>CM068370.1:437105818-437615818 GCA_034769895.1 Magicicada septendecula | reverse complement strand
AAAATTTTCAACATTTCCTATTGAGCGTTGCTTAGAGTAAAGCTGCGAATCTACAGTGTATGTTTCACAGAACAAACACGCGAAAAAGAAGGAGCGCTCCGAAGTCACTCATGGACCCTCAGCATCTTTCGACTTGCACGCGTTATGTTGGTATGGGTTTCGGCACTTACCATTTAAAAAGCGTGCAAATGTAAGAAAATAAACATTGAGTGAGGCCAGAAATAACGCGAATTTTAAATTGTGTGTGTGTGTGTGTGTGTGTGTGTGTGTGTGTGTGTGTGTGTGTGTGTGTGTGTGTGTGTGTGTGTGTGTGTGTGTGTGTGTGTGTGTGTGTGTGTGTGTGTGTGTGTGTGTGTGTGTGTGTGTGTGTGTGTGTGTGTGTGTGTGTGTGTGTGTGTGTGTGTGTGTGTGTGTGTGTGTGTGTGTGTGTGTGTGTGTGTGTGTGTGTGTGTGTGTGTGTGTGTGTGTGTGTGTGTGTGTGTGTGTGTGTGTTCCCTGCCTTTTTATTGCGGTAGTCATAATAATAAAATGGAAACGTAAACATTACATAACTGAGATATGCTTACCTGCCACGAACGATATATTATTTTATACATGTATATTAACTCATAGATAATTTACATTAAAATGAAAAAATTAGAATTTTATTGCCTGGCAACAAAATTATTTTATTTTTAACAATTACCATTGTATGAAAAAGTTTAAATGAATTTTCAAGTACTTTACTGTTGTTAAAACGTAAAAGGTTGCAGGTAAACTACCCCTTCCCCTTAACCGATCTTCACCAAAAACAATAGGTCTTGAGTACCTCTACAAATCAGGGCTGTATGCAAAAAATTATTTGATTCTGTTTGAATTTGCGCCTGTTATCGTTAGCCATAGAAAATACACTTGTTAAAAAAACGTTGCAGGTAAACTACCCCTTTCCCTTAACCCATCTTCACCAAAAACAATAGATCTTGAGAACTCTACAATTTAGGGCTGTATGCAAATAATCTTTTGATTCTGTTTGAATTTGCGGCTGTTATCGTTTGCCATAGAAAATACCCTTGTTAAAACATAAAACGTTGCAGGTAAACTACCCCTTTCCCTTAACCGATCTTCACCAAAAACAACAGGTCTTGAGAACTCTACAATCCAGGGCTGTATGCGAAACATTATTTGATTCTGTTTGAATTTGCGGCTGTTATAGTTTGCCAAAAAAAAAAAATTTCCCTTGATAAAAAAAAACCGTTGCAGGTAAACTACCCCTTTCCCTCAACCGATCTTCACCAAAAACAATAGGTCGTGAGTACTCTACAAATCAGGGCTGTACGCAAAAAAATTATTTGATTCTGTTTGAATTTGCGGCAGTTATCGTTTGCCATAGAAAAAAAATCTACACACAGACACACAGACAGACAGACAGACAGACAGACACACACACAGGCACACACACACACACAGTCACTTTTCGAAAAACGACTTTTTTTCATGTTTTGAGTGTAGTACAATCAGAATCTGCAATAATCTCGAACACGATTTTTTTTGCCATCACCATACTTCCATTTCCTTAAGGAACATGGAAGTAATATACTGCAGAAATGGATAAATGTACAGTTCCGATCCCGCTAAATAATGTTTTGTTTATTTACTTGTTACTAAGGTAGTTAATTCTGGTCTCCATGGTGTTGTTGACATCTTTAGTAGTAGTATTTGATATATTTCATTACTTATTCATTGCAACGTCAAAAATACGTATAACATAAATTTTATAATCGTTTAAGACAATTACAAAATATATAGACGTATCTGTATACAAAATTACAAAATATGTCGATACAATCGCATAGTAAAAACATTAAACGGAACGGATAAAGGTCCAGTTCCGATGCCGCTAAATCATTTGTTTATTTACTTGTTACTATGGTAATAAATTCTGGTCTCCATGGTGTTGATGCCATCTTTATACGCGTCAACGAAAAGGCATAATTAAAAGGGCCTAAATCGTGCGTAAGGGCAAAATATCAAATTCTAATTTAGACAGTGTTTGTCGCCTTGTGTCAAAAGTCACCTGTGCAGACTGTGGTGGCAATCGATGTAACGGTGTGGATTTGTATTCAGTGCCCATAAATCCTTATGCTTTGAGTTTTATATAATACTAGCAAAATACCCGTGCTTCGCTACGGAGTTTCACGTTGTACGTAATGAAAATGTTAGTTTAATTAATAAAGTTCAATTAAAGTAGGTTTCTTAAAAATAAATAGCTGTTGCCCACGACTTCGTTCACGTGGTCTTCAATTTAATGCGATAATATATTTAGAACAGAATCTATTCTATTGGGTTGCCATAGTAACCAAATCTAATAGTTTTTTAAGACCCCAAAGGACCCCCCAGAGGATCGTATCGAAAAAATGACCTATGTTGGTTCTCCCGTTGCGTAAAATATTTGTGCCAAGTTTGGTTGAAATCGGTCCAATGGTTTAGGAGGAGATGTGGAAGACCTCAAAGGACCCCCCAAAGGATCGTATCGAAAAAACACTTGTCCTATGTTGGTTCTCCCTTTGCGTAAAATATTTGTGCCAAGTTTTGTTGAAATCGGTCCAGTGGTTTAGGAGGAGATGTGGAAGACCCCAAAGGACCCCCCGAAGGATCATATCGAAAAAACACATATCCTATGTTGGTTCTCCCGTTGCGTAAAATATTTGTGCCAAGTTTGGTTGAAATCGGTCCAGTGGTTTAGGAGAAGATGTGGAAGACCCCAAAGAACCCCCAAAAGGACCCCATCGGAAAAACACCTACCCTATGTTGGTTCTCCCGTTGCATAAAATATTTGTGCCAAGTTTGGTTGAAATCGGTCCAGTGGTTTAGGAGGAGATGTGGAAGACCCCAAGAACCCCCCAAAGGACCCCATCGAAAAAAATTCAGAAACCTTCGCGGGCGTGCGCACAACAACTCACCGAAGTTTCATCGCAATCGGATGAATGGTATAGGAACGCATACGGGACAAAGAAACAAACATTCATTTTTATAGATATAAGATATAGATTGTCGGTTTGTTGTATAATTAGACAGCTAAAACTTATTTCGTCATAGACAAGTAAGCAGATACATTATAAATGCAAGAGTATCCACGCACAATCTAGTAGTCTGTGAAAGTGAGTAAAACTTGTTTTCACCTTCATAAATTCGTATCAGCTGTATAACATAAATGCTGTAGACATTTGTGATGCACAGTTGCGTTAGCGCCGCGGTAAAGTAGCAATACAAGAGATCGAGGAACGGAATTAAAAGTTGTATTTTTCATTAAATGTCAACACGTCGGATTCAAGACGATTCAGAAGTTCAGTACAAGACAGTCACTTGAATACAGCGCGACAAAAGGTTTCGTTTAATTTCTCACAGAAAGAAGTCGTTAACCGAATTCGCCAATACCGTGATACTGTGATCACGTCCACTGTTTCCCGACAGACGTAACTCTCTCTCTCTCTCTCTCTCTCTCTCTCTCTCTCTCTCTCTCTCTGCAGTAGTATGCATCGCTCGCGCTCTCTTACTCACCTTCTTCTTCTTCTTCACCATCATCTTCATTTTTTCTACTTTCTAATTCCTTTAAACTATATGTATCTAATTAAAATTTAACTGTTTTTCATTTTAAACACAGTTAAGCATTATAATCCGATATAGAGTCTATCAGATATTAAACTTTTTGTACTATTAAACTCTCCTTAATCCAGCCGTTACGACACCGTCCTTTGAATATAACCTCTTACAGTTCTGTAGTGCCCATTCAGATAGAGTGAAACGCTCTCTTTCGATTCAAATCAATAAATATATTCTCTTCGTTTGCGAGACATGTTCATAAGCTATAATTTTTCTATAACTAAATTCTTTTAAATTAGTTTTGTACACTTAAAGAAGAAAACAAGGAAACAAACGCAATTGAAATATTATAATGTAATGGCCATACCTCAACTACTGTACGGTAGTGAGACTTGTATTAGAAAGGATAAAGATATATCTAGAATACAGGTAGAGGAAATGAGGTCCTTTAAGGCTATAAAGGGTTGTACCAGGATAGATCTTATCAGAAATTATCATATTAGAATAGAGCTAGGCATAGCTGAAAGCTTAATTAAGACAATTTCCCGGCACGAAACGGAATGGTGGTTACACGTAGAAAGAATGGATCTAACTAGATTGTCAAAAAGACCCCTTGACTATCATCCAAGGAGAAAGAGAAGTATGAGGAGACCCCGTAAGCGATGGTTGGATGACTTCCATTGAGACTGGGACAGGCTACTAGCCTACGCCGTAAAGCATGACGACGACGAAATCGGTTTTGTTTGTAATTAATGTTACAGAAAAAGTCTACTAATAAAACGCTGGTTTTCTTAAAAGTGTGTTTCTCTTACGGTGACAATTCCAATTTGAATTGCGTACACTTTTTCGATACAGAACACTAATGTTTCACTAAAAAATTAAAAACAATTATTTTTAACTTTAGCTTAGCCAGCTATGGCTTGTAGCGAGCTTTGCCAGAAACGGCCGCTAGGAGCGCTGACAGTGCCTATATTGGAGATGGCGCCGTTGTTTGGATAGGCTGACAGATCGTTGTTGTGTAATGTATCCGCAATGTCTAATGCGTTCACAGAGTACATGTGGTTTAAATTGTGTCTGTTCGTTTAGCCACACCACATTAAAACAACTCATCGACAAAGCCAGCACATAATAAGAGATAAAAAAAATCCCGATGTTGATTGATGACTCGTTGGGCACTTGTGAAACATATTAATACAAAGGTTTTAAAAAAAAAAATACAAACACTTGGTAAGTATCACAGTTTATTATTTACCTCTGACAGTTGTTTCAGCTTATTAAGCTATTCTCAAATATATCAAGGAACAACTAAACAAAGAATGTAAGGGTGGTGCCTTCCGATTATACTTAGTTTTTACAGATATTTGATTTGACCTTCCCTTACTAGTTGCTCCACCTCCTCCATCATACACACCTCACACACATGTCCGAATACATACCTAAACACATGCTCACCACCCTTACAATCTTTGTTTAGTTGTTCCTTGATCTCCTTGAGAATAGCTTAATAAGCTGAAACAGCTGTCAGAGGTAAATAATAAACTTACAAAGTGTTTGTATTATTTTTTAAAACCTTTGTAAACAAAATCCTTACCTAAACAAATCAGAAAATTGATCCCTACTCCTCAGACACTTCCTAAAATCCACGAAGTAGCTATACCAATCCTATCCATCCCTAATTAACTACCGGAATGAATCGTCATACAAAATCGTAAACGATTCATACTATTTCCGTTCTTAGTTCAATCCTGAACACGCAAAATTAAGTAAGAGTATGAAAAATGTGGATTACTGATGAACACAGAAGTAACTGTGTGTCGTTGAAGAAACAACAGATTTAGGCCTAATCATAGAAAACAACGAACTTATAAAAAACCTAACAGCTACAAATACTTAGGAATAAACTTGAATGAAGAAGGAACAGATGATGTTGAAATAAAATCAAGAATAAACAAAGCAAAACAAATGATTAGATCATTGAATGGGATTCTATGGAGCACAGAAATTGTAAAAGAAAGCAGGAAAAAATATACGATTGTACGATAGCACGAAACATGGAGAATAAAAGAACAGGTAAAGAGGAAGTTAGAAGTTACAGAAATGGCTGCTTTGTGACGAGCTGCTAGAGCTTCAAGGCTAGAGCGAGTACATAATAAAATGAACAAAGAAGAAATTACAATCAGAATTATCACAGTTGCACACCACTATGTAAAAATTATCCCAATTAGCGCTTTCAAGCTTCACAGCCCATCGTCAGATTGGAATAGACACAAAATAAGTGGAAACAACCCCTTCACCCCTCTCCCCCACCATACTCACACACAACAAGCTATAATATGAATGACCCTTCCCCACCCCCTAAACCCTGTCACACCATCTGTAGAGTTACATATTTTTTCTAGCAAATCCCTTGTGTTTCAGTGTTGTGTGTGTGTGTGTGTGTGTGTGTGTGTGTGTGTGTGTGTGTGTGTGTGTGTGTGTGTGTGTGTGTGTGTGTGTGTGTGTGTGTGTGTGTGTGTGTGTGTGTGTGTGTGTGTGTGTGTGTGTGTGTGTGTGTGTGTGTGTGTGTGTGTGTGTGTGTGTGTGTGTGTGTGTGTGTGTGTGTGTGTGTGTGTGTGTGTGTGTGTGTGTGTGTGTGTGTGTGTGTGTGTGTGTGTGTGTGTGTGCATCCTTTTAAACTACCCACTTCCTCTCCACACACGTGGGTCAGTCAACACCCTTATTTTAAAACATCCAAATAGTACTATGCAAAATAATTCTTAATATTATCTATCTGTCCTCTATCATTTACTTCTTAATCATGTTATAAAATATTTCTTCATTATCAAATTTAATTTTAATATTAATTAAATTGTCTAACCCTTTTTCTCTCTCTTTCAATATTTCTAACTCCTCTCTAAGCTTCCTTTCAACTGTGTTATTCACTACTTTTACAATTTCGTATTCTTCCAAAGGATTAACAAACTTATGGTTGTCTTCTATGAAATGTCTTGCATATAACGAATTGGTTGTTCTATTACCTTCTCCACGTTTGTGGTCAGACAACCTGCGTACGAATTTCCGTCCTGTCTCTCCTAGGTACACCTTGTTGCAGTCTTTACATTTTAATTTATAAATTCCGCTTTTCTGTAATACTGGAATTTTTTCTATATTCTTATTCCTTATCTTATCAAATACCGTTTCACATTTTTTAATAGCTATATCTACTCCATATTTATTAAAACATTTTATATTTTTCTAGTATGTGAACCTATGTATGTCAATGACCCTGCATAATTCTTTTGTTCTGGTTCTATTTTATCTTTTTGTATGTTAACCCTTTTCATAACTTTATCCACTATGTTGGTGTTATAATTATTATTCCTTACAATTCCCTTTATCGTTCTTAACTCCCTATCTTTTGACTCGGTCTCTTTTAAACACTTCTGAGCTCTGTAACAAAATGAATTGATTGCCGCCATTTTATATCTATATGGGTGGTAAGACTCTCTTGGTATAATTATATCAGAATACGACTCTTTCCTAAATATCCCAAACTGTAGTTTCTCATTATCTTTAATTTCTATGTTTAAATCTAAGTAATTTATTTTCTTACCTCCTATCTCTTCTTTAAATTGTAAGTTTTTATCCTTACTATTTACCTCATTTATAAACTCATGCACTTCTTCTATGCTTCCTTCCCATATTACTAATACATCATCAACGTATCTAGACCATAATTTTATATTGTTTTTATACTTAGTGGAAGTTATTAATTGCTTTTCAAAATCATTCATGTATATTTCAGCAAGAATAGGGGATAATGAAGACCCCATAGGTAAACCTTTTTTCTGTATATAAAACTTGTTATTAAACCTAAAATAGTTCTGATTTACACATTCTTTAATTACTTTCATCAACTGCTTTTTATACCTGTATTCTCCCATATTATTATCGTTTATTAACTTAATAACTTTATTTACTGTGATATTGGTAAACATGTCCTTAACATCCAGTGATATCAATTTTGTATTTACATTAATCCTAATATTTTCTAATTTTTCTATCAATTTTACATTATTCTCTATGTTGTATTTTGTCCCAAATTCATATTTCTCTTTCAGTACTCTGCTAACTTCCTTTGATAATTTATAAATAGGTGCATTACCCACGTGTGTGGAGAGGAAGTGGGTAGTTTAAAAGGATGCACACACACACACACACACACAACACTGAAACACAAGGAATTTGCTAGAAAAAATATGTAACTCTACAGATGGTGTGACAGGGTTTAGGGGGTGGGGAAGGGTCATTCATATTATAGCTTGTTGTGTGTGAGTATGGTGGGGGAGAGGGGTGAAGGGGTTGTTTCCACTTATTTTGTGTCTATTCGAATCTGACGATGGGCTGTGAAGCTTGAAAGCGCTAATTGGGATAATTTTTACATAGTGGTGTGCAACTGTGATCATTCTGATTGTGATTTCAACCACTAACACAAATTTCTTCATTAAAAGAAGAAATTGGCGTACAAAAGACAATTATCGACTGCATTGAAGAAAAACAACTAATCTGGTAGGCTATAAACACGTACAAAGAATGGGACAAGACCGACTGTCGAAGAAAACAATGAGATGGATACCTAGAGAGCACATCGTATTGTTACGACGGTCTCACGGATCGTAGTATGGTGTAGTGGAAACAAAATACAGACACCGACGAAGTTACTAATTACCAGCTTTAATGAATCACAAATAACGATTTGTAATCAACAAGGTATTCACGTACAATAATTCAAGATAAATTTGTCCACACGCAATATAATGCCAGCTATTAAGATTTCCGCACTAATTATAACACTTTCCACAGTCACTTGATCCGCAATGAATGAATCGCCAACTGTAACGAACTTATAGTTTGCAGATGTTCCGGAATAACTTTCCAAACCTTTTGGCGGCGTGCCAGCATAATTTGCGTATTTACAAGTGCTCTCGAACAGTCTGAAGGTACTTGAGTGCTACGTGAGAGGACGGCCTTGACGAAGACGAGGCACGCTGGGCTAGTCGAGGAGCTCGGAGAACGACACTCTCGCCTTTCCGAGAGCGTTACGTAATTGCTGCAACGATATGAACGTAATGCAAGAACGTAGTTGAAAATCTCTTGGAACACGGACATGTATGTGGAGCATTAAACAGACATTTAAAAGCAAAACAAAGCAGGAAATAAGAATAAATGTTCATAAATAAGTAATAATAAGATTCATAAATAAATAAAAAGCTTCATAAAATGGCGGTCGCAACATTTCAGTACAGTATGTGCGTTTTATAACAAGCTGAAGAAAAATTAACAGACTTGCGCAGTCATATGGATTACTGCATACGACCTTCACATACTTCTGAGCTACAAACAAATGACGTACTCTCGGCATAACATGTAAGTACAGTGTAGCGGATTACTTGGAAACTCAATAATTCTATTTGATTCTATAATGCATGCAGACGCCGTGAGACACCTGCGTCCCGCTCACGTCTAGCGTCTCTATACACATGCACTACCCCAGTGAATCATGCCTTACTGATTATATAAGTCCTTGACTTATATATTTATTACTGATTATATAAGTCCTTGACAGGCAGAGTCTCAAACAGACGTGTGCATGTAAATTGCCTGACAAAAAAAAATCCAGCTCATATTCCTGAATCGCTATGATCGCGCTAACATTCAATAGAATACACTGAACTGATGAACACATAATATAATACATTGTTGAAATGATTAATATTGTTACGACGGTCTCAATGATCGTCGTATGGTTCAGTGAAAACAAAATAGAAAACACCAATGAAATCACTAATTACCATCTTTAATGAGTCCCAAATAACAATTTGTAATCAACAAGGTAGTCTAACACAATACTTCAAGTTAAATTTGTATACATGCAACAATAATGTCAAGTAATAGAGTTCCGCACTAAATATAAAACAGTAATCACATTCCACAATACTTCGACAACCACTCGATCCGCACTAAGAAATCGCTCACTGTAACTGAACTGACAAAGACAGCCGCTCTTGCTTATTTAGGTCGCCCTGAGGTTCCAGAATAACTTTCCATCCTTATTGCGGCGTGCCAGCATAATGCGTGCTTTACAAGTGCTTTGCAGAACACTCTGGAAGTTACTTGACTGAGACACCCACCAGCCCGGCTAGCGGAGAAACGGGTGGAAGGACACTCTCACCTTTTCGAAAGGATTCCATCGTTACACAGTACAGTACACTGAGATTAAATTTAATGTTTTATGTAAACTCAGTTAATCGACGTTTGTACAGAGTTGACCTTCCTTTAATGGTTCTATACAGAGTAACAGTCAAGCAGTGCTAGATGACGAAGACAAATCCGAGTTTCCATGCCCAAAGATTAATATTCCTCGTTATCTTTGGAGGGGGGTTAAGGCCAAATATCTGTGACCATAATGACTTCCGGAATCCACAACATTAACACAAACAATGGTCGAACAAATTTCTTATTCCTATAATGATGACCCAGGGGTTGAGGGAGCTGTAGAGGTAGCACCCACCTTTGCTCTGGATTGACTGGAAACTGATCCTCACAAGTTTCAGGGTTGGAGAAAGTGATGGCGCTCCAGTGCCCCTTGCTTCTCTTCAGCTAAGATCGTACTGCGTGGTGAAGAGGCTCATCCTACAGGAGGTGATCCTGTTTTCGCATAACAGTACGGATCTAAACCGGAAGGTCGATAAATATTCCTAAAGGAGAGCAGCGGTAGCCACTAATACCAAGTTAAGTCGTAAGGGAAATGATCCTGGACCGGCTTCACTTTGGAATATTACAGCCAGTAATCTAGTTGGCTGTAATACTGCGACTACGGGGTATGCACTCCTCTGCCCTTGGTAGGTGTTACTAAGTACTCAGGCAACACATCTATGGAGGATGTCCGAACAACATCACTGCATGCTCAGAGGCAGAGAACTGGCAGCTATCCCTGCGCAACGTTCGTAACTTGGCCAGAGTGAAACTTTTTATTACTGGTCAGCCTCAAGAGCATAGTCGGACTGGAAATAATGGATCTGAAGGCAGGCCAGTCATAAGATGGCGGAAGTCATGAGGCCGGAACAGGAGAAATCTTATCCATGAAGTGATGATGATGATGATGATGATGATGATGATGATGATGATGATGATGATGATGATGATGATGATGATGATGATGATGATGATGTTAAAAATGTTAAAAAATACAGTATAGTATGTTAAATTTTTCTGTTTAGTCATTTAATAATTTTGTTTTTTAGAAACTGGATTTCCCCATACAAACCTATTCTAACTGACCTACATACAGACGTTTTTGAATTCGCCAGCACCTATTGTTTCCGTTTACGTTTATCAGAACCTACCATTCAGTATCACAGATTTTTAAAATTGTAGTCACAGATGGCAATATAAGTAGACAGCAATTCCAACAGTTAGTCTATTATTACATGGGTTTATATTATTATTATTATATTTTATATTATATTGTTATTATATAGTCTATTATGTTTTGGGTCCCATTCTGTATATAATTTATACGGCAGATCTGCCTATTAGCAATGGTGTGATTACTGCTACGTACGCTCATGATATTGTGATCCTTACTGTAAACAAAAGTCCCGTGGAAGCGACAATTTTACTACAGAATTCGAAACGTGAGATTGAAAAATGGGCAAAAAAGTGAAGAATACAATTAAATGAAACTAAATCAGCACACGTCACCTTCACAAAAACCCCACGGGACAACATCAACTGTGAAATTAAATAACAAGGCTATCCCAGTAAAATAGGCCTACTTGGACATCCACCTAGACAAAAGACTGACTTTGCGCAACCACATTTGGATGAAGAGAACAACTGGACACGAAGTTTCGGACCACGTTTCGCAAGCGTTATGGGCTAGTTCTCTTCATGTGAACAATTATGCTAGTATTCTGTGAACAATTATGCTTATTCTTATATATTAACAGATTGCATTAATAAACGTATAAAAAAATTAAGAAATTATTACATGACTTTACATAATTAGATAAATTATTCAAGTTTTCAGATCGTTCAAAGTTAATTTAGATTTTTACTAGCCATTCTTTGAGTTTACGTTTAGTAGAAACAGATGAAGTGAGTTATATTTACCTTGTAGAGTTATAGTACAATCCACGACTTCCCGGTAAAGTAGGAATTAGTATTACAGTAACCTAACGCTTATAAATTTAATGCTTCACTAACCTGTAATAAGGGATTTGTTTTGGTTCTTATAATAAATTAACAATAGCTTCATACACCAAATCATTTACAATGTGGGTGTGAATACAATTATAAACAAATACTCGTAGCTTCTCTATAACGTTTTTAAAGTTAAAGTATAAAATGAAAAACGAATAAATCATTGTCATCATCTACAAGGATTAAACCAAGGATGGTTTGTTCCGGTCTAAAACAAGCAAAGAGTCTAGAGCTGGTCACTCCAGCCCTTCCTCGGACGTTCCATACCCCTGCGTCATCGCGGCTTATAGTTCCATAGTTGTTTGGTGATGCGGCAGTCATCCATTCGGCAAAGATGTTCCTTCCAATTCAGCCGATACTGGGCATTCTTATCGAATATACTTATAATATTCAGTTCCTGCTCATAATATTCATGATCTGTGTTTCTTCTATGATCATGGAGAGTACACGCTGCCATATGCCTGAAAAATCTCATTTCACCCGCTTGGATGCGACTGGCCTGGCCTTTCGTTAGGTTCAATTCTCAGACCCGTAAAGAAGTGTGGGAAGGGCCATCACCTTGTAGAATTTTAGGCGTGTTTCTTTACTTGCTGACTTAAGAGTTTGCCTAATGGTCCCGCACATAAGATTGAACTTGTGCAACTTATTCTCAACGTCGTTGCTTGTATAAGACACACTGTAGCCCAGGTATTCAAAATTGCTGACTTGTTCCAGGACAGTACCATCTATAACAATTTTTGCTCGTACGGGATGAGTTCCACGAAAAGCCATCACCTTGGTTTTAAGTGTGAATATTTGTAATCCAGAGTGTTTGCGTGTTTGCAGATTCGATTTAACAAATCTATACACATCTTCAACCTGTTTTCTGAGTCCGACAAAATAGCCAAATCGTCCACAAACAACAAAGTGTCAATTGTAAAGTCTCTAATTAGCTGTTGTGGAATGGCTCTGTATAGCTCTAATTAGATGTTGCGGGATCCCCTTCTTTGCCATTATTCCCCATAGTTTGCTTCAATTCACCCTGTCAAACGCCTTCTCGAAATCGATGAAGCTATGTATGAGGGCAGCTGATACTCTGTGCGCTTTTTAAAACCCATAAACATTAATCAGTTTTAATCAGAAAAAAATTGTCCGATTAGCGCTTTCAAACTTCACAGCTCATCATCAGATCGAAAATATCTGACACCGACATACCGATCTGATTTTAAATAAACATATTTCCAATCTGATGATGAGCTGTGAAGCTTGAAACCGATAATCGGAAAATGTTTTTCTATAATGATGTGCAACAGTATTATTTCTGTTTATGATTATAACCAATAACAAAACTTTATTAATTAAACATTCTACATCTGTTATTACCGAATAAATTTTTGCCGACTTTTTTTTTAATTTAATATTTTTTTCATTTAAGTACATTGTGTACAATTTTATTTTACACAGTAACGACTTTTAAATTACAAATAACAATTTACAGTACAAATTGCATAGGTTTTTTTGTGTATTTCATGTAGCGTGAATTTGTTGTTATACAGGCAACTCGTATAAAAAACCTATTTTATGAGCATATCTCAAAAACATTAATTATACTTATTAATCCGGTATTAAGTTTTAGAATTTGAATCTGTTCCATTAGTTTATTTATCATTTATACATCGTTTCCTTAAAGTCTAAAACATGTTTGCAAATATCTTCTGACTTCTGCCGGCTCACTCTCTCTCTCTCTCTCTCTCTCTCTCTCTCTCTCTCTCTCTCTCTCTCTCTCTCTCTCTCTCTAAAGACAGGATAACTTCACGTCATAAGGGACATTACATACGTACATACTACTAAACCTTGTGTTCATGTGATGTGCACACACTCTGAGTATTCGGTCCATTTCTTAGAAATCTTTTGCAAATTTCCATGTGTCCTGTCTATTTTTCTTAAATCAAATACTTATACATTATCACGATGTGTACAAACTTTTTTGTTTAATATCTTATTCGAAGTTTTTGACACACTTCAAGTTTGACTTTAAATGAATCAAGTGATATCCTGTTATTTCAGTAATATTCGTTACAGACAACACTGGTAATAGCTTTCAAGTCTTTGCCACCAAAATACTGTTAAGTAATGCTTGTTCCTAGGTTAATGGAAGAACCCGGGAAAAACTTTGCTGAAGATGAAGTTACGCAAAAGGTTGTTGACGAGAACCAATCAGACTTGAACCAACTAATGGCGTATAGGTCATCAGTACATGACGCAGCGGGAGTGATTCCCGCAAAACTAGTGGTTGAACAGAAGACTCATATTCCTGGAAACTTGATGTTTGGATCGCACGAGACTGAATTCGAAGAACCGGAGAATTATGTTTCGCAGGTAGACCAGCTATGTAGATCGCCTGGCCAAGTATTAATTCAGAGACGGGTTGCCAGTTCGGGACGAACAGGCTTAAGGAGGTGGCAGTGTTACGTAATGCGGAAAAATTGTTGTCCCATTACAAAACATTCTACGTGTTTCTCGGCTATTCCAGTTGAATTCGGCTGTAATGTGTGTGCGTACATATTGCTGCTACTTTGAGATGAAGGACAATTATATGACACTTGTCACGCGTCCGCGGAGACTGATCCAGATTTCACCAGTCAGCGCGCGCTGTGTGCAAGGCCGTAGTCAATTACGTTCTGGTATTTTCTAGTAGCGTTCTCGGTGCGTAGTATGGATTGTTCTGGACATCTCAGCGGGGTATAAATACAAGACTTCTGCGGCGCTTAATTGAGTGATTGTCGGCGATTTACACAGTGCGGTTAGAAGCATTGTGGCAAAGTGTTATGTGTTTTATAATTGTGCGGGACAATTGTATATAATTGTGTTCTATATTAGTTGACATTTTTATTGCGTGTGAACAATTGTTATTTCATTTGTAGTAAGTAACTATTTTGTTGATTACAAACTGTTTAATTGTGATAATTAAAGCTGGTGATTAGTGACTTAATTTGGTGTCTTGTATTTTGTTTTCCACTGTACCATACGACGATCAGTAGACCGTCGTAACAATACCTTACAAAAGGTAACATACACTTTTTACTTTATTCACTCTTCAATTATTCGAGAAACAATCGAAATCCGACGTAAGGAACGTAACAAAACATATTTGTATTCAATGCCACAAATGTAAACTCGTCAGACGTGAAACAGTAAAATACTAAAAACGATAATTTTATAGTTTTTTACATCTTTCACATTGATCTGAATAACTGGTTTGATTTTTTAACGGAACACAAAAACTAAAAGCCGGAGAAGTGTTATTGGACGAACTACAATTGTCTCATTTGATCTTGCAATCTCATTTGATATGAGGTAATGATAAAAAGACAATGATTATGAGTAAATGGTAAAACTCAGTCCTTTCATAAAAATGTAAAACTAATTACAGTGTCT
Organism: Magicicada septendecula; assembly: GCA_034769895.1. NCBI lineage: Eukaryota > Metazoa > Arthropoda > Insecta > Hemiptera > Cicadidae > Magicicada > Magicicada septendecula. Next base: position 437,600,578 of record CM068370.1, on the reverse strand, counting down.
TCGTAAAATCCCCAAAGCACTGTAAAAATGACAAAAAAATTATAATTATTATTAAGTTTTAAGAAACAAATTATTTAGTAAGTTTGTCAAATATTTTATTTTTAAAATGTAAATTAATAAAATGTAATTTTTTGATTCGGTTAGTTCAATATATCCCAGAATGTGTTGACCAAATCTCAGTTGGTGGCTTTAACAGTTTTTAAGAGAAAGCTACATACACTTTACTAACTTGACATATGGAAAATACACGGGTACATAGTCCTCTCAATACTGCCTCTTTACCGTTTAGCATCGTCAGAGCTACAAATACGAAAACCTTGAGAGAAATTGTCCATATCACCGCCACATGTCGACACCATGTTGTCAAAAATAAATCCCATTTGTTTAGCAAATCGAAAAGAAGTGTGCAACACGAATATTTAAAACCAATTTAAATGTAATCTCATTATTGTCACCGTCTCATTTCATTTTACAAGCGAGTCTGTCGTCTTCTTCTTCTTCTTCTTCTTCTTCTTCTTCTTCTTCTTCTTCTTCTTCTTCTTCTTCTTCTTCTTCTTCTTACCACTATTTTGTTCTCACTCTCTTCCACTTTCTTTCTTTCTTTTGTGTGGTTTTACCTCCAACTAAATACTTAAATCGTACCTTGTTATCACTATCTTACACTGAAATGTTTTCCAAACAGTGGCATAACGTGCCGCCAAATTTACTTTCTTTCCCACCACATTTTCTCTTTTTTCCTTTATCCTCTCTAAAATCTCAAACTTACCAAGTGATATAAATCGTATTTACGGACATTGAATTCGACTGAGTGTCACTGTAATTCTACTTTCATACTGGTACAACGTATACCACTGAAACAATGCAGTTTTAAGCTACTATTTCTAAAGCTCTCGCGGCCGACGTCATAATTACTGCGGTTACGGATGAACAGCGTGTCAGTAGTATTTAAAACCGCCCAGAGGTGGGGCCGAAACGTCTGATAACAACATCCGTCAGAATTATAATTATAGTAGACCACGGCCCAATAGCCGGGATTTTAATTTCAATAATGCTGCACCTTTATACGCCATGAAATGTGGCTACGTATAAGAACAAGGTTTACTCAGAAAGTAAGTTCAGTTTTTAAATATTGCCGCGGTACCGATGCCGTCACGCTGTTGCGCATGCGCGGCCAGTTTGTTGATTCGTTGGCAAGCCAAAAACGCCATTTGTAAACAACTGTGCACTGAGTAAACTTCGTTGGCCGTATTTATGATATCGAAGAAATTCGAGATGCCCGCCGCGTGTGAAAGTAGGTATGTGATTCGGTTCTTGAATACGAAAGCCACTAAAACAATTGAAATTCACCGACAGATTTTGGATATTTATGGAGAAGGAAGAAGCAGTGAGCGATTCAATGGTACCAAAATGGATACGACTTTTTTGTTTAGTCCGATCCAGAGTAAGCGCCGTGGGATGCTTAACCGGGACATGGCACTGCACTCACACTGCCGCTGCAACGCAACATCTCCTCTCGAAGTTTGGCTGGCAACAATTTGATCGTCCGCCTTACAACCCAGACGTCACACCAAGGGGATATCACATTTTCAACCAAGCGGAATCATTTCTTGGTGCCCAACGATGTCAAACAAGCTGTTAATACATGGTTCAACTCACAGGCGGGAAATTTCTACGACGAAAGTATACAACGTCTGGTGTCTTGCTATAAAAAGTGCTTCAAAAATGACGGAAACTATATAGAAAATTTTAAAGTAGGTTAGATACCTGATATTCCTTCATGCAACTTACTTTGGTCGCTATGCACGACGCGTTTCAGAATCAAGGTCCCATCTTCAGGTGCTCACTCGGGTCGAGCTCGTCAGTTCATAAAAACACACATATAAAACTAAAAAACACTGAATTCAAACACTCATACTGCACGAGAGGGGACGATGCGCATCGTCGAGAAAGTAAACGTGCACTCACTATATACTATACTTTTCTACTATATAGAAAAGTAGGTTAAGGTGTGTACTTCAAACAGCAATAAAAATGTTTTCTAATATATTTTTACTTTCCTTTAATATCCAATCGGAACTTACTTTCTGAATAGACCTCGCATCTACTCATCACCAATTCAATGTTATTGCTGCACACAGCTATAATACAACAAATGTTACGTTGAATTTGTACGAAACGTATTCAAAATATGCTTGTTACCCCGTATTTTTCTAAATTAAATGAAAAGCTACCGCTCCTTGAAGTATATTTTTAATTTACTTTTAATTTTCTCAACTTTTCTCTTCATTTTTTATTTCTGTCGACTACCCTTTCAATTACTCGAGCTTTAAGTGGAGTTCAGCGAACCTTCATTAAGCCGGTACTAATTGCTGAAAACAACAATGACAATTCGCTTAATTAGCAAGGTTTCTGTAAAACACGTATTACAGTATTATAGTTCCATGAAAGCGTCAGTCGTCAAAAGGAAAACATTCAAATAAAAATATGAAAATGATTTATACTTAACGCGTCTGTTTACCTAAAATTTTAAAAAATTCCACTTTTATGTTTCTTACATTTTCAGAAAGTACATTTAATTATAACGAAACTGATATGTCACTTGTTTACCTACGATGGTAAAAACTAACAACGATAAACAAATAAATAATACCCAATTCTGGGTTGAACGCTTTTGGGTTGGAAACATTCTGTTTATAACGTATTATACTTATATAGCGCCTTAGGATTATATCGTTACGACGGTCTCACGGATAGTCGTATGGTACAGTGGAAACACCAACACAGACACCAATGAAGTCCCTAATTACCAGCTTTAATTAGTCACAAATAACAATTTGAAGACAACAAGGTACAATTCTTTGTACACAATTACAATGCAATACAATTATTCTAGTTAAATTTGTCTACAGGCAATAATAATGGCAACTATTAGAGGTCCGCACCAATTATAACACAATCACTTTCCACTAACCAGCAACAACCACTTGATCCGCACTCTACGATTTCGTCAAGTACAACTAACTAACTAAAGCGGCCGCTGTTGCTTATATAGATCTCGCAGATGTTCTAGAATAATTTTCCATTCTTTTGGGGGCGTACCAGTATAATTTGCGTAGTTAAGAATACTTAAAGAAGCTCTCTCTGTCTGTCTGTCTGTCTGTCTCTCTCTCTCTCTCTCTCTCTCTCTCTCTCTCTCTCTCTCTCTCTCTCTCTCTCTCTCTCTCTCTCTCTCTCTCTCTCTCTCTCTCTCTCTCTCTCTCTCTCTCCAATTAGTAACAGAAATCTAAAACAAAAAAATCTAACAACTGACAGCTGTCCGGATTTGTGTGTGTGGGTTTTTTTTTTGTGCTGGCTGCGTAAAAGCTTTGTACAATATCAAGACTGTTCCAACATTAACGTTCATCAAACGCCTTCATTCCTAGATCACATTATTGTGTTTGTAAGACTTCTGCTGTCATTTATTTGCTCTATTTGTACAACCTTCAATTCTTCAATAAAAGTGTAGTATGATGTAACCATTTGTTATTAGATATAAGAATAAGAGAGTAATGAGAAAAGAAAAAGATGAAAAGAACACTGTTTTATACAACTTATAGTTAGGGATTGCGCGTCAAAAATATGAAACATTTTTAGTCACGATAGTACGTTGCATGTAGAAATAAGGTTCTTACAAAACTTTTACTTTATTCACGCTTCAATTATTAGAGAAAAATAAAAATCCGTCCAAAATATTGTAATGTAAAAATATTTATTTTCAGTGTCACAACTTTAAGCTCATCAGAAGTAACCCAGTAAAAAACTAAAATCGACAGCTTTGTATAAACATATACATAGTCAGGGGTAACCCCCCCCCCCCACCGCGAGAATCCTACTTGGTAAACAATGGTCCTATTTACACGTAGCGAATTTTTAGTAGGTTGGTAACCAACTTACCAAGTGCCTGAAAAAAGAGGAAAATATATTTCTCTCTTTCACAATGCCACCCGGAATAAGGGCGTAAAGAACGGGTGGGTAGTTTTATGTAGGAGAGAAAGCGATTCTGATCTTTTCCCTACAATAAGATCTTTGGTGAATGTTTACCTACTCTTCCTGTTAGCATAGCTACTGCGGAAAGATCGTTCTCAACGCTTCGATGGGCAAAAACCTGGATGAGATCGAGGACGGCTAGAGACAGGCTCAACGCACTTTGTTTACTTCACATTCATAAAGATGTTCCAGTGGACATCGATAAAGTGTTGGAGCGGTTTGCCAAAAAGGGTAAGAGGAGAACCACCTGTTTGCCCCCCTGACATTAACTTCTGGATACGCCCCCTGTACCTAGTTGAACATATTATAACAGTTTTAATTATTTTTATCTTCAAACTAGTAGAACACAAGTGTGGGAACACAGAAATTGAAAGCCGGACTCGTATCTCAAGCGTCATGAAACGTACAACACTTGACTACACTTGGATCTGGTAATCTCTGCCTCGCTCTCGACGGTAAAGGTGACGACGATGGAAAGGATAGGGGATGTCATGGAAAATGAATGACAATATGAGGATTAATGAAGAGAAAACTAAGGTAATGGTTGGCTAGTAAGAAGCAAGTGCAGATAATAATAAACGGTGATACTCTGGAGGATGTAACGGTACCCAGGAAGCAAAGTCGTCAAAGACGGAAGAATCAAGCGGAAAATAAAAGCAGGATACCTCAAGCATTCCTACAAAATATGCAGCATTCAACAATAAGAAAGTTTGTTTGCAACTAACATCAGCTGGAGAATAACATTGAAGAGGTTACTGAAGGCGTTTGTTTGGAGTGTTGCCTTGTACAGATTTGAACCCTGGACGGTAGGAAATGAAGAGAAAAGGATACTAACTGTCGGTCGTTTGACCAATGCCCATTCTATAGTGGAATGATTGGCTGGATAGACAGAGGGACACAGTGAAGATCGAAGAAGTTTTTCGAAGAGCATAACAACATAATGCCTTGTCAAAGGGTATAAATTCTAGAAGGAACGCAGTAATGGAACATATTGTTACGAAGGTCTACTGATCGTCGTATGGTACAGTGGAAAACAAAATATAGACACCAATGAAACCACTAATTACCATCTTAAATTAACCACAAATACAGTTTATTAACAACAAATACTTGCACAATAATCGGAGCAAAATTTGTCCACACGCAATAACAATGTCAACTAATAGAGTCCCGCACAATTATAAAACAATAACACTTTGCCACAATACCTTGAGCCTCACTCGACTAAATCGTCACTTAAACTGACCCCTGGGTGGCAGCGTCGTTGTTTAAATAGATAGCACAAGTGTTCCAGAATAATCCATAATACGCGTCAACGCTACCCGAAAACAGTAAAACGTAATTGACTGCGGCCATGAACACAGTGCGTAACCGGTGAGGTCAGGAACAGCATCGATTGTTGACGCATGTTGAGTGTCACGTACGCACACAAACGTTACAGCTGAGCTCTGCTGGGATAGCCGAGAAACACGTAGAACGTTGTGTAATGCCGTAATAATACTGTAAGACACCACGACGGTTTACTGGAAAGTATAGTGGAGGGAAAGAGGTACAGAGGAAGCCCCCGAATACACTTTGTCCAAATAATCATGGGAGATGTCGGTTGCGGGAAATATGCTGATACGAAGAGAAGGGCAGAGAACCAAGCCAACGGGAGGTCTGCTGCATACCAATCTAGGTATTGGTTACCCAAGAAGAAGAAGAAAGTATAATATAAGATAATATATAATATAGAAGGCATAAGCTATAATATATCATTTATTCAAGTAACATTTTAAATTTTGTATTACGCTCAGTTAGGTAACAGTATGCAATCGATTGTAAATAATAAGGTCTAATTAATGTAAAAGCGTGTCAATACAGTGATATACCGCAGGCGTATATATACTGTATATGCGTACAGCCATACAAGGATTATACAAGGAGAAAAACGTCAAAAATATAAATTTTTTAATTTTTGTACATTCGAGTTTGGCGCCGATCCTAGCCTGCTAGCTCGTAATCAGTGTCGTAATTATTACGTCACTAAATCGTAGAACGTATTGCATGAGACCGAACTAGATGTGGGCTGATATACCTTATAACAGGTATTTTGGGACGATTATTTTTTGGAACGGACATAACAGTGAATGAAAAGTTGAAATACCTGTTCCGATTTAACGATAACTAAAAAGTCGAATACCCGTTCCGATTATTCGCGGCCTCGCGATTCAGAGTCGCGAGACCGCCCCTATGGGGCGCTAAATCATTAATGCGAGTGTTTAAAAGTGTGGGATCAAGTGAAATAAAATCGTTAATTAAAAAAAAACGGAAATTGTAATGATGCGTTACAAGTATCTTGTGCAAATTAAAAGTTCTCGGGAATCTGGGAGAAACATACTTTTATTACATGAGAGGAAAGTCAGCGTTGAGTGAGTTTTGATAATGTAATGTGAATCGGTATTTCTCAGTAGTCGTTGGTTTGTTTACACCACTGAGCGTACCTACGCGTACGCATGTCTACATTCTCTTTTTGTGTCACATACCTCTCAGAGACTTAGAGTTTAGTCTAAAGCAGTAGTTAGTAATAGGCCTAAGTGCAAATCGATTTGAATAAAGTAGCGGGTTCAATCAATACAGTTATCCATACACACTTTTGATCTTATTTACTCTTATAGGCAACCGATGTCCATCACTCGGTATTATAATTCCTAGGTAATTATTTGCCGCAATTTGTTACGTCTCCTATTCGTAAATATTCTATTTTTTGAATGTTCATATCTGTACCCGGCTTTTTATATTCCCCTCTAAGTTTTCGTAGTATACAGTAAATATGTTCTTGACAGTTTTATTAATTACTTGATCGTCACCAAAAAAATAAGTTATTAGACACTGATCGCCAACCGTTATCCTCAAGTCCTATATACAGTGATTAAAAAGCGTTTTGGTTTAGCAGAAAAGATGTACAGTAGAACATCCCTCAACCTAAACAATTTTAACCGAAATACCGTTTAACCAAAACGACCGACCAAAAAAAATCATATTCCTGATTTTTACAATGAAAATTTGTTTTCCAAATTAAACTCGAATATTGATGTAATAAACATTGTAAAGTGTGATTTGTCATGATAGCTCTGTTCAAAACAAACAGGTTTCCTTAGTTTGAGACAGAAAGCAAACGTAGAGCGTCACCCCATCAGGTCAGCCACCTCGTGGATCCATTTCAGACAAAGGAGGTGGATAACGGGCGCACGCAGACTGTGATCTTGACCGCTTGCTGCGTATCGTATGGTCACGTGTCTTCCAAACTGTCAAGTCATGTTGTTTTGGCCCTTTCAGTAGTTCACATCATCCTCTCAGTAACCGTCCGTGCAGTGGTGGTCGTGCGTTGTGGCTTATGTGATATCTTGTATGAACTGATAATTTTAAATTGTGCGTCCCGGAAACGGGTCGTAATAACGATTGAGGAAAAATTGGAGACAATTAAAAGAATTAAAAATGGCGAGATTTTGCGAACTGTGGCAGGCGATAATGGTGTTGGTGTTTCTACTGTTTCTGATTTGTTCAAAATAAAAAATAAGTTTGAAGAACATACTTTCAAGATGCCAAACAAGAAAACAATGAAGACGTGTCAAAACGAGAAAGTAAATGAAGCTGTGCTTTTATGGTTCACGAAACAAACGGACGACGAAGACGATGACATAGCAGAGAGCATCAGCCATGACACCGCTAACGAGATCTTCAATCTTACTTTAGAGGTAAGAGTTTTTATTTTGGGTTAGAGCATTAAATTAGTCTATATGAAATACGCGTTTTTATCATGGAGTTTTATTCATATTTTCAGATAACGTTACTGTCCGTCGAACGATCTGAAGAGTCAAAGCCCTTCGACGTTCTTTTAATGAAGTGACGGTGAGATATTGCTAAAAGAAAGCGATGTGAAAAGAAAAAGCAAAGGAAAATAAAAGAATTTTTCAAAAAAATTATAAAAATATTGTTAAAAATTACTTTATGTAAAAACTTTGATTTTTATTAAAATCTTTTGATAACGTTGTATATATCGCATTCGGTTATTTTACCTCAAACTTTTAAAAAATGACATCTTAATTGTTATCCGAAATTTTGGTTATCCGAAACTTCCCCCCTTTGTTTCTGTTAACAGAGGTTCTACTGTAAGTGTATTTTCAACCGTTTGGTCATGGGAGTCTAAACGTACGAAGTGCTACACAGTGAATCCGTATTTTGTTACAAACGTTTACACATTTTGTAGCTCAGATAATGCATATATATGAAGGGTGCAGGGGAAGAAGGAACGTCCATTTTACGCTATTTGGAGAAAATACCGTTTTTATGATTGAATCTAGTATAGGATTCTTCATATTACAGTGTCATTTTTAATTTTTTTACAACAATAAATATCACTATCGTAGCTTTACAGTATTAAAAAAAATTTATAATTTCTTTTAGATGATAAGAAAAAATATTGTCTACTAAAAGGTAATTTCTTCAACCAAAAACGGGGAGTGCCACAATAGTAGTGATAGCGTTCAAAACTACAATGTTTTATATCCCTAATAGTTTTACGTGGAGTACTTGCGGCATTTGTTCATCTCCACATTACTTGTATTTATGTTTTTATTTCTGAAGTACGTTATATTTCTTTACTGCACTTAATGCTACAGATAATTATCAAAAGAATTTAATAAGACGATCACAAATTACAGTTGCTTCTCATAACTTTTAGTAATTTAATTTTCTTATTAACATTATTAGTCTCGTTTTGTATTTTTTAACAGGCAAATTGACATAAACCTTTCGTGCTTCCCCGCCACAGAACCTTTGTAGTACTTGCAAGTCTTTATATTTCTCCAAAGAAATTTCCAAACGACCTAAAAATACAGTATAAGTATTTCAGTATAATGTAGCGCCTCTTTTTGTAATCATCATCATCATCTTAACGGTTTTAAGCTTTAGCGGCCTGTTCCTATTCCACAGTCCACTTTTCTTAGGTCTACCAACTTTCCTTCTGCCTCTGGGGTTGTAACCTTTCGCCATCTTCGGTATTCTACTTTCTTTCATTCTATTGATGTGTTGAATCCATTTTCTTGTGTATTCTTTAATCCTTTCATTAACTGCAAAAATATCTAAATCACTTCTTATCTCTTCATTTATCTCTTATGATCTCGTCTATTACACCTTTTAACTGATCTCAGAAATTTCATTTCTGCTTTTTGTATCTTCTGTTCATCTTTTTCCTTTATGAAACAAAGTTTCATAGCCACACAGTGGTGTAGGTATTCCCATTGTTTTATAAAATGTTCTCTTTTTGTAATCTAGTTAGATAAAAGGTGCGAGAATAAACGAGCAGTCTTTGACAAAAAATAATTTTACTTACCACTGTATGCCTATTCTGGTAAGATGAACTCATTCTATGCTGGAGAACCCACTGCTGCAGGCAGGATTCAGGAAAAGCTCACTACATTAGCGTACTAATGTACCAAAACCAACAGACCTTGAGTCCTCTACAACTCAAGCACATATGCACAAATCTATTTGATTGTGTTTGAATTTGCGGCAGTTTTCGTTCGCCATACAAATACTTTACTCTTGTTAAAATAAAAAAATGTTGTAGGTAAACTACCCCTCCCCCTTAACCGATCTTCACCAAAATCAATAGACCTTGAGTCCTCTAAGACTCGGGCAAATATGCAAAAAATTATTTGATTCTGTTTGAATTTGCGGCAGTTAAAGTTCGCCATAGAGAAAATTCTACACGCAGACACTTTTCGGAAAATTACTTTATTCTTCATGTTTTCAGGGTAGCACAATCAGAATCAGCCCTTATCTCGAACACGATTTTTTTTCGTGATGACCATACTTCCATTTTCTTACGGAATATGGAAGTAAAAACCGCGATTCATTTGATTAAAGGACATTAACATTAAAAACATAAAATGCTAGTTATCTTTTATAATGTACATCATTCGACGTCATACGGGGGGGGGGGGAGGGTTGCTAACAGAAACTTGTTGAATAGAGCTGGCAGAAAAAAACTGTAACGAGTATTACCGTTAAAGTTACGAATACGGATGAAATTTTATTGGTAGAGGCTTATAAACAAGGCGATAAAATAGTCACAAAAATTGCAAACGTATGGAGTTTCCGTTCGTAAACGACTTCCTAAACAACATAGATTTCATCGTTCCTTAAACTGTCTCCGATTTAAACAATGTGAGGTTCACTGCGTTTTCCGTTAAAATAATACCACTATGTAACCACAGTCCCCCGAGTCCCAGACCAGCGAAAAATTCTTTTTTAAATGATTCTAAATCACAGACCGTTTAGTCTCTCTATAACTTTGCCCATTGGAACGCGACAGACAAAAGGAAAAAGTTGATTTTTATACAAATAATGATATAATAATAATATACCCATTAATGCAAAACTTAGGCATTATTCGACAGTAATTCGACCGGAAGCACTTTATACAGCTGAGTGTCTGACTCTGAACAACAAATGATGATAGAAAAACTGAAGTCACAGAAAGAAAAAATTAAGAAAAATCTTAGGATCAATAAAAGATGGAGAACAGTACAGAAGACTCCACAATAAAAAGCTGTACACACGTGTTGAGAAAATCACAGACTTAATTAGAAAAAGAAAAATTAGTTTCTACGGATATGTTCAAAGAATGAATCCTGACAGACTAACACGGAAGCTTTTTACTTCCATGTTCCACAAGGAAATGGAAGTATGGTGATGGCGAAAAAAATCGTGTTCGAGATAAGGGCTGACTTTGCTTGTACTGCCCTCAAAACATGAAGAAAAGTCATTTTTCGAGAAGTGTGTGTGTGTGTGTGTGTGTGTGTGTGTGTGTGTGTGTGTGCGTGTGTGTGTGTGTGTGTGTGTGTGTGTGTGTGTGTGTGTGTGTGTGTGTGTGTGTGTGTGTGTGTGTGTGTGTGTGTGTGTGTGTGTGTGTGTGTGTGTGTGTGTACGTGCGTGCGTGTGCGTGTCTGTATCTGTGTGTCTGTATGTATAATTTTTTCTATGGCAAACGATAACTCCCGCAAATTCAAACAGAATCAAATAATGTTTTGCATACATGCCTGAATTGTTGGGGACTTACGGCTTATTGATTTTGGTGAAGATCGGTTACGGAGAAGGGGTAGTTTACCTGCAACATTTTATGTTTTAACAAGAGCAAAGTATACAATTAATTTTCATAAAAAAAAAAAAACATATTTTGAAAAGAAGATCATAATAATCCGCTGAAAAAGGTAGATGAAATATCTATAAATGAAAAGGGTAGTTGAAGGAGGAGAGGGTAATTTTCTACAAATGAAATGATACTTGATGGGGAAGGGGATAATTTTTTATATGTGTACTACGTTATCGGCAACAAAGAAGTAGTTTGTTGTTAAAATTCCTTCCCGGCCTGTTTGGCTGTAGTCCAATGTTTTCTGCAAAACCAGACGTTTCGGTAGTGCGATCGACTTTCCATCATCAGAGAAAATCGGGTGCGCTAACGTGAGGTCGTATACGTTAGTGACCGCTGTACTGTGTTTAAGTCTAAAGCAAGAAGTCGAAAGAAGTAGTTTCTATGGAAATATTTCATTTCGAAATGAATTTAAATATAAATCTTAAAACATGGAAGTCATGTATGGTTCTCCATATCGATATTTAACTATTTCAGAAAGCTCAAAATGTCCAATACGTGGTTCAAAGAAACAGAAAAAAACAGAAGCACTCCAGATTACTCAAGAAGACATCAAAGAATGCTTACCACTTAAAAAAAAATTAAAAATGACCAGGGTTTTCAGAAGAACTCCAAGAAGAGGACAGGTGCCACCTGGACCGACGAAAGTAGGGAGACCATCGATCAAGGATGAAGGAGATGTGGAAGAGGAGAAAAAAAAGGAGGAACCAGTTGTACCAAACGTACTCCACAGTGGCTCATACGCCAAAAAAAAATAAATGATAATAATAATATTATTATTATTATTATAAAATACTATGCAATTTAACAACCTACAAAAAGTACAAATCGTTTGCAACATTTATTACAGTTACTAATAAGTTAATTTACAAGCACTAATAACCAAAACTGTAAAACGTCTGTTAAAATATATCTTTTGTACACACAAAACAAACATTTTTTAGTAATAGGTTACAAATATTCAATTCAGGACTTCAGTACTTTTTTTTGTATGGCCATCTAAGAACCACATGCAAATTTCAATTCTTTACTCTTTGTTCTTTTCTTTTTCTCCAATATTCTTTCATCTTTTCTTTCATTTGTGTCTCTTCTTCCTGTCTTCAGTCCACTTTGAACCCGCATTTTTCTCTCTCCTACCCTGAACTCCTTCCATTTTTAACACTTTTGCCCGAAAAATTTCTCTTTCAGTTGTTTCTTCTGCGTATATATTATTTTTTCTAAATCGTTTTGGACTTCTTTAATCCAAATTCATGTTGACTTCTTCCCCCACAGATATTTGAAGATTTGCTTCGTCAACCTATTGTCGTTGATAATAAATAAATGTCCAAAAAATAATAGTCTTCTTTTTCTCATTGTTTCTGTTATATTTTCTATACTTTGATATATTTCATCATTACTTCTTAATTTCCAACCTTCTAAAGTTTTTCGTGGGCCTAATATTTTTCTAATAATTCGTCTTTCCAATATTTCTACCAACTTCAATACTTTTATTAGGCCAATAATTTATTTTCAAAAATGAAACAAATCAACCGAATATTTTTCAGAATACAATTTACAATGTATTTTTCTAGCTGCTAGCGTGATTCGGAGCTTTGGTTGTGTAATAAACTGTTCCTTTACGATCAAGTTCAGAAAAAAATGTGGCCTTATGAAATACAGCTCTGGCACTGTAGGAATAATCTAAAAATTCGTATCAAAATGAAACAGAAAGACGCAAATATAACTGAAACGCAGTAGCATGTTGAGCGATGCAGTTACTACTAAGCAACGTTTACACAAAGATTTGGCCTATATGCTGCTTCCGCTGAACTCTTTCCTGTTTTCTTTTGCGAATCAGTAACGTTTTTCATTTGATGTCTAAAACCACATCTTAAAGTATAGAATTTCTAATCATGAATTTCTTAACTTCTCGACCAGCAGTTGAAAACAAACTGCTGTTGTACAAACAAGTTCTGAACTCTGTGTGGACTTAGGAATTCAGCTGTGGGGCTGTACAAAGAGAACAAACTTAGAAAAGATTCAAACCTTTCAGAACAAAGTACTCAGAAGCATAGTGAATGCCCCTTGGTATATAAGGAACGACAACTTACATAGAGACCTCAATGTAGAATATGTCAGCGAAATAATTACAAAATATGCAGACAAACATGATCAGAGGATTCAGATACACAATAACCCAATAATGCGACACGTGGTGTAAGAAGCTCCACACGTCCTGAGACAACTTAAAAGACAGAAGCCACATGATCTGGTATCGCAATAGAAAGCATTTAATATGTATATATAACTAAAACTCTACGTGAGAGAAAGACAGAATAATCTCGGAATTAGCCACTGTGCTTCACCCCATCACCCGTGAAGGAAAAGCTGCTGGATGAGTTTGCTGAGTTGTAGCAATAAGAGAGATGTTTTTAGTGGGTTAGAGTCCCACGCTACTAGGAACTACGGGGTTCCTAGTGTTTATAGTGATTTTCCTACCCTCGTAAAAAAAAAATTAAATTCTTATCTGCCTCCTCTTTCTCTGCATTTCCCAACCACTCATTACAAGCATCACTTCTTTATTCCTTCATTTGGAGGTTCATAAACAAGGATATAAAATGATCATATTATACATGAATTCTTATAAAAATGTCTTATCCGACTTATATTACCACAAACAATAAAACTATTACTTAATAAAAGGAAGAAGTGATTACGTTACAATAAAAAACACGTATTTGCCGCAAGGTGCCGCATCCCCTACCGCGACAGAATGAGTCAGTTGCGGCACTGCACTGTTCATGCTGAAACACGCGTCAGTATCATCTATCAGCTCCCTTCAGCAATGAGATACTCGAACCCCGTCAGCCGATACCACGCTGTTTCAATGAACCCTTGCCGCACACAGTAAGAAATGTCATGAAACCTCGTTTAAACAGGTAGCAACATCTGTCGGTGTTAATGAGTTCCTTTTCGACGTAAAAGAAAATTTATTTTAGAATAGTATTATATTCATAGCAAATATTTTAGGAAAAAATAAATGATCGGAGGTCGTTGTGTCTCTACGTGAGGCCTATTGGCCCTCGCCCGAGGGGCGGATCCGGAGTCTTCGGACCTCGAAGGAAACACACACACAACTGGGGGTTGCGCGGCCCGCGCGAAGCGCGGGTCGCGAGTAGTTCAGTGTCCCGAGTCTCAGAAAGGACTCCTGCCACTGGGTCTGTTTGAGTTCGTTTTATACTTTTTATCTAATTATGGGGGGGGGTCTGAAACGACCTGCGATTGGTGGATTATACCACCGGGACTAGCAAACGAGGTCGCTTCCAGGACTCACCTGGTCGCGGGGTGTATTTACCAAGTCCGGCAATGAGGGAATTGTGGGTCACTCTGTCGGAACGAACATAGAATCGTCGCGCCAGGCGTCTCACGGTGTCATCAAGAGAGCGGACACCGAGTCCTCTCCTCAAAAGACGAGAAGAGTACCTCCGGGGGACTTTGCACGCGAGCTTCAGTCCCCGGTCGAGTACGCGCTGGAGCGTAATTCTATGACCACGAGCCAGGTATCCCCAAACAGGACAGGCGTAGGTAATCACGGGCAACACGTACGTGTTGACTATGAGCTTACCTAGCCGGGGGGTCATTGCCGGATTAGAAAGCACGGGCCAGAGTCTACTGAGTTGCGCCGAAGCGCGTTGTCGGATGTACTGTACATGGGTTCGCCAGGTGAGTCGGGAATCCACGTGGAGCCCGAGGTACTTGACGCTATTGGTCCAGGGCACCTCGACGGGGCCTACTTTAAGCGGCCGAGGCCGCTTACGTTTTCGCGAGAATATTACCGCGACGCTCTTGGAAGCGTTAACGGCAACTCTCCAGTCATCGGTCCACCCGACATACGCGTCGAGTTGGCGCTGGAGCTTAACTGCCGCATAACTCGCGTTCGGCTCTGAGGCAAAAGCCGCAGTGTCGTCCGCGAACAGCGACAATTTCACTCCAGGAACTCGGGGCGTGTCGTTGACAAACAACGAGAACAGGAGAGGCCCAAGGACGCTTCCCTGAGGGACGCCGGCGGTAATACGCCTCTCCGAAGAGAGAGCGTGGTCTACTCTCACTCGGAAGCTACGGTCTCGCAGAAAGCTGCCGATCAAGTGAACGTAGCAGTTTGGGAGAAGGACTTCCGTGAGTTTGTACAGGATACCCTCGTGCCACACGCGGTCAAAGGCTTTCTCTACGTCTAGGAAGATCGCAGTCGTCTGTTTGCCCTGGCAGCCAGCCTCGGTTATGCATTCACGAGTCTCATCAGCTGATGAGTCGAGGAGTGCAGCTCACGAAAGCCGAACTGTTCGGGGATCAGCACGTCTAGTCTTTCTAGATGGTCGCGGATCCTACGCTGGATCAGACGCTCAAAAACCTTGGACGTCGCGGACAAGAGGCTGATGGGCCTGAGGTTTTCCACGCGAGAAGAATTCTTTCCCGGCTTAGGTATCACAATGACGGTAGCCGTTTTCCATTTCGCCGGAAAATAGGCCAGTCTGAGGCATGAATTGAACAGGTCAGTGAGGAACTGGGTTCCTCGCTCCGGAAGGCGATGGAGGGCGGAATTCATGACTCCGTCCGGGCCAGGCGCCTTCCGGGGCTTGAGCTGAACAATCCTCTCAGAGACCTCCTCCGGGGAGATGGGCTCCGGCTGGACTGTGATATCGGCCGATAGAAAGCGCTCTACCTCGCGGCAGATTTGCTCAGTGAAGGCCGGGTTCTTGGATGGGTTGGGAGCGAACTGACGCTCTAAACTGTCAGCCAAGAACTCTGCCTTTTCGAGGGGGCGGCCAAGGGGTTGACCGCCGGGTCCGGCCAGTGCGGGGAGAGGCGCGCGTTTGCGCTTTCCCGTTAGGGCACTGGGAATCCGCCAGACATTACGGTCCTCGGCAGGGCCATCCATCTATGTAACAGCTAGCTCCCAGTTGCGTCTACGGAACGCCAGCATGTCGCGACGCAACTTGCCGGACGCCCTGTTGAACGCAGCCTTGTCAGCCGGGTCACGAGTCCTCTGCCAGCGTCTCCGGAGGCTATTCCTCTCGCAAGCGAGCTGAGACACCTCTTAGGGGATCCGCTGATAGTCGGGCGTGAGCCCCGGCTTCATCCGGGAGGACACGTCTACCGCCGAGACTACGGCTGTGTCGAATAAGGCAACTGCCTCGTCGACATGCTGGGTAGTGTCGAGCGGGATATGCTCTGGTAGGCGGCGACTGAACGCCGGGCCAAAGCGGTCCCACTCGATTACCCGCCGCTCGTCGCGGACGGTGGCGTGCTGGGTAGCTATGTGCACACTGATAGGGCAATGGTCCGAGGACAGTTCCGAAATGACGGAGACGTGGACCGGGCAGTAAACGCCCCTGACCGCGGCAATGTCCAGTACGTCAGGGCGGGAGTTAGCCCTCGAGGGATAGTATGTAGGCCCGGTAGGACCCATGACTGTGACCCGAGCCGCATCAGCATACCTGCGTAAGCGGGTCCCGTTTGGGTTCGCCAAGCGGCTCCCCCAATCGGGGTGCTTACAGTTCAGGTCGCCCGCCAGGACTACCCTCCTGTGTGGTCCAAAGACGGCCTCCAGATCGTTCGACAGGAGCTCCGTTTGTGGAGGCTTGTAAGCGGAAACCACGAGTAGACCGCCGAGAGCACCATGGAGCTCGACCGCGGTGCACTCGAGGTTCCGCCGCTGAGGCAGGACAACGCGGTGATGGCGAAGACTCGCCTTCACCGCGATGGCTGTGCCCCCTCCTGCGCGACCCGACCGGTCGTCCCGGTGGCACACGTAGTTTGGTAGTCGGAAACGACGATGCGGGGTCAGGTGCGTCTCGCCAAGAAGAAGCACGTCGGGCTTGTGACGGGCAACGAACTCTAAAGAGCTCAGAATGCCGGGAAGCGAGGCCGTTGGCGTTCCACGCCACGACCTCGAGGTCTCGCTTGAGGGATTGCCGTGGTTGTCCGTTCATAACAGACCTGTAACACGGCAGGCTTCCACCAAGAGGAGGAACTTATCTTGGGGCGAGGCTGTTGCCAAGCGTTCCTTGATTTGAAGGAAAGTCTGGGCTACTTTCTGCAAGTCGTAGCTTGCCAGAAAGTCTGATACGACGGCGAGATCATCGGAAGATGAGGCCTGGGGAGAACGCTTGGCGGCAGCTGCATAGCTGCGGCGGGGCGAGACGGTGGAAGCCTTGGGGGCAGGTACTGGAGCGGGTGGCCGCTCTGGCTTTTGGTGGACGGGCTTGGGTCCAGTGGCAGGTGGTTTAGGCTGGCCCGTGTTCTTGGCCTGGGTCCTACCTTTCTTGCCCGATCTGGGGAATCTAGGCTTGGGTGGCGGCGGCAATGGAGGATCAATTTCCTCATCGTCCGGCAGCGGGACTTGCGTGTAGTGTGGAACTTCGCGTTCCAGTTCCGGGGGCGCGGTAGTAGGTTTGGCCTGTGGAGCTTCGCTCGGGCTCACTGCACTTGAAGGTTTCGGAATAGGAACAGACCTCGGGGCTGGTCTCCGGACCACAGGTTGAGCGGCTTTGGCCGGTGTGACTGGTTTGGCAACAACATTGCGAGGCTTAGACTGGACCGGTTTCTTGAGCTTGTCCAGCTGCTCGTTATATACTGGGCAGCGTCTGTTATTAGCAGCATGGGCGCCGCCACAGTTGATACAGTATCGGTGGTTGTCCGGGACAGCGCAGGCCTGCGTCAAGTGGTCATTTCCACAGCGGACGCAGGTCGGCGCGTTCCGACAACCGAAGCTGCTGTGGCCGAACCGCTGGCACCTGTGGCACTGAGAGATTCGCCCGGTCTGACGGCAGGGCTCTACGCTCACGCAGAGCCCGAAAAGCCGTTTCAAATCTAACAAGGCCTGGGAGGAGTCGCCCTTCTCTACCAGGAGTCTTATTAGGGGGAGTGGGCGACGCGAGCCATAAGTAGTGTACAGCCGAGAGGCTCCCACAACCTTATAGCCCGCGTCGCGCAGTTCGTCTAGGACGACCTGCGGATCCGCCTGTATGTCCAGGCCCCGAAGGACGAGGGCTACAGGCTTGGTGCGGTTGAGTGTGTAGGTGTGGAACTGGAACGATTCACGTTCCAGCCACTGGACAACTCCGAAGTGTTCGGATGCACTGCGGCAGGTAACGCGCACAGTCTCGCTCGCAAGGAGCTTGACCGATGCGTTATCTGCCAGCGCAACGACCTTACGGAGTCGGCGAACGAAGCCGATTACATCCCTGACGTTCGTCACGAACACCGGCGGGATTCTTTCTTCGGAGGTGCGACTAGGCGCAACCTCAGCGGAGGCTTGGAATGCCGCCGAGTCCGTAGCCGAACTCAAAGAGGTCAGGGAGGGAGACTTTCTCGGCTTGCCACCGTGCCCTACTACCACCCAGTCGGTGGAAGCCGAGGTCTCCATGTCTGGGGAGTCAGACTCCGGCAGAGGTACAGGGCTGCTTGGCCTACTGGCGGCCGTGCAGCCGGAAGGTCCGGCCTTAGCGGGCTTGGTCGGCCCTAATAAGGACCGATTATTCTGACGAGCTTGCGCGGGTTCAGCAGGGCTTCCCGCGCGAGTCGTAGGGTTCCCGACTAGCCCAAGTGGCCGGCCGGGGGGCTCGTTGCTGCCGCACAGTGCTTTAGGGGCACTAACAGCTGGGCTAATGCCGACTAACTCGGCTCTTTGTCCAGCGGGTAACCGGGGGCCGAACTGTGACACCGTCACAGTGACGGCGCAACCCGCATCTCTATTTGTTAGTCCTACTCTCGGACTCCCCGGGTTTCGCTGGACAGCGCTACCTATCTGACTTACCGGCACTGTGCGGCAGGTCCCAGTTGTGTGCTGCTTCTTGGCGTCGTCTTGCTGGCAAGGCGGTAGGTCAATTTCCATCGCTGCAGCTGGATGATGGCGCTGGCGATGAGGCGATTCTTGATCCGGCGGTTTCTTCTTTACTGCCGCCGCAGTAGCTTGCGCTGAAGGCCTCTTCATGGCAGTAAGTAGAGGACGAGGCTATCCTCTTCTGCGATGCTCTTCTGTAACGTCCGATCTCTTCCAAGGTTGAGTGCAGAGTGTGTTTTGACGTCACCTCTCGTCTTGTCGAAGGAAACATTGCATTGCATTATGGATGCGGGGTGTCTTTGCACCCGTGGCTTGATTGCAGCATCTGGATCGTGTCCAATGGCTGCCAGAAGTAAACATAGTGCTGGTACAATGTCGACTGGTGACCTAAAACTGGAAAAGGAAACCGCCAACCAGTTAACTGAGAAGGCGGGGGAGTATAACTTTTATTTGTTTAATGCACTGCCGCTGGTACCGATTCGAGCAACAGATGTTGCCCGTTTCAAGTCCAGTCAGCAGACGCCCTGAGGGCGTCGGTCGCTCCCCGCGAGGCGGAGAGCCTCCGTGCCAGTGATTGATGACAGCGACAAGCAGCCGGCTCAGCGTGCTAGGAGGTGGACAGGAAGGAGAGAAGGACAGTGTGGTGAAATACTCTGGTCTAGGACTGATGATTATTTGTTTTTGTTTAATTTAAAGAGGATGGCGTTATGGCGGGTCATCAAGAAGCGCCCGAGGGCGCTTGACCCGTATGGGCGGTGGTGGTTCTGATGCACTGATGGTTCGTAGGTACGGGAAGGTGGAGGTCGAGGCTTTAGCAAAGAGAGTTAGAGCCAGCGACCGGACAAAGGAAGTCAAGGTAGGAACACGGAGACCCCTTCGAATCACGTCGTTCCTTACAAACCAAGGGGACCCCGTCAAGGATCGGAGTGTTCGGGACTGGAAAACTTCCAGCCTACATCTGTTGGTGGTGGATAAAAGAGACCACCAGGCGGGTGCCGCATAGGTCAATACAGACCTGAGAAATAGTAGATAGATGGTAAGTTTCGTGCGCATGGCCAGGCGGCTGCGACACGAGAGGAAAGGAGATAATTTGGCTCGGACGCCGCGAGCCTTGGCAAGGGTTTCCGTCACGTGGGCGTTGAAGCAAAGGCGACGATCTAGCCGAACGCCTAAATACTTCACCGATTCTTTGTAGGCGATGGGTCTCCCTGCTAGGGAGAGGGGCTGGCATCGGGAGATGGACTTACGGGTGAAGCAGATCGCCTCGGATTTCTCCGTGTTGATCGTCACCCGCCATTTCCGTAGCCAGTCCGGAAGCTGGTTCAACTGACGCTGCAGCTTTGTACTCGCAAATCGCGGGGACAGGGAGCTGCAGTGATACATAGCATCGTCAGCGAACAAAGACAACGTGACTCCGGGCAAGACAGGCAGGTCGTTCGTGTACACAAGGTACAGAACGGGGCCGAGGACAGATCCCTGAGGTACGCCGGCGGCGACGGGTCGAACTGTAGAACAGGACCCGTCGACGCTCACCCTGAAGGTTCGGTCGCTGAGATACGACCGGAGGAAAAACACTATGGTCGATGGTAGAGGGGAATTGGCAAGTTTGAAGAGAAGACCTTCGTGCCAGACTTTATCGAAGGCCTTGCTCACGTCCAACAGTACGGCGGCCGTAGCCGCTCGCCTGTTGGTGGCGTCTGACAAGTGCGTAACAACGCGGACCAATTGAAGCGTGGTCGAGTGCTCTCTGCGAAACCCGAACTGTTCGCTGCGGATGAAACCATCTAGCAGCGGCGAGATGCGAGCCAGCAGGAGACGCTCGAACACCTTCGAGATGACTGGCAAGAGAGAGATTGGACGATAGCTTTCAGGAAGCATGCGCGGCTTGCGAGGCTTCGGAATCATTACGATGTTGGCAGATTTCCACAGGCGGGGAAAGTACTGTAGCCGGAGACAGGAGTTAAACAGCTCAAGAACGAGGTCAACGCCTGAGGCCGGGAGATTTTGTAGAGCAGCGGCCCCGATCCGGTCAGGACCGGGGGCGCGACGGCGATTTAGTCGGCAGATAGATGAAACTAGTTCATCCCTGTCGAACGGGAGGGCTGGGATTTCGGGAGGGCGTGAAAAATGTCCAGATAGGAAGTCACGGACTTCTGCCGAGTGGGCAGGGTCCGAGACGCCTTGGTGAACAGTAAATTGCACCTCCATGCAGTCGGCGAAGACCTCACGAAGGAAACAAAATCCGATCCCGGCATATATAGCCTGACGCCGTCAACTTTGGTGGCGAGTTTGTTTCGAGATTCCAATTGTTCAGGTGTATAACCCGGTCGTTGAGCAAACTGCTCACCTCCTGTACACAATGAATTTTTTCGCCACGTAAATGTGTTGAAATATTTCGCAAAAGTGACAACGTTTGCCGACGACCGGCCGGTCTAACAAATATTTTGTTCAATAACGTGTTTATCACTGTTTAACAGTGGTAGTGTTACATTTACTTTACACATAGATAGCGCCATGTGTATAATTAAATTAAATAAACTATAATAAAAAAAATTAATTAATAAAATTTACATGCTATTAACATTTTATAAAAATAATATAATAATATAATAAGACAAACCAAGTAAAATTATAATAAAACAAGTTATACTTTTCACAAAAAAATTAAATATAACTATGTGTGTAGATATTTTTTACGATGTTAAAATACAAGGGTGTGTACGTGTGTATGTGCGCGCACCCTGTAGATCTGATTATGTTGTTCGTTATTAGTACAACCTACATTCATCTCACCTCCACAAAAGTGGTCACAAGTGGTACCTAACGTTTATGTTGTCAGAGCTTTGGTTCACCTTTTAGACATGTAGTGTCTCACATAACCTATTGTTTTTTAAGACTGCCGTAAATCAGAATGGGCGCGTTTTGGAAGACACTCTTTTGGCAACACCACATGGCATTTTATTTCTGCCGGGTTGAAATGAGCTTTTGTCTCGTTTCGTAAACACGTCAGCTTAATTTCCAAACACGCAGCCTCTTTCCAAATGACGACATGACAAAAATTGCGCGAGGCGTCTTGCGCCCAGGTGTATGCGCGTTGTTTGCGTTGCAGCCCGATGATGCCATTATACGGCGTTCCAAGTCGCATGGCAACTGAGGGATTAGGAGACCCTTACTAACACACACACACACACACACACACACAAACTCAGCTGCCCCGCACCCCTGGGGATCATCTACGGCTACGTCCACTACGTAACTGCAACTTTTATCATACGAATTTTTTAACAAACGAGCTTAGCATATCTGTAATCTCCATAAAATTTTAAAGAAAGTGACACCAAACACGACGTGATTGTGATATACTTTAGATGTACAACTAAGTTTAATTTATTATTCATTTTGTCTTTAGAAATTAGTATTTTGTAAATGTTACTTAACTTTCCTTGATAATCATGCACAATTCGACTGATCTTTATTGTATTAAAGTGTATTATATGTTTATAATCCATATATCAAATAACTAATATTTTTTCTTTTTCATTGGGAGAAATTTTTAAATAATTATTTTTATGAATATTACATACAAGACAGTATTTGCCATTGTAGAAAAGATACAGATTTTTATATTACCGGTGTAATTTTGCCCCATGAATGTAAACTATAAATACATTTTTGTTTATAATCATCAAGATATCACCAACGTACTTATTACTTTACTATAAAATCTTTATTAAGTACTCCAATTCTGCGTTTGCTTTAGAAATCCCTAAAATACTCACGTTTGTCACAATTATGTGTTATTCGGATTCATTTTTCTTACAATTTCACGGAGATTACAAAACATATAGTTTAATTTGGATTATAAGCTAAATTAAAAATTTTATAGTTTTGAATTGTACCGTATACTTATACCTAAACCGCCAGGGTCGTGCCTGGCCATGCCGCGCCGGTTGTGTGGGCGCGTGTAAGAGTAAGGGTCTTCTAATTCTTTAGGTGCCATCCGGTGTGAAACACCTTATAAGTTTCACGGTAATTCGCTCGCAGCACAAGGAGGTTCGATGTGTGTCCCCCTTGCACAATCCGCCGTGACAGATACGATTTCGTTGATTCCTTTGTCTTGGCCCCCAGGGGCTTATTCAAAGCCTCAGGGGTTCTGTAACGATTCACTGGCAAGAGCTTAGAGGACACTGCCTTCGAGTCTAGGCGCGGCCCCCATCAGAAGTCGGGCAGAACACTGAGCTACCACGCCAAATGGACGGCTTTCACTTACCTACACACCTCGCGGTTTCCCGTGCCTAGAACGACTGCGCAGCCGAGGCGGGTGGATCTAGCTGATTCTGTTCTCTCTAAAACTAAAAATTCTGGCAGACGCTCGATTAGAATGCCAATCTTTAGAGAGCTGCCTCCGTAGTATGTTGGCTGAGTTGCGCCAAGCCGCGGATCAGGAAAGTCTAAGAAAGTTGTGGACGACGAAAATGGGCTTCCTGAGGAATGTCGACAAGTAGCGCCCGAGGGTTGTGGCGTGTAGAAACCTGGCGATAGAAATTGAATAGTGGCTTAGAGATACGCAGTGTACAAACCCCTCGTTTCGAGGCTAACAAAATTTTTATTTATTTCGCATATGGGCACAACAGTCTTGTACAGTGTTTCATATTGTGAACATCGGCTGCAACAAAACTGGAAGCACGTGTCTGACAAGAGAGAGAGATAATATGGAAGTGAGACATTGAACTTTTATCGCGTTGTCTCCCCTCCCACCACTCTAGACAAGTTAGCTATAATTGTAAGTGGGGGTAATTCATGCACTGAGTCGGCGCAGCTAACTGTTCAGGAACGACTGTGGGGCCTCTAACAGGCGCGGATCACTGTCCGTACTGTCGCACTGCCGGTTGTCCGATGAGGATTCCCCGGCCTGAGCGTACAACATGACGGTATGGCCATAGTTTGTAAAATTTGACCTGAACCTCGTTACGGACTTGGAGTCTGTGTCTTTTGTTTGGTACCATGTATTCTTACGGTAGGAACTGAATATTATGAGTAAACTCGACAGGATTGCCCAGTATCGGCTGAATTGGTGTGAACATCTTTCCCGAATGGACGACTGCCGCATCCCCAAACAATTATGAAACTATAAGCCGAGGGGACGGAGAGGTGTGAGACGTCCAAGGAATCGCTGGAGTGATCGGCTCTAATCTTTGCCTGTTTGAGACCGGAACAAAACGTCCTTGGTTTAATCCTTGAACATGATGATGATGATGACCAAGTATTCTTGAAAAACCTAACACTTAATTATCGATATCTCGCGCGCGCGCGCGCGCGTGTGTGTGTGTTAGATATTTAAAAACTCGGTATGGAGAACCATACATAACTTCCATGTTCTAAGATTTATATTTAAAATCATTTTCGAAATGAAATATTACCATAGAAACTACTTCTTTCTACTTACTGCTTCAGCCTTAATCACAGTACTGTGGTCACTAACGTATACCACCTCACGTTATCGCACTCGATTTTCACTGATGATGGAAGTCGATGGCATTGCCGAAACGTCTGGTTTTGTAGAAAACATTGGACTACGGCCAAACATCCCGGGAAGGAATTTTAACAAAAACTACTTCTTTGTTGCCGATAACGTTTTACACATATATATAAAAAATATGTATAAAATTAATGGCTTGTATAAGTTAATGTTTGATCTCCATTAAGTAGTGCTCAAGTTTCCAAAGTTTTAATATTATGATGTCCGTAATTAAAACATCAGAGCAGGTTTAGTGTGTATGAGGGTACACCGTGGACAAAAATTTTCAACATTTCCTATTGAGCGTTGCTTAGAGTAAAGCTGCGAATCTACAGTGTACGTTTCACAGAACAAACACGCGGAAAAGAAGGAGCGCTCCGAAGTCACTCATGACCCTCAGCATCTTGCAGAGGGTTCATTCCCTAAAGACGAAAAGTCTGTATATGAATCGTTCCTCTGTAAACACGTGCAGTTACAGTGCCCAGCGATCCACAGGAAGCAAATCGCTATCCACGCTGGACAATTTTTCGGCTTGCACGCGATATGTTGGTGTCGGTTTCGGCACTTTCCATTTAAAAAGCGTGCAAATGTAAGAAAATAAACATGAGTGAGGCCAGATATAACGCGAATTTTGTGTGTGTGTGTGTGTGTGTGTGTGTGTGTGTGTGTGTGTGTGTGTGTGTGTGTGTGTGTGTGTGTGTGTGTGTGTGTGTGTGTGTGTGTGTGTGTGTGTGTGTGTGTGTGTGTGTGTGTGTGTGTGTGTGTGTGTGTGTGTGTGTGTGTGTGTGTGTGTGTGTGTGTGTGTTCCCTGCCTTTTTATTGCAGTAATCATAATAATAAAATGGAAACGTAAACATTACATAATTGAGATATGCTTGCCTGCCACGAACGATATATTTTCTCTCATACATGATTTACATTAAAATGAAAAAATTATAATTTTATTGCCTGACAACAAAATTATTTTATTTTTAACAATTACCATTGTTTGAAAAAATTTAAATGAATTTTCAAGTACTTTACTGTTGTTAAAACGTAAAAGGTTGCAAGTAAACTACCCCTTCCCCTTAACCGATCTTCACCAAAATCAAAAGGCCTTGAGATCACTACAATTCAGGGACGTATGCAGAAAATTATTTGATTCTGTTTGAATATGCGGCAGTTACCGTTCGTCATAGAACAAATTACCCTTGTTAAAACATAAAATGTTGCAGGTAAACTACCCTATTCCCTTAACCGATCTTCACCAAAACCAAAAGGTCTTGAGAACTCTACAATTCAGGACTGTATGCAAAACATTATTTGATTCTGTTTGAATTTGCGGCTAATATCGTTTGCCAAAAAAAATTACCCTTGATAAAAAAAACGCTGCAGGTAAACTACCCCTTTCCCCTAACAGATCTTCTCCGAAAACAATAAGTCTTGAGTACTCTACAATTCAGGGCTGTATGCAAAAAACTATTTGATTCTGTTTGAATTTGCGGCTGTTATCGTTTGCCAAAGAAAATACCCTTGTTAAAACATAAAACGTAGCAGGTAAACTACCCCTTTCCCTTAACCGATCTTCACCAAAAACAATAGGTCTTGAGTACTCTACAAATCAGGGCTGCATGCAAAAATTATTTGATTCTGTTTGAATTTGCGGCTGTTATCGTTTGCCATAGAAAAAAAATCTACAGACAGATAGACACACAGACACTTTTCGAAAAATGACTTTTTTTCATGTTTTGAGTGTAGTACAATCAGAATCTGCAATAATCTCGAACACGATTTTTTTTTGCCATCACCATACTTCCATTTCCTTAAGGAACATGGAAGTAAAACGTGTAGTTATACTCAAACTATGTAAACACGATAAACGATAAAACAATTTCATTGTCAACAGGTTACCAAGGCGGTTGCCATGGTAACCACAAATCTGATATAAACTAATTTTAAGTCGACAATATTTTGATTTCTCTATACTGAATGAAATACGAATGTTTTAAGATCGAATTATCGGTAACCTTTTATAATTTTAATATCGCTTCATTCCTGTGACATAAGTTACGATGGCTCATAAGAATTGCTCATAGAACCAGCATAAAATCCCACCTCCAGACTGTTATAAGCAATAAAAGGTACAGAAAAGTCACGTGATGCAAAAAATTAAATTAAACGTTCAATATTAAACGTAATTTTAATCGAATCATAAGAGAAGAGTTTTAGAAACCAATTTTAGAGGCTCCTCAAGAGCAAAGTGTTTAAGAAATAAATGGAGAGACACAGATGAGCCTCTGTATACACGCGTTTTGTGCTCTCTGCTATAAAGTATTTATAGTATTTTCGTTAGATTTGCCACGTGGGTTTGTTTACATCAGGACTGACTGAACTAAGGTTCAGTCCTGATGTAAACAAACCCACGTGGCAAATCTGAAGCGCTATTGATAAGAGGTGTTGACACTGATCACACAGTACTGTATTGCGCGCATGTGCAGAATGTCTGTATAGTCACGTGAGAGTTATCTCGCCACTTAAATCGTGGCACGTCGTTTTAAGACTTCCTCCTTAGCACTGTATTCTGAATTCTATTGAATTAATATGCAGCAGTTGAATAGATATGTTGTCCGTCAGAAAGCGGGCTACAGTGTGTCTTATAATGCAAGCAACGACGTGGTGCATAAGTTGCATAAGTTCAACATTATGTGCGGGACCATCAGGCGAACCCTTAAGTCAGCAAGTAAAGGAACACGCCTAAAATTCTAGAAGGTGATGGCTCTTCCCACACTTCTTTATGGGTCTGATAATTGGACTTTAACGAAAGGCCAGGCCAGTCACATCCAAGCGGCTGAAATGAGATTTTTCAGGCAATGTGGCAGGGTATACTCTCCATGATCATAGAAGAAACACAGATATACGGCAGGAACTGAATATTATGAGTATACTCGACAGGATCGCCCAGTATCGGCTGAATTGGTTGGAAAATCTTTGCCGAATGGATGACTGCCGCATCCCCAAACAACTATGGAACTATATAAGCCAAGGGGACGGACAGGTGTGGGACGTCCGAGGAAGCGCTGGAGTGACCAGCTGTAATATTTGCTTATCTGAGACCGGAACAAACCATTCTTGGTTTAAACCTTGAGGATGATGATGATGATGACATAATCAAGAAAGAAGATAAGCTATCGCAACTGGCCTACTACGGATGTCGTTGTGGACAATCTTATCAATAATAACGCTGACTCAAGTAATGATACAAGTTCCGACACAGATATCGAAGGCATTCAATTACTCTCTGTGAGCAACTGAAAATATACAGTACACTGGTAATTACCACGGCTTCTGTTTTCGTTGTAAGTAAACTTTACTTTTTTGTTTTGTTGCAATTTTTAAATTGTTAATAAAAAACACACAAAAACACAGTCACATAAATTTTACTTTGGTCAGGACAAATTACGAGGATTGTTCAATAGAAATACGTTTGATCTGCGCAGCCGTGACTTCGATGCCATGGCAACAGAATTCATTTGTTTATATTGTGTGTTTACGTAGGCTACTAGTGACGCGTCTGTCAAAAATATTTGCAGTTTGCTCTTTTCTATGCGTTGTGACTGGGTTGAAAACTGGCATCTATGATAGAAAATCCGTCCAAAGATCAGCCGCTGAGGGGCGTCAGCCAAAGGAAATGTATACGAGAATGAAAACTGTATATGGTGACTATAGTTATTCTCATACGACAGTGGTTGAATGGTGCAATCAATTTTGACAAGGAAGAAAATCCACTCAAGATTTGGCCCATCCCGGACCTGCTCGCGTTGCAGTATCAGATGACAATGAGAGACAGCTGGAAACTGATTTACGCGCAAATAGGCGCATCAAAGATAGAAAACTTTCTCAAATGTTGAACATCAGCGTGGGAACTGTTCATTCCATCATTCTTAGTCTTTGCTAACACAAGCCATCATTCTTAGTCTTGGACCTGCACGCGTTGCAGTATCAGATGAAAATGAGAGACAGCTGGAAACTGATTTACGCACAAATAGGCGCATCAAAGTTAGAGAACTTTCTCAAATGTTGAACATCAGCGTGGGAACTGTTCATTCCATCATTCTTAGTCTTGGCTAACACAAAGTTGCTGCTCAGTGGATTCCATGACTGCTTACTGATAAGCAGAAAAAATTGCGTTTGGCCTTATCTTTACAGCATTTGATGCGTTATCAACAACAAGGTTGAGCCTTTGTACACCAAATTGTTGCCGGTGATGAGTCTTATTGTTATCACTACGAACCAGAATCCAAACGTCAGAGTATGCAGTGGAAGCACGCACAATCTCCGAAGGTGGAAAAATGTCGGTCCCAACCTTCGGCAGGAAAAGTAATGGTGGCCGTATTTTTTATTATCAGGGTGTGCTGCTCTTAGATTTTAAAGAACCTGGTGTCAACATCAACGCTGAGCGATATGCAGACAACTTAAAACGGTTACGAGTCAGCATCAAGAAAAGTCCCGGGAAGCTCACAAGTGCTGCCATTCTTCTGCATGATAATGCTCGACCCCATGTAGCCGAGACGATTAAAGATCTGGTTGGTCGTATGAAGTGGGAAGTCTTAAAACATCCACCTTACAGTCCCGACTGGTCCCCGAATGTTTTTGGCCCATTAAAGAAGTCACTAAAAGGACGGCGGTTCAAATCGGACGCTGAGGTAGAGTTTGAATGGTTCCCCAAACAGCCGCAAGAATTTTACCAGCAGGGAATCTACAGATTAGTGCAACAGTGGGACTCATGCCTTAATGTTAATGGAGACTTCTTATAAAATCGTTGAATAAAAAATGCTTTACAGCCTCTAAACGTGCTTCTATTGAACAATCCTCGTATTACAATCTACATGTGCTTATACAGTACCAATATTATATATGTACCCTGTGTCTGTACTGCTTCTGTCAGAGTGACACGCTCTAATTCAAACAGCAGATGCGTTTCGGATGTACCACGCCTGTTTGTTTACATCAGGATTAAACTAAGAACGGAAATAGTATACAGGACTCGTCAACTATAGATTCATCATCAGGAATGGTTAGTAAGAGTTCAGCAAGTTACAACACAACTACTTCGCATCAGTGCTCTTAACACGTATTAGTAGCGTGGGGTCGACGTAACCGCTGTTGCCGGCGGCAACAGTACTGGAAATGAGAGAAAACAATATTAACTATTTTACAGAATAAATACTTTAGTTACTGAATAATCTTATATCCGAACAATATTACTAGGGAATCTTGAAAAGCGTAGCATTGCTTTCGAACTACTGGGCACTTGCACCGTCTTGCGTCGCCGGCTCAGATATCGGCAATGTTTTACTGCGTACGGTCATTGACCTCCGCTGTATAAACCGGCAAAACGCTCAGCTAGCAGCTATGTTCGTTTTCGGAACCGACGTGCAGTAGTTACTACGTATCTATTTGTGTTTTGTTCGTTCAGTCATGTGTTTCTATGTTTGTCTTTATTATTTTTAATTCGATTATTTGTATTCTGATTTATTCTGTGTAAGTATAATGAGGGTCGGATCCCGTTGAACCGGGGCCCTCTTCTTCTCCCAGCGAATGATAGAAAATGCTCTAAAGAGAACATTTGATACAAGAAAAAATACGAATTAATTTTTAGATTACGTTTTAGGTCTATCAGAACCGGCAACAGGTGTTATGTACCCACGCCATGCCACGCTACTGCCACGTATACAAGACTCCGGCTAGTAGTCGCGCTGACCAGCTGTAATTCCTTCTGTTGTTTTCGCCCTGATGTTTTACATAATATCTCCACGATATTACATAATTACGCCACTCCAGTTAGAGAACCCATCTATCGGAGTCGGTTTGACGAGACAGTTTGGAACATTCTGACTTTTGCTGCGCTTTCGAAACGTTGCTAGATTATTCTACCAACAACTGGAACCATTTCAAAATCAACACACTCAACAGTCGATATGACCTACAGTGGAAACCCCCTTACCCGGACTTCTGTTATCCTAATAACAGATGTCTATACCCTGTTACCCTGTGTATATCCTGTCTATACCCGTATCCGACGAGACGTATGTGGTACTGACTGTATTACTTGTACGATACAGACTCGCTGCTCTCATTCATGTGAACGGGCATCGCCAAAGTCAAAGACGCTAAGTTCATACCAGTAGGTACTGTGAAACTACATTAGAGTTTATTGAACTGCTATGTTAATTTTTTTTTTTTTGTTACCATTGGCACACAGCAAAATCGGTCCTTAGCAATGTCAACACTAGGCTTTGTTTTGTTTTCCAAGAAAACTTACAGACTTTGTTGCGTTAAACTTTTCTCTACGTCTGCGTTGCGTTGTATCTGTGATCTCTAAACTTTACAACCTGCACGATAAGAAGCTTTCATTCACATTTTGCTTCAGCAAACAAATGCCTGTATCAGCGTTGTCCAAATTACATAACGGAAGTACTAGCAGGTTATAATAAATGACAGGTTATCGAGAATTACGGAGAGTCTGATCTTAGAAGAACGAAATGGGATTTGGAGGGGAACGTCCACAACTGATAACATCTTTATGTTAAGACAAATAGTGGAAAAAAAATTGAATTCAATGCAGAGACACATCTTGCGTTTGTGGACCTTCGAAAATCATTTGACAGGTTGGATAGAGCAACATTATGGAGGATAATGCAGAGAAGAGGATACTCTATTCATTTAATAAAGGCAATTAAAAGTTTATATAATGGAACGCAGATACGAATAAAAACTAACAGATTAATTATCAGAACCCATTAGAATAACCCAAGGCGTCCGGCAGGCTTGCAGTCTTTCTCCTGTTTTATTTAATATCTATATAGATGATGCCGTAAGGAAATGGAAATTGGACGCCCCCAAAGGATTATACTTGGGGAAAGGATTTTGTTTAAATATTTTAACGTATGCAGACAATCTTGTGATCATCCAGGAGAGCGAAAATGGCCTCCACAGGTCGTTGTTTTGTCTTATTAACATTTTAACAAGACATATAATATACATTATATATGTATATTATGTATGTTCTTATACATATATAAGAACTGATTATGTGATTGTGGCTGGAGACTTGAACGTTAGGGTTGGTTCAACTCCAATACCAGGAGTTGTAGGCTGTTTTGGAGAAGATGTGATAAATAGAAATGGGCAAGAACTAAGG
The DNA here is from genome assembly GCA_034769895.1 of Magicicada septendecula. Lineage (NCBI taxonomy): Eukaryota > Metazoa > Arthropoda > Insecta > Hemiptera > Cicadidae > Magicicada > Magicicada septendecula. The sequence continues at coordinate 437,568,837 of CM068370.1, read as the reverse complement.
CAGTTCGCATCTTTTAATAAACTTAAAATAACGAACACCTTTTTCAGGAAAAAGGACATCTATAAATATACATGGATGGCTAGAGACTATCGCTCACTAATTGATTACATTATAGTCAATGAAAAGATGAAGAACTTAATACAGGACACAAGGGTTTACAGGGGACCAGAAATAGGCTCAGATCATTACCTAGTTATATTAGAAATAAAACTTCTACGAAGGTGGAAAAAATTTAGAACAAAGACTATCAACTCAGAGGAAGTATATAAGGTTTATCTGCTCCAAGACGACGGTATAAAATATCTGTACCAACAAAGATTGGGAGCATATTTAGCAAACATCAATACAGAAAATGATATTAATAGGGAATGGGAAAATATACGAGCGTGTATCGAGAAGAGTGCACATGAGGTAATAGGTCGGAGGAAGAAATTTAGGAAAAGAAAAGGATTGAAAATTTGGACGGAAGAACTTGAACAGGCTATAAAAGATAAAAAGATAGCGTATCATAAATACTTACAAACGCCAAGTGTACAAAATGAGGAAACTTATAAGTCAAAAAGAAATACCGCAAAAGCTAAAGCCAGGAGAGCCCATCAACAATACTGGGATATATTTGTAAGCAACATAGAACATGACCTCCATGGACGGCAGGAAGTAGCCTATAAAATCATTAAACATATAAACTCTCAGGAAAGAGACACAGCTAGACTAAACGTGATCGCAGATGAAGAATGGAAAAGGCACTACCAAGAACTATGGTGTCAAGCAGAAGCAACCAGGGACGAAGGAAGCGACATAAGTGCTTGCGTGGATATGATTACTTTAGATGAGCTGCAACAGGCACTAAGAGTCTCTAAAAATAGGAAACCAAGTGGACTGGATAAGATAAACATGGAATTGCTAAAACACGGAGGGCCTCTTTTTGAACTGCGATTTCTTCATTTGATTAATGAATGTTGGAGAGCAAATAATGTGCCATCAGCATGGAACAAAGCGGAGGTAATATCCCTTTTTAAGAAGGGCGACAGACATAGGTGTGATAACTATAGAGGAATCAGTCTACTTAACTCAGCTTATAAGGTCTATTCACGGATAATCAATAATAGATTGAAAATTATTACTGATGCATTGCTATGTGAAGAATAGTCAGGTTTTAGAAAGGGACGCTCTTGCATTGACAATGTTTTTATAATACAACAACTGATTGAAAAATGAAGAAAGTTCAATCTTGAAACGCACATAGCATTTATAGATTTTAAGAAGGCGTTTGACAAAGTAAATAGACAAAAGCTGTGGGAAATTATGAATATAAGAGGGTACCCTCGTCACTTGATCCAGGCATTGAAAGGACTATATAAACGAGCAGAAATAGTGATAAATACGGGACGAAGTATAAGCACAGAGCTAGTAACAACACAGGGTGTGCGACAGGGTTGTAGCATATCTCCAACTTTGTTTAATATATACATAGATCACATAATCAGGATATGGAAGGAAGGAGTCCGTGGAGGTATTAAAATAAACAGCAACACCACTTTAAATTCGTTACTTTTTGCAGATGATTTAGCAATAATTTAAACGACTGAAGATGGCCTGCAAAGATCGGTGTACACATTAGAAACCATAGCTAACTAATATTCCCTAGAAATATCGGCACAGAAAACTAAAATTATGGCATTTAAAGGGAAGAATCCAGTACGCTCAAAAATAATGGTCTATGGACATCCTGTAGAACAAATATCACATTTTTGCTATTTAGGATCGGATGTCAGCTATCTAAAAGGACATGATATAGAAAGAAAACTTCAGAGATTTGAATACATAGGGGGCACGATAAATAGAAAGTTGGGAAATAAAACGCGTAAGGAGACAAGATTAAAGTTATATAAAACCATGGTTGTCCCAATTCTGACGTACGGCAGTGAGACCTGGGTTCCTTCAAAGCTAGATAGATCAAAGATTCAGGCAGCTGAAATGCGCTTTCTGAGAAGAGTCAAGGGCTGTACACGATTAGATAGAACACGTAATGACGACGTCCGGAATGCGCTAAACATCTACAATTTGAATCATCGAATAGATGATTACAAACGGAATTGGCGGGAACACATCGACCGCATGGACAAATGTAGAACCACAACAAATAAGACTTATAAACCAACGGGCAAGCGTAACGTTGGAAGACCTTTTTCAAGATGGGGCCAACTATGACATTGTGGAGACGGAACAGGCATTTCTGCCTATACCATGAAGTGTAGAAAAAGAAGAAGAACATTTTAACTGATTATAATCAAACCATTTCCTTATCCAAAACAAAAGTTATGGCTTTTCCTGAGGCAAACCATATTAAAAGAAATATTGTCATACAGGATTCGCGAATAGAACAGGTGCCAGATTTCAAGTATCTAGGGTCTAGCGCGCATACCAAGATGATAAGGAAGTTAAAAGCAAAATTAGTCTCTTGCAGTCGCTTTGTGGCTGTATCATTAAACACTTAAAGAAGAAAATAAAGAAAGAGACCCAATTTAAATATTATAATATAATGGCCATACCTCAACTACTGTATGGTAGTGAGACTTGGATTAGAAAGGTCTAAGATATATCTACAATACAAGGAGCGAAAATGAGGTTCTTGAGGGCTGTAAAGGGTTGTACCAGGAGAGATCTTATCAGAAATGATCATATTAGACTGGAGCTAGGCATAGCTGAAACCTTAAATGAGAAAATATCCCGGTACAAATCGTAGTGGCGGTTACACGTAGAGAAAATGGATCCAAATAAATTTTCAAGAAGACACCTTGACTATCATCCAAGATGGAAGAAAAGAGTGAGAAGACCCCGTAAGCAATGGTTGGATGACTTTCATTGAGACTGGAATAGGCTCCTAACCTAAGCCATAAAGGATGACGACGACGACGACGAAGTACTAGCGGTGGTCACTCTGCTGTAGTTAATCACGCGATCAGAAGGAGTGGCGGGTGATTGGAATGGAGCCGATTTTACTATAAAAACATATTTTTTAGTGCATCCGTTTTTGTGATGTGTACGTTTTGTAAGTAAATATACACATAATGTACAGCACCGTGATTTTTTTCATTTCTTTGAAACTTCTTTTTGGTCCCAATTGATCTGGATAAGGAAGTTTCCACTGTATTTACATAAGACATGCCGCAGAAAATTAAACCATTTAAGTTTAGCAGATTGCTTAACATAATTTAAATATATTTATTAATAAAACAAAAGTAACGGCTTTCAAAGGCAAACATCCCATAAGATAAAAAATTACAATCAGTGATAAAGTGCTGGAGCAAATATCCCACATTCAATACCTAGGTTGCGATATGACATATCAATTTTACGAGGACATCGAGACAAAGATAAACAGATTTCTGATGATTTGTGGTGCTTTTAAAGGAACTTTATGGAGAAAACCAAGAAAGGAAACTCAAAAGGAGTTCTATAGGTTTACGGCAGTCCCCACTCTGTTATACGGTTCCGAAACATGGGTATTACCTAAAAACGATATAAGTCATATAGAGGCTGCAGAGATGACTTTTTTACGATGCGTAAATGGATGTACACGAAACGATAGAATTAAAAACAATGTGATAAGACATGAATTGAGTATGAATGCAAGATTCCAGGAATGTAAGCTGAGATGGATTGAACGTATAGGAAGAATGGAAGCGAAAAGGCTACCTCAACAAGTTTTACAATATGACTCTAAAGGGTAAAGAGATGTGGGAAGACCACTCAATAGACGACTTGTAAAAATAGAGACCGGAACAGGTGATGTCGCCTAATTTTGGAATGAAGAAGAAGAAGAAGTTTAGCGAGCCGACGTGGTAAAACGTGTATAAATAGAGTGTATTAGTCAACGTGTTAATGCATCATTACTGTGTGCGGACTATTGTAATTTGGCTACTGTATTGTTTTTTGTAATAATGTGTATTAAACAGCTAATAGAACTATTGTAATATCAATGATCCACTTTCATTTCACGGGATATTCATACTCATTCACTCTGAGTATAGTTTTCTCTGGTGTTGAATAATTTATTTTATTCTTATAAGATCACTATTCCTGCAATCGTCGTAACAAGTGTGATCGGAAAAACCGTTTGTTTCGATGATCATCAGATTGCTTGGTGACTTCCTACATGCACTCCTCTCATTGGTAACTGTATGCACTTTCATTGAAAACTAAAAGGAAGGTTAATCACGTTTCCAAACTGTCGCTTCCATACTTAAAAAAAAAAAATAGAAATTTAAAATTACAGAAAGGAATAAAACTAAATGTGAAAGTAAAAGCCATGAATACGTGCTTCCTCCATAAATCCTGTCTGGAATTTTAGACTTTTACAATCAGAAATAACACTATTGTATACCGCTATAGAAAACGTTTCCGATTAGCGCTTTTAAGCTTCACAGCTCATCATCAGATCGGAAAAATATTTTTCCCGATCTGATGATGAGATGTGAAGCTTGAAAGCGCTAATCGGAAAAATGTTTCTACAGTGGTATGCAATACTGTTATTTCTGTTTGTAATTGTAACCACTAACACAATTTTATTAATTAAATATTTATTCTTTTAGTTGAATAAATTTGTATATAAATTAGTATTCGAAAGAAAAAAACGAAGTAAATAAACGTTTTATTTTTCATTAGATGTTGACGTGAATTGTACTGGAGACAGACATTCGGGACAGTAACTTGAATACAAGGGAGACAACAGATTTTTCATTAAATTTTTTCTCTGAAAACTACGCTAAACCAACTATTACGTCTATTGTTTCGTGGAAAATGTAATTCTCTTCTGAAACTTTTGACCCTCGGTCTGTCTGTCTATGTACCTATCTCTCTCTCTCCCTCTCCTCCTCTATCACCCCCTCTCCCCTCCCTCACCCCCTCTCGCTCTCTCTCTCCCTCTCTCTCTCCCTCTCTCTCCCTCTCTCTCTCTCTCTCTCTCTCTCTCTCTCTCTCTCTCTCTCTCTCTCTCCGTCTTTCCCTATGTGTTTCTCTCTCTTTTTACTATCTCACAATCACAGAGTTGTTTCAGTATACTATACGAGAAGTTTTACTTCTTTGTAGAATAGTTTATCCTTTTCAATAGTCACTAATTACAATAACTTTGTTTTACAAGCATATAACCTAACTAGAAAATACTTTATTTACCAGATTTAAAAAATTACACGTTTTTTTGTCTGATAAATAATTTAAATAAACTGTTTCCTACACATTTCATACATATAACGTGTTCATGTTTCGTTGCAGTCGGACGTCGCGTTTTTATGTACTTTTGTTTGAAAGTTGAGGTTTCTCTAGAATAGGTAATTAAACGGGCACTTTTTGTATTCCGACCAAAGCAACCCTGACAAAAAATAACGAAAACATTTTTTATTACCACCATTCAACGCACAACGAAATAAGCTAAAAATCGGTGTAATTTAATTTAAGATTGATGTAACCGTTAACTTGTAATTGCGGTTCAAACTCGAGTGCACATTCCTGCGCCGACAGTAGGTAAACCTTTAACACGGTCAAGAAATAAGAGACTTTTATTGCCTAAGGCTAGATAAAGTATGGACAACAAGCCGTCAGCGGGGACAATATTGAAGAAGGGCGGGAGATGTTTATTCACTTTTTCTTGTTAGCATCTACGTGTACTTTCATTTAATGTTGCAGCCTTTCCGTTGTTATTGCCACCTTGTTTTGACTCCCCTTTGTCGTTCGCTAGAGTGTAAACAGGTGTCTAATGACATTGATCGTACTTGTCAATTGCTGTGTTGTAAAAACCGACCATAATCTAGGCCAATATATTATATTAGTATTAGAGGCTGAATCTATTATAATGACCACCTGACCAATAATAGACGAGTGAAGCCGCCTGCCTTTCTTGATGTCGTAAGGACAGAGGCGTATTTACGGGCGGGGGGAAGAACGGGACCGGACCCCCCCCCCAAGGGTCCAAAAAAAGTTGTTGAATTCGCTTAATCACTTCATTTTTAGGCTATTTATTATATTTTCTTCAGCTGTATACGCTAATGTAGGCCTAATAGTAGCTCTTTTTACTTCCATGTTCCATAAGGAAATGGAAGTATGGTGATGGCAAAAAAAATCGTGTTCGAGATTATTGCAGATTCTGATTGTACTACCCTCAAAACATGAAAAAAAGTCATTTTTCGAAAAGTGTCTGTGTGTCTATGTGTCTGTCAGTAGATTTTTTTTATGGCAAACGATAACAGCCGCAAATTCAAACAGAATCAAATAATTTTTTGCATGCAGTCCTGATTTGTAGAGTACTCAAGACCTATTGTTTTTGGTGAAGATCGGTTAAGGGAAAGGAGTAGTTCACCGGCAACGTTTTTTTTTAATCAAGGGTAATTTTTTTCTATAGCAAACGATAACAGCCGCAAATGCAAACAGAATTAAATAATGTTTTGCATACAGCCTTAAATTGTAGAGTTCTCAAGACTTATTATTTTTGGTGAAGATCGGTTAAGGGAAAGGGGTAGTTTACCTGCAACATTTTATGTTGTAACAAGAGAACGTTTTCCATGAAGAACGATAACTGCCGTAAATTCAAAGAAAATCAAATAATTTTTTGCATACGTTCCTGAATTGTAAAGAACTGAGGGCCTATTGATTTTGGTGAAGATCAGTTAAGGGAAAGGGGTAGTTTACCAGCAACCTTTAATGTTTTAACAAGAGTAATTGTTTCTATGACGAACGATAACTGCCGCACATTCAAACAGAATCAAATAATATTTTGCATGCATCCCTGAATTGTAGAGGACTCAAGACCTATTGATTTTGGTGAAGATCAGTTAAGAGAAAGGGGTAGTTTACCTGCAACATTTTATGTTGTAACAAGAGAACGTTTTCCATGAAGAACGATAACTGCCGTAAATTCAAAGAAAATCAAATAATTTTTTGCATACGTTCCTGAATTGTAAACAACTCAAGGCCTGTTGATTTTGGTGAAGATCGGTTAAGGGAAAGGGGGTAGTTTACCTGCAACATTTTATGTTGTAACAAGAGAAATATTTTCATGACGAACGATAACTGCCGTAAATTTAAACAGAATCAAATAATTTTTTACATATGTGCCTGAAGACTCAAGGCCTGTTGATTTTGGTGAAGATCGGTTACGGGGAAAGGGCAGTTTACCGGAAACTTTTTTTGTTGTAACAAGAGTAAAGTACTTAATTTTGATAAATAAAGTATCCTGATAAGATCTTAATAATCCACTGTAGAAACGTAGATAAAATATCTATAAATGAAGAGCCTAGTTGACCGGGGTGGGGGTAATTTTCTATAAATGAAAATTATAGTTGAAGAGGGAGGGGATAATTTTTATATGTGTACTACGTTATCGGCAACAAAGTAGTAGTTTGTTGTTAAAATTCCTTCCCGGGCTGTTAGGCTGTAGTCCAATGCTTTCTGCAAACCCAGACGTTTCGGCAGTGTCGTCGACTGCTATCGTCAGTGAAAATCGAGTGCGATAACGTGTGGTGGTATACGTTAGTGACCACAGTACTGTGGTTAAGGCTGAAGCAATAAGTGGAAAGAAATAGTTTCTATGGAAACATTTCATTTCGTAAATGATTTTAAATATAAATCTTAGAACATGGAAGTCATGTATGGTTCTCCATACCGATATTTTAAATATACACACAGGTTTATTACACAGCATTAGGGTGTACGTTCGAAATATGAAATATAGGAAAATCAATTCAGTCAATAAGTACATTTTAACAATGTTTCTATAACGCGTATTTTTATTGTGTTGTTACAGTTTACTTTCATCATCATCATTATCCTGCATCTCCTAAGTGGAGCGTAGGGCATCAATGAACTTCCGCCACCGGACTCTGTTCCGCGCCATCGTCTTGATCTCGGGCCAGGTCTTCCCTCCTTTCTCCATCCCTTCCGCTATTACACTCCTCCTCCATGTGTTCCTTGGTCTGCCTCTTCTCCTGCTACCTTGAGGGTTCCATTCCAGGGCTTGTCTTGCTATGTTGTCTCTATCACGTCGTAATGTATGCCCAATCCACTTCCATTTCCTGCAACGCATCTCAATGTCAATGGGTGTTTGATGGGTTCCTCTCCACAGCTCTTCATTGGAGATAACTTGTGGCCACCATATCCTCAGGATATTCCGCAAACTTCTGTTCACGAATGTCTGGAGTCTGCTAATCAGTTGTTTGTTAGTCTTCCAAGTTTCACACCCATAGAGCAGTACCGACTTGACATTTGTATTGAAGATGCGTAGTTTGGTATTGGTGTTAAGTTCCCTTGATTTCCAGATTGGTCTCAGCATTGCAAATGCTCCTTTAGCCTTATTTATTCTATTTCCTATATCCTCTATGGTTCCTCCCTCCGTGGTGACCATACTTCCCAGGTAACAAAACTGTTTGACTTGTTCGATCTCTTGGTTTCCTAAAAATAATAGTGCCTTATTGCGGTTTATTATTATTAAATAACGCATCTCCTTGGTTTTCTTTCCATTAATCTTCAATCCCACCTCTGATGCTTCGGTTTTTAAATCGTTCAGCTTTGCTTCCATATCCTTAAAACTGTTAGTTAGCAAGCACAGGTCATCCGCGAAGTCCAAGTCCTCCAACCTGTCTGTCAGTCCCCACACAGTTTACTTTAATGGGACTGATTTCAGGATGTTATCACGCGTTTTCAGCCGCTTTAAAGATAGCAGTGTTGATTAGTCTAACTTGTTTTTTCTTTTGTATGAATTAGAGGGAGAGTAAGAAACAAACCCATTAAAGACAATATAAAATGTTTTGTTACAACACTAGCAATATACAGTACTAATGTTACGAAAGAAAAAGTCCTTAATTTTCTTCTGTTTTTTTTTTTCTGTCGACCGTACTTTTCAAGAGCCAAATTATATATGTGGCGCAGTGAAATAATTTTAAGCAGTCTGCTTCGTCTTGGCCTTTGTAGTCAGTGATTGCTGTAGTCAGTGATTGAATGGCCTCCTAATGAGAGATTGCAAGTTTTATTGGCTGGTCATCTTCTTCATCTGCTGTAGGTTCTGTGGATACGTATGTAACAGTTTCATCATTACTACAACTTTCGTAGCCTACATCCGGTAAGTCTATTTCACGCCAATTTTTGACGCCGTCTTGATTCAAACTGTTAAATGCTGGTTGGGATTGGCAGATATCTAACAATTCCGATGTGGGGTCATGACCTTCTGGTTCTGTAGGCGCTGGTTGTAATTCAGATGCCCGTATTCTATTCTAAGCAGATTTTAGAGTGTTTCCGGAATAATGCATAATGAATAGGCATCAGCTTCATTACATATTGCGTCCTTTATACTTTATGCCATCCAAAAATTTTCTGGTTTACCCCGGCTATAATTAGAGCGTATATGTCACTCGCTTGTTAATGAAGAAAAATAAAATAAAAGCTTAGTGGGTGACGAATTACAGAGGAAGACGAATTAGTGGGTGACGAATTACAGAGGGAGACGAATTAGTGGGTGACGAATTACAGAGGGAGATGAATTAGTGGGCGACGAATTAGTGAGGTTCCACTGTATAGACAGTCTGTCCTGTATCTCTTAAGTCACTTCAACAGTGCAAAAAAAGCCAATTATTATCACTATGTTGACTCTAATTCAATTATTCCTTTGACTTCACTTTACTCTCGGTTGTCTTAATAAAACTTCTAACAAACGCTCTATCCTTACACTTATATTTAAAAGTTGGGTCCTGACGTGTAACACTTTAACGAAAATAGTCCTATTGTTCGTTATTACGTCATTTCCTTCTTAACTATCACACAGCGGCTCTTTTTATTCCCCAAGTGTTAATCGTAATTCGCTTGCCGCCTAGGCATCTTCTTTTCTAAATCAAATGAAAACGATTTTTTCGTCACCAATACAATTTTCGTTTGTTTCAATTTTCCTTACTTGTCAGTGCACGTTTCACCGCTGTTAACTTTTCTTCCAATTAAGTAAGCTTCAAGTAAGTCCAGCGAAGCTTCGTTAAGTCGTTAGTAATTGTTAAAAAGAAACGTGACAAATCGCTTCATTACTAAAGCTTTCCGAGAACAATGACAAACGAATTTTCTCTGAGTATACAAGATTTTACCAAGAACAAAATGGCAAGTCGTGACAATCCCTTTATTTCACTGACGGATCAATCGTTAAAAACAACAGAAACTTCTAATAATTAAGTAGACAATACGGTCAGGTGGCTAAAGTATCGTGGGTCCCTCAAGCGTTACATCCAGCACTACGTAACCTGTACACTCGTAACTATAGACAGAGGATAAAGATGCAATGAAATAGTTATGTAAAAATATTTATTATTATATATACAAACTTTCACATATGAACTTACTTTGGATACCAAAGTAAGTTCATATGTGAAAGTTTATATATATAATAATATTTAAAAAAGTGAACGAAAAGGATGAATCAACAAGATAATTAAAAATATTTAATTGTAATTACATTTATAGGCTTTTTCAAACTACAACTGTGAACAGTAAAATGTGTACATACGATCGCTGCAACTATTTTTCATAGCGTGTCTGTTACTGACATGAAAAAACCCCTTCTCTTGATTAACCCTTTGACTTTACTACAACTTAAAACCTCGCATTTATTATTAAAAAAATATTGTTAAATATAACCTTTATGTCACAACACTGTTTTTGTGACTTCAAATTTTGTTTAAAAATACATAACTACTGGTCCGCCATAACTTTGTGAAGAATAAATGCAAACTTTTGTAACTATATGTACGAGGGATGTAAGTTCCGACAGGGTATTAAAGGAAACTAAGAATATATTTACAAAACATTTTTATTGCTATTTGAGGTACTCACCTTGTACTACTTTTGTATATAGTTTCCGTTCTTTTTAAACACTTCTTATAGCGAGGCACCAGGCGTTGTATTTTTCGTCGTAGAAATTTCCCGCCTGTGATTTGAATCATGTAGCCTACTAACAAATTGTTTGACATTGTTGGTCACCAACGAAAAATTTCTAATGCTTGAAAAAGTGATCATGTGCTTGGTGTGAGGTCTGGGTTGTAAGGCGGACGATCAAATTGTTGCCAGCCAAACTCTGTGAGGAGATGTTCCATTGTAGCGGCTGTGTGTGTGCAGTGCCACGATTCATAAGTTGTATCCATCTTGGTACCATTCACTGTTTCTTCTTTATAAATACCGAAAATCTAACGATGAGTTTCAATTGTTTTAATGTTTTCCGCAATCACATACCTACTTTCACACGCGCCAGGCGTCTCGAATTTTTTCGACATTATAAACGCGTCCAACGAAGCTTACTCAGTGCACAGTTCTTTACAAATGGCGTCGCTGGCTTTGCCAACGAATCAACAAACTGGCCGCGCATGCGCAACAGCGTGACGGCATGGATACGGCGGCAAACGGAGCTTACTTTCTGAATAAGCCTCGTAGATCTACCCATTTACTGTATTAATATTCTTGTAAGTATATCAGGAATTGGAAAGAGAAGGGTAAAAGGCCGGATTAAAAATTAATGAGGAGAAAACAAAGTATATTTTGATCACAAGAAACGAGAGAAGAGAGAAAGGAAGAATAAGAATAGGCAACCACAGTTTTGAGAAGGTCCAAGAATTCAAATATCTCGGAAGCACAATTACAGAGAATAATGAAAAAAGCATAGAAATTAAAGCAAGAATAGCAGAAGGCAACAGAAGCTACTACACATTACAAAATATATTCCAATCCAGGAATATATCAAAAAATGTCAAAAAGAAAATATACACCACAGTAATCACCTGTAGTAACATATACAAGCGATACATGGGTACTGAAGTTAGAAGATATGAAAAACCTTGGTGTTTTCGAGACGAAAATTCTGAAAAAGAGTTTATGGACCAGTGTGGGACGGAGAGATGTGGAGGATAAGAAAGAATCGTAATCTAAGAGACGGACATAGTTGCAGCAGTGAAGACGCAAAGGCTGAGATGGTTGGGGCACGTGGTGAGAATGAGAAGTGACCAAGGAAGCCGGAGAGAGTAAGGAGAACGTCCGAGGAGAAGATGGTATGAAGATGTGGAAGGGGATTTAAAGGAGATGCAAGTGGCAGGTTGGAGGAGTAAGGCTCTGGACAGAGAAGAATGGAGGAGAATCGTTGAACAGGCCAGAGTTTTACAGGGACCGTAGTGCCAGAAGAAGAAGAAAAAGAAGCAGACGAATATTCTTGTAAGTTATTTTTGTTCCCTTAGCAAGTAGAACAGGAGTTTGGATCAATGAAACTGGAAACCTTGAGAGCTTTATAGGTGTAAACCTTTACGTATGTTAACCTTCTTATCTTGTAAACTCTGTCTTTCTCTCTCTCTCTCTCTCTCTCTCTCTCTCTCTCTCTCTCTCTCTCTCTCTCTCTCTCTCTCTCTCTCTCTCTCTCTCTCTCTCTCTATCTATCTATCTATCTATCTATCTATCTAGCAATCTATCTATTTCTCTCACTCTCACTCCGTTTCTTTTTCTGGAAACAAATCTAATGACAGGAATGATTAAAGTTTTTTTTATATTTACTATTTTTGTATTTTGTGTATTTGCAAATATTTTGATCACGTGGTAGTTTATTGTATATTGTATGACAGTTTTAGAAAGCAGTTCACTTCAAATAAATGTCTTAATCTGAAGTATATTTTTCTTGTCTGTACGGACACTGTGATATCAGTTTTCATGTATCTTTCCTATGAACTTCCTAATTATTACTCTTTTAATTTTTCTCTTCGTTTTTCTAGACCATTTGACTTTTTCTTTCTTCGCTTTCTAACCCTTACTTCGCACTGAATACTCTAGTAACAACGGTGATAGTTAAAAATTTCTATGTACCGGAATCTGACATTGAATTGTATTGCATTACGGCAAGTACTTGATTCTATCTGACCTACTCGTTTTGCCTTCTGCCATGAAGTGTACTACTGTCATCTCTGAAATCTGGCCTGTGATAATTGTCCTTTCACTGCTGGTATTCCTACAGTTATTGTATCACTCCTCTTCATAGGTGCCCATCCCCCACAAAGGCCATGGTGCAATTCCCCCCTTCTGGTATATATCAAAATTCCCCCCATTTGATTTCGTGGGTAGGGGGATCACAATACGGGGAATAACCCCCAGTTAACGGTGGATCTTGGGGCTTTAACCAAATTTTTTTGAAAAACTAAAGCCATTTAAGCAATTACCGGAATCAAAAAATCTAATGTTATTCTTTTATCAATACCAAAAGGTTTTCTAGTATGCCTAAACTCATAAATAAATTATGAGAAATGTAAAAGCCTGGTCAAACCTGGCCTAACATAATTAGTAGTACATTAGACCTTATCGAAATAATTCAACTTGATTTTGTAATTGCATTCTTTTTCTTCACTGATTTGTTTGATTTATGACGCTTGTAAGGGGGGCTATTGAGCCTTTGGTTACGCAACTGGCTTAAATCCATGTAACTTCTATTTCCAACAAGGGATTACGAAAGGAAAAGGATTATTATTAATGGCAGGGAAGGTTTAGTAATAAAAAAAATCTACTAAAAATTACAAAAATCGCCTTGAAAAATCCCCCCAAAAATTCTAGTCGTGCGACTTCCACCATTGCACCATGGGAAGAGGGGGCTGCTCTTCCCAATCACAATAACAGTATAGGTTCTGTCTAGTTCGACAATACGTTATTGTTCGTCTGCGTACTGTCCGGTCCTTTTCTTTTGCAAATAAGATAAAAGGTTTCTGTTCTAGGAACGCAATTCTCGCTCGTTTTAATTTTCTCAGTTTTTCACTGAACATTTTATTTTCTGTTCAGTTTTTCAATTAAACAAGGTTTAGTGAGTCCAGCGACGTTTGTTTCATTTAGTCAGCAGTAATTACTGAAAACAACGGTGACAAATCACTTAGTAGTCGCCAAGTGTTTCCGACTAATTGTAACAGCGCCTTCACTTCATTAACGCTTCAAGCGGAAAATAAAAGTCATAATACGTATTACGACGGTAAAACTCAACTTGTTGTTATCGCTATTCAAATTTGTTTCACTCTATTCAAACAACAACTATCAATAATGAAAGGTGCAATCAGTGTTTGTGAATGCTCCTCTTACCTATGTTTCATTTTTCTATGAGAAGTTTTTACCTTTTAACGTGTCGAACGAGAGTGGCATGGAGAACAGAAATTGAAAACCGTTAAGATCTTTTAAGCTAAATAAATAAATAAAATTAGGCAATAATATTTATATACTTATAAGTATATTCTAAATATAAATATATTATATTTATAATAATATTTATAGACTTGCAGAAAGCTTACGATAATATACCTATCGTAAAACTATAGAGGTGCTTCAAGATATCAACATCAACCGTACACTTATTAGGGCTGTGCAAAACTTGTGCAACGATATAACGTCCACAATAAAAGTAGAAAATAGAGTATCAGAACCGTTCAGAGTAAATAAGGGATTACGACAGGGCTGTTGCATCTCTCCCACGCTTTTCAAAATTTACGTTGCAAAAGCTCTAACCCATTGGAAAAAAAATATAAAGGGATGAGTACTGAAATTGACGAGGACACATGTTTGTACACCCTGCAGTTTGCAGACGATCAAATGATATGTGCAAATGAAAAAGGAGACCTGGAATATACGATACGCAAACTGAAGGAAGAGTATGAAAAATGGGGATTACTGATGAACAACAGTAATCTTACTTCTTGTGTCGGAGAAGAAGCAACAGATTGAATCTTCGAAAACAACGAACGTATAAAAAATGCAACAGCTACAAATATTTAGGAATAAACTTTAACGAAGAAGTAACAGATGATGTTGAAATAAAATCAAGAATAAACAATGCAAAACCAATAATTAGATCATTAAATGGGAATCTGCGGAGCATAGAAATTGGAAAAAAAAGGAAGAAAAGAATATACGATAGTATGATTAAAAGCACGTTGATGTACGGTTCTGAAACATGGAAAATAAAAGAACAGGTAAAAAGAAAGTTGGAAGCTACAGAAATGGATGCTTTGAGACGAGTTGCTGGAACTTCAAGGCTACTAGAGCGACTACGAAATGAAACGATCAAAGAAGAAAAGACAATCGTTGACTGCATTGAAGAAAAACAACTACAGTAATCTGGTACGGACAAGTACAAAGAATGGGACAAAACCGACCAAGGAAAACAATGAGATGAATACCTAGAGAGCTCAGAAAAAGGAAGACCCAAGAAAACGTGGATAGAGGGCATAAGAAAACCAATGAGCGATAGAGGACTAAACGAGGAAAACTGCAACGACAGATAACAATGGAGATTAGGCATCGGACAACGTCGTAGGACGTTTTGACCCCGAATTAACAATAATAGGTAATAATTTTTAGCTATCCACTATAATCGTACCACCTGTCCTTATGATATATGTTTGTCTGTATTTCTTCCTTTCTCTTCCCTAGCTTTTTTAGTTCCCTCTCGGGGTTTGTAAACATAACTTGAAGCAGTGATCGTTTTCCGTTTGCCCGTGTACCTTAAGTTCTGGAATCAAATTGTCATTAAGAGACTATGTTTCATTGATTTATATCTATTGTTATCACTATTATCACTATGTCTGCTGCTGAGTTGTTACTTCTCGGCTGCCAAGTGAAATAATTTACTACCTATAGTCTCAAAATATAAGCAAGCGATTTAACTCTCTAACAACGCACGAATTTGGCCAGTGAACAAGTAAATGTAATTTTAAATTGTCTGTTCTGTGTTTCTTGCAACAAATGATACGAACAAGAAATTAAGTAAACGTTGTGAGACTTTTTGTGTTATTTTAAACTAGTACAAACTACATCTACTTAACCGTAAAGATAAATATTTGTCATCGTCGTTTTCTTTCCTTCCTCCTCCTCCTCCCTGTCCTCTTTTCTTCTTTATCCTTCCCTTCCTGTAATAGACTTCCTGTTTAATTGAAGTTACAGTTATTCTCTCCACCTCTTCATTTACCTTCATTCTCCACCTTACATTCCACTTCTTCGACTCAGTATCTGTTTCCCTATTACACGTTCAGGGCCAAACTCGACTATCATCGCCAGCGACCTAAAATTACCATATTTTTACACCGATCATTTGTAATGTCAACTTCTTCTTCTTCGTCATGACTTAGACTGTTTACTCTGTTCCGGCTCCAAACTGGTCGGACCATCTCTTCTTTGGTCTTCCCAGGCTTACCTTTCCTTTCGGTTGATACAATAAGGCTACCTTGGGGAATCTGTCACTGCCCATTCTACGAGGATTGTTCAATAGAAACACGTTTGATCTGCGCAGCCGTGACTTCGTCCCCATGCCAACGGAATTCATTTGTTTATATTGTCTGTTTAAGTACTAGTGACGCGTCTGTCAAAAATATTTGCAGTTTACTCTTTTCTAAGCGTTGTGACTGGGTTGAAAAATGGCATCTGTGATAGAAATTCCGTTCAAAGATAATCTGCGTGCCGTTATTCAGTTTTTGGCCGCTGAGGGGCGTCAGCCAAAAACTGAAGTATGGTGACTGTAATTATTCTCATACGGCAGTGGTTGAATGGTGCAATAAATTTCGACAAGGAAAAAAAGCACTAAAGATTTGGCCCGTCTCGGACCTGCATATGATGCAGAATCAGATGAAAATGTGAGACAGCTGGAAACTGCTTTACGCGCAAATAGGCGCATCAGATTTTCAGAACTTTCTCAAATGTTGAGCATCAGCGTGGGAACTGTTCATTCCATCATTCATAGTCTTGGCTATCACAAAGTTCCTGCTCAGTGGATTCCACGACTGCTTACTGATGACGTAGGACGGCGGTTCAAATCGGACGCTGAGGTAGAGTTTGCTGTTAGCGAATGGTTACGCAAACAGCCGCAAGAATTTTACCAGCAGGGAATCTACACATTAGTGCAACAGTGGGACTCATGCCTTAAATTTAATGCCGACTTCTTATAAAAAACTCGTTGAATAAAAATGCTTTACAGCCTCTAAACGTGTTTCTATTGAACAATCCTCGTACTAATGTGTTGTTTCCAGCTTTCTCTATACTTATTGATGATTCCGTTTACTTCATCAACTTTCTTATACTGTACATAGTATCATACATACACATACCATCAGCAAACTGTAAATGTCTCGCGAAACCGAGCCAGATTTAGTATCGTCCTTAGTAAGTAGGTGAGAAGACGTTATCCCATTCCGGAGCCACTCATCACATTGTCTAAACGAAACCTGTGTACAACGCGGTCTTACCTACTTCTTTGTAGGCTGTCTGGTAACCTCGGAGGGAGTTATCGCTGCATGGCAGACGACCTCCGTTAGGTGTTGTCCCCAGTGGTGAAACGTCAGGGGAGACAAGGTAGACAGTGTATCCCCAAATAATTTATTCATAAAATAATTAATTTTTATTTATGAATTAAGTTGTATAAGTTACTCAGAAATGGTATAAAATTAATTTAAGAAGTTAAATGTCATGCGACATGACGCGAGTATGAGCCATGGAACCTTGCTGTGCGATGCAATTGTACGCGGAGTATCAGGGTAGACGTTACTTGAAATGTCTTTTTAACACGGCTGGAGGTGAGGAGGACTTCGGTGGACGGCAACGAGAGAGGACCTGCGCGCGCAGCATAAAAATGATTCCCGTACATCACGGCAGAAGACATGTCTCCCCCACACTGAATTGTTGCCTGGCCGCCTGTGTTTGTTTCATTGTGCTCGCGTAGTGAATGCCCTATTTGTTTTTGTTGAGTTTACAAATTATTTTTAATTTTGTGTATAGTTGTAGAGACTATGAAGTGTGTAATCATTTACGCACTAATTATTTCATAATACATATTTTTAAGTGCCGTCATTTAAGTGCTTTAAGCATACTGTTTAATTTGTTCAAAGGAGCAAAATGAATTCAGTTAGTACCACTTCTACGGCAGAAGTATTTGATATAAACTCTGACAACTTTGATTCATTAGAATTTTTGTTAAAATACGAAATTAATACGTTACATTTAGAACAAAAGGTACTACTAACGTCAAAAATATCTCGGGCGTCTTTAGATTTGTCGCAGAAGGATGGAAAAGTTATCAGAAAATTTCAGAAAGTTGGGTATAGTAAATATAGGTGGCTCTCTGGTGGTAAGCGAAACAAAACTCTGAACTGCTATTACTGTTTGATGTTTAATGGAGAGGAACTATGAAGAAAAGTTGGAGTAGGCACTATAAAACATTTTGAAGCTAAAGCCGCTAAACATGCTGACAGCAAAACTCATATGAAAAGTTCTGAGATGTTTCACATGCTAGGACGTAACAGAATTGAAATTGTTTGACCGAAACACCTAGAATTGAAGCAGTACAGCACAATGAAAATGTGACACAAAATCAAAGGATAGTGCCGTTTGGTAGATGTTGTTTGTTATTTAGGGAGACAAGAGTTAGCTTTTAGGAGTCTTAAGGAAAATGAGCAATCTCTTTAAAGGGCAATTCTATTTAGAAACTTTAAATTTACTGACAACGGAAGAGTCTTTCATGAAAGAACATATACAGTGTCATTCAAAATTGCATGAAAATCTCTCGGGAGCTGATCATACATACTGCATTCAAAAAGTTCCGGGACTAACGCTATTAAGGACACAACTTTTCAGATAAATGAAATTTTATTATTTATTATTCAACATACATCCCTTCCCTCTCTATACAGATTTTAGATCGCTCATACAATCGTTGAAAGGCATGCGCATAGTTCTCCTTCGAAATCGTGTTTAAAACAGCTGTCACATTCTTCTGAATTGTCTCTATATTATCAAAACGCTGCCCCTTCAGTGCCACCTTCAGCTTAGGGAACAGAAAAAAGTCAGTCGGAGCCAAATCTGGTGAGTTGGGTGGATGGTTAATCACTGTGACTGATTTTCCAGCGAGAAATTGTGAGACAATCAATGATGAGTGGACTGGAGCATTGTCATGCAGAAGAAACCACTCCCCTGACCGGTACATTTCTGGCCTAACCCTGCGAATTCTTTTCAAAAGGCGATCAAGTACCTCTTTGTAAAATGGTCCAGTTACAGTCTGGCCGGGTGGCAAGAAATCTTTGTGGATCAGTCCCCTTTAATCAAAAAATGTGATCAGCATTGTTTTCACTTTTGATTTTGTGGCCCTCACTTTCATGGGTCTGCCATCTCCTGGGTCGCGCCATTCAGCTGTTTGACGTTTGGTAGATGGGTCATACTGGAAACACCACGATTCGTCGCCTGTGACAATGTTCTGTAAGAAATTCGGGTTGTCATCGGCCCATTCAACGAGACTTCGCGACGCTTCCACACGTTGTTCTTTTTGCTCTCCTGATAACGAGTGTGGAACGAACCTGGCACACAGTTTCCGTTTGCCGAGTACGTCATGCACGATAGTGTAAATACTACCCACACTGATGCCGATCTCTTCTGATAAAATCTGGACGCTCAGCCGACGGTTGACGGACAGTGCAGCACAGACACGCTTGACATTCTCGTCAGTCACGCTTGTGGAGGGGCGCCCATCTCTTGGATCATCTTCTAGAGACTCACGACCATTTTAAAACGTGCATACCACTCGAACACTTTGCTACGACTTAAACAATCTTTTCCATATGCAAGTTGCATCATCGAAAACGTTTCTGTCGCACTTTTTCCACATTGAAAACAAAATTTAATTGCAGCTCTTTGCTCCATCTCGAAAATTGTGACAACAAGGAAAAACGAGATAAACTTAACAGTGTCGCTGTTTACTATGGAATGAGTCCTCAACAATGCAATTGTCACAGGAAGTGGATGAAGGTTGTCACATAGTGTTCCAGCTGTGACACAGAGATAGCTCCATCTGTATGTCTATAGCAGCATGCCAGCATCAGTCCCGGGACTTTTTGAATGCACTGTGTATAACTAGAAATTAGAAAAAATAAGACAAGGTGCTTAGAACTCATTTACAATAAAATATGAACCGTTTTTGTAATGCCTACAGTAATACGGATTTGTCACCATTACAAAATGTGAATAAAATGTATGTTTATCTAGCAATATTTTCCAATTAAGATTCATAAACGACACCAATAACAATACGATAGCTTTATCTTGATATTTAGGCTAAATTATATAACGAAATCCGTGTGTTTCAGACAGTCACTTAGCTGATATCTGATAGAGGTAGCATTAACTCTATTTACCATAGTTTTACTGGTTCATTAAGAACGTCAACCATCTTATTAAGAGGTTGCTTTTGGCTGGTATTTTTATGTCTACCAAAATTATTTTGTCACGCTTCGCCACTGGTTGTCCCGGAACTTTATCCCGAGAGGGAAGACGAAGGGCTATACAGTTGATGGGGCCTGTATCGTAACCCACGCTCACAGGGGTAAACCGACGTTCACGTGGTCTACTTATGGTCGTAATAAAATGTGTGTCTAGCGGTCAGCGGTGGCTTGCACCTTGCAGGAAGAGGCCGAAGGATGTTGGGCACTCGTAACCGGTAAATCGACCAAAAAATCGTTTTTTTTTTTTTTTACAAAAATCCTCAGTATTTCTGAGTAATTTGAAACCAGATTTATGTGAATACACCTAATAATACATTCTTTATGATTTAATAAAAAATTGAGATCGTAGGAAAACTTATCTCAAAAGTGCTGATAAAGTTACCATTTTTTACAAAGCTGTAACTTCCTTATGACAAATTATAGAGACATGCAGTTTTACTATTGGAAAGGGGATTTCATTACACATTCACTATTAATTCCGTAATAAAGCCAATATTTGCTGATCTGAGTCATCCTAATTTGTTAAAAAAATGTCTTCATGGTAGTACACAGAATGCAAACGATTCACTGAATCATTTGATTTGGAATAGTTTGCAAAAAAATATATTTGTTGGACTGGGTACTTTGGTTTTTGGAGTACATGATGCTGTGTTGGCCTTCAATGAAGATCATATAAGTAAGTATCAAGTCTTACAAAAATTAGGGATCAAAATAGGATTAAATAAGGTTAAGGTAATGAAAAAAATTGACTTGCAAGGAATCCTTTGAGTCAGATACAGCAGTAGATGAATTGATGGAAAAGGTTAGACAGTCAATTAGAAATGTGAAGAGAAACCTAGTGGACCAAGGGACCAAGTGGATATGAATGACGACCCGGAATATGGAGCAGGACTATTTTAAATCAGGGAAAACAATAAAAAATCTGTTTTAAAAACTTCAATTGCGATTTTCTGAAAATCTATTGTTTTTAGATAAACGACATTATTTCAGAAATCAAGTGAACTATCAAGCTGAATTTGTTTGTGGTTATTGGGTTAATGGATATGTAACTACACTACTAGAACTATATAGTTTTACCGAAAAATAAACATTTTTTTTAAATTATAAGTATGCTTTTTGTATGCAAATTTTTAGACCAAAACATAAAACAATTATAAAAAATCTGAAAATTGATATATCTTTATAACTGTAGTAACGTTTGTAGTGCATAAGCTGCTTACCTGCGTGCTAAAATTTAAGACTTATATCTTTTACAGGTTTTGAGATAATGGGTCTCAAAGTTGATGAATTTAACATGGTAAGCACAGCCGGTTAAGAGTGCCCTTAAACTGCTAGAAATACTGGATTCTGTGTAGTCGGGTTAAATACTACATTGTTTAAATGCACTTGTTTTTATCTAATTTACACTTTGCTGACATTTTACAGTACTTTATAATTTACTAGCGGAATACCCGTGCTTCGCTACGGAGTTTCACGTTAGCTTATCAATTTTTAAATTCAAACTGTAGCAAGCGCATTTATATTGTCTCAGCACTATGATCTGAATACATTCGCTATCAAAACTTTGTTTTTTATACTCGCTTATAACTTACTTCGATCTTAACTTATCCACTTTTAAATTCAAACTGAAACAACTCTGAATTCACGCACTATTAAGAAGTTTCTTACGATGCATACACCACCTTTGACATCATAACCTATATCTTTATTTATAAGAACCGTGGACTCTGGCCCCGCCGTCTTCCGCGGGATCCGACCTAAGACTCCCCGGCTTCCGTGGATGGACTCCGGGGAAGGCCCGTCGGACGACTCCCACGCTATTTCCTACACGGTAGACTTCCACCGATGCTATGGTAACCAGAATCTATTCACTGGGTTGCCATAGTAACCAGATCTAATAGTTTTTAAGACCCAAAGGACCCCCCAGAAGACTGTATCGAAAAAACACTTGTCCTATGTTTGTTCTCCCGTTGCGTAAAATATTTGTGCCAAGTTTGGTTGAAATCGGTCCAATGGTTTAGGAGGAGATGTGGAAGACTCCAAAGGACCCCGTCGAAAAAACCACCTATCCTATGTTGGTTCTCCCGTTGCGTAAAATATTTGTGCCAAGTTTGGTTGAAATCGGTCCAGTGGTTTAGGAGATGTGGAAGACCCCAAAGAACCCCACGAAGGATCATATCGGAAAAACACATATCCTATATTGGTTCTCCCGTTGCGTAAAATATTTGTGCCAAGTTTGGTTGAAATCGGTCCAGTGGTTTAGGAGGAGATGTGGAAGACTCCAAAGGACCCCGTCGAAAAAACCACCTATCCTATGTTGGTTCTCCCGTTGCGTAAAATATTTGTGCCAAGTTTGGTTGAAATCGGTCCAGTGGTTTAGGAGATGTGGAAGACCCCAAAGAACCCCACGAAGGATCATATCGGAAAAACACATATCCTATATTGGTTCTCCCGTTGCGTAAAATATTTGTGCCAAGTTTGGTTGAAATCGGTCCAGTGGTTTAGGAGGAGATGTGGAAGACCCCAAAGGACCCCGTCGAAAAAACCCACCTATCCTATGTTGGTTCTCCCGTTGCGTAAAATATTTGTGCCAAGTTTGGTTGAAATCGGTCCAGTGGTTTAGGAGATGTGGAAGACCCCAAAGAACCCCCAAAAGGACCCCATCGAAAAAACACCTATCCTATGTTGGTTCTCCCTTTGCGTAAAATATTTGTGCCAAGTTTGGTTGAAATCGGTCCAGTGGTTTAGGAGGAGATGTGGAAGACCCCAAAGAACCCCCCAAAGGACCCCATCGAAAAAACACCACTAATTCAGAAACCTTCGCGGGCGTGCGCACAACAACTCACCGAAGTTTCATCGCAATCGGATGAATGGTATAGGAACGCATACGGGACAAACAAAGAAACATTCATTTTTATATATAAGATAAGAAGATATGATTTACTGTAGTACGTAGCTTCACAATGCTTGTGATTCCTTCATCACATCTATGTATTTTAATTTCTGTTTCGGATCTTTTCCGTTTTGCGGCCCCCACTACGATCCCGTACGTCCTGTACAGAATCCGTATAGTCATTTTACTGTACTAGACTACCGCAATCGCATCACTTCTCACTTCCTCTCGCCCTCCCATCAATCACACAAACCGTGCTACCTCAATTCGTTTACATTATGTCTAACATTTTAGATTTTTTAAATTAATTAGACTTAACTAAAATTTTCTTAATTAGTGTACAGTAAAAGGTTGTATTTATTGTATGGATAAAACGCTCTATGTATTAAGAAGTACCGAAACTGTAATCTAGTTTCCATTTATCACACAGTTAGGGTACGATGCAGAGACGATTTTAGCGCTGCTCCTTTTCCTGGACCTCGGATTTGAATGGTGGAATGACTCCCTCGCTGCGCGTAACAGCTTCCCCCCCCTCGGTCAACACATGTATAGGCCTACATGTAGTGCATCATCTCGCAGGCAGAGTTTATATTCGATAGACATGTCGCGCGTTACTCTTCGTTCGCACGATGGAGAAGGGATAGCGCGCCGTCCTTGCTCGAGGGGTCGCCTATGGATGTACGACAAGCATTTTTCTTGTCTTCCTGTGTATCTGATATGATTTTTGCTACGACAACCAAAGTTCCGTAGAATTTACAGGCTTGACAGAAAGAATGCAAATTCAAGACAAACTGGCCATGGGAAATAGGTGTTACTTTTCTTTGCTGCCTATCCTAAAGTCCAGAAATATTTCTAGAACCTCCAAGGTCCAGATTTACAAAATTGTATTGCGGCCTGTAGTATTATATGCTTTAGAAGCCTGGACCATGACCTCAGTCCAAGAAGGTATGATCAGAATATGGGAAAGAAAGATTCTGACGAGGATATATGGCGGTGTACTAAATACTGGAATGTGGCGTATGAGGACAAACGCCGAATTGTACGCTCTATACAAGGAACCGGACATCGTCACAGCAATAAAACAAGGCAGAATTAGGTGGGCAGGTCACGTACAAAGAATGACAGGGGAAAGAGTAGTGAAAAAAGTATTCATTGGAGGAAGAAGAGCAAGAGGGAGGCAAAGAAGAAGATGGGTGAAGATATGAGAAGTCTGAGAGTCTGAAGGTGGCGAAGAGTCCCACAGTATAGACAGGAGTGGAGATACATCATTCTGAATTAGCTTTTTTGAATTCGGCTCTTCATGAGCTGTAGCGCCGTGGAGTAGTAGTAGATGTTGTAGACAAAAAGAATACCGCTAGATCAACATTATTTCTAGCATTCTACCTGTAGTCGCTCATGGCAGTAGATGTTTTCCTAACACAACAGCTGAAAGCTGACGTAGTTTTCTGTTACATAAATAAGTGTGTACAGCCCATTGTATCTGACCAACGTCCAGAACAAGTGACTTCCTGTTCACTGGGAAGGTGGAGGTGATATAAACAAGAAACATATTCGCAATCCTTGTGGTTTCCGTTACTTCCCCATCAACCATCAATCGATTCGTACTTGACGTGGTCTTTCGCTGTTTCCACCATTTTCAAATTCTATCTGATCACAAAAATATGCTCCAATAGCCTACATACGTAGGCCTACGGATTATGTGAGAGTTTTTACAGATCGGGTGGGACTTGAAAGTGGTGAAATCGCGAAATGGCCTCGTACAGAAAGAAGAGACTGACGGTTGGTGGGAAGTGATTAACTGTCACGTTGTAATAACCGTACTAGGCCTACCATACAGAATTATGTATGAATTCTATAAACCATTAAGTTAAATGTACATTCTCGCCCTAGATGTAAACAGAAAATCACGATACTGATTGGTTCGCCACTTGGTGAAACATATTAATACGAAGGTTTTAAAAATATATTTATAAACACTTCATAAGTTTAGTTTCACAGTTTAAACCATAGCAGAAAATAGCGGTTATGAAAAAATAATAATAGACTCTTTAATTTTTAAAAAACAGAAGAAAATTATTTTAAAAGAATTTTATTCCACAGAGCCAGATCAGGGTAACAAAAAATTTCATTTAACAAATTGCATTCCGTTTATAACAGATAGGATTAATAATCTATCTTTCTATATTAATAAATCTCTAGGGGGGGTCTACGGTTGTTCGCGAAAATCTCAGAATCTACTGAACCGATTTCAATGAAACTTTGCACGCTTATAGCAGGTATCCAACGAAAGGTTTTCCACATTATTTGATAACGATAGGTTAAAAAGAACCAAAGTTATTGCAAAAAACTAATTTTTTAAAGTCCAACTAATGCCCTTCACTTCTCTCCCTTCTACTCACCTTCTCGACACGCCCCCAAGTTAGTCCGACAGTACGCCGCATTACCCACTCAGCCAATACTTCCTAAATGTACATCAGTACTTTTAGTCTAGGAAGTATTGACTCAGCCCAATTGCATAAATGACGCGTCTTAAAATTGCTTACAAGACAATTAGGTAGACTTTACATCAGATTCTAAGCTATCTTATTACATTACTAGCAGGTACCCGCGGCTTCGCACGCGAATATTTGTATATGATTGTTGTGGTAACTGTCGAGTTGGTAAATTGCTAATGGTACATCTATATTAATAATATTCTTATATTGTAAGTTGTGAATACCCAAAAAGTGGGAAGCAATAGATCCATCATTCACGTTTCCTCGATACGTAAAATCAAAATTTGATAATTTAGTAGATTTTTACAAACATGCAGTAACACAATTAGATGAAATGTTTATTCGTATAGAATAATACAAATAGTGTATATATTGATATCAGTTAGTCCATTTGAATATTTACATTTTAGTAGGGATATGGAATTCTTATCAGCATATGGAATTCATATAAACAATACAATAATTCATTGTTTGATTATATTGTAACATTGAGTATATTGTACACGTTGATTCTGACAAACGATACTCTTCGACATTTGAATATTCAGTATGTGCAATAGGGATAATTAATTCTCGAGAATTATACTTAACTTACTTCATCTCAGTCATGCGATGAGTGTCAGTGATGTAGTAACAATGCCTTTTTTCGTTACTTTTACGTCATCGGTACGTAATATGTGCAATATGTATTGCATAAATTATTATTTGCCCCCTAGAGATTTATTAGTATAGATAAAATAAATACATTTCCACTTTTTTTAGCTTTGCGATGCCAAAAAGGCGATCATGTTTAGGAAGATCTACTGCTGCTGCGAAAAGAATGAGACGTCTTAGAGCATCTGAAAATGACGTCGAAGGAGTCGAAATGCAATCAGCTCCTGGAAACTCTTCAGAAAGATCTGGATTAGAAGAAGTCTCACGGGTTGAAAGTCCTACGAATCGTGAAAATAGATTAGCGGCACAAAGACGCAGGCAAGCGACTCTCAGATCACGAAGTCCTACTTTACGATGGAATGCAAAATTAAATAGTGGTTTAAATTATAATCCAGTTAATAACTACGCGAATAAAACAGATATCGGGTTACCGAGTATGGTTTGCCCTCATTGCAAAGCTTTAAAGTGGAAAAATCAATCACATGGATTATGTTGCTCTGCAGGAAAAGTGCAATTAGATCCCATACTTCCTCCTCCAGAACAGTTAAAATCATTATTAAATGGAGAACATCTTTTAGCGAAACAATTTTTGAATGCATTAAGATCGTACAATTCAGCTTTTCAATTTACATCATTTCGGAGCCAATGAAATAGTCGAAGGGAGCTTCATGCCTACTTTCAAAATTCAAGGACAAGTATATCACCTCATGGGATCATTACTCCCCACACAAAACGAAGTACCAAAATTTCTACAGGTGTATTTCATAGCTGATTATTTACAGCAAGCTGAAACAAGAATGGATCATTTCGTAACTTGGATAAGACATTAGTAACAGAACTTCAAAATTTACTTCATGCAATCAATCCATTTATTAGTGAACTGAAAAGAGCGTTTGAATTTGTAACATCTGCGAATAATAATCAGTACAATATTGTGACTCATGCTGATCGAAAAGAAAATAACGAAGAACACAGGGGTCGCTACAATGCACCGACAACTAATGAGGTGGCAGTAGTTTTAGTTAACCAAGAATGCGATAAACGCGATATAATAATCCGTGCGAGGGATCATACGCTACATCGAATTGCAGAAACACATCGAACTTATGATGCTTTACAGTACCCTTTAATGTTTTGCAGAGGAGAAGATGGTTATCATTTTACATTGAAATTAGTCTATCCTCAGACTGGGCTACAAACTACTAAGAAAGTTTCAGCTCTACAATTTTATTCGTACAGACTCATGATGATAAAAGATGAGTACACTCATTTAATTTATTACAAACAGCTCCTGAATCAATATATTTTTGATATGTATGCTAAGATAGAGACGGAAAGGCATCCGTACTCATCAAACTCAGTTAAGAGCTGAGAATTACATACATTTGCAAGATGCATTACGAAATAATGAAAGTTTGGATAATTTAGGCCGCTTGGTCATTCTACCCTCAAGTTTCACAGGAGGTCCACGATATATGCATGAGCGAACGCAAGACGCTTTTTGCTACGTACGCAAATACTCGCGGCCTGATTTATTTATTACGTTCACTACAAATCCTAAGTGGAAAGAGATCGTCCAGGAATTGCATCAAGGCTTTCCAGGTCAAGATCGACACGACTTGGTAGCACGCGTATCTCATCTGAAATTGAAGAAATTACTTATGACAGACAACAGCTACTTTCTACAGTTGAAGAGAATGAAAGATTACTGACAGACGAACAAGAAATATACATCAACTCATTCTTCAAAGTGTTTACTATAAAATTTATATTTTTCCAGATTTAATCTGGAAATGCATTTTTCCTTGATGCACCAGGAGGCACAGGTAAAACATTTTCAATCAAATTGACTCTTTCGAAGTTAAGAAGCGAAGGCAAGATCGCATTAGCAGCAGCTTCCTCAGGAATCGCTGCTACATTATTACCTGGCGGAAAAACGGCTCATTCCTTATTTAAAATACCAATAGATTTGAATTACAGCAAATTTCCAGTGTGCAATATTTCCAAAAATAGTGCTAAAGCGGAATTGATTAGAAATGCAGACTTGATTGTTTGGGATGAGTGCACTATGGCCCATAAAAAATCAGTAGAAGCTCTCGATAGAACTCTACGAGATTTGCGCAATGACAACAGATTTATGGGTGTAATAACTTTTTTCTTTGCCGGAGATTTCAGACAAACATTGCCCATAGTTACGCGAGGTACCAGAGCTGATGAAGTAAACGCTTGCGTCAAACGATCAAATACTGAATATGGCGTACCGTTCAAACAGTATCACTCACAATAAACATGAGAGTCCAACTTGAAGGTGATGCAGATATTCACGAATTTTCTACTACTTTATTAAACCTTGGAGATGATAAGATACCAGAGACAGACGGTGCGATATGTTTACCGCCATCATTATGAAGTACAGTTTCTTCACTGGCAGAGTTGATCGAAAAGGTTTATGGACATATTGAGTCTATAAATTTGCACGATGATGTGTGGTTACGTGAGCGTGTGATACTAGCACCAAGAAACGAACAAGTAAATGCCATAAATAGCTGCATATTGCAAAAATTTCCAGAAGACGAAAAAACATACAGTTTTGAACGAAGAGGATGCAGTACATTACCCAACTGAGATTTTGAATACTTTATCTGCATCAGGATTACCAGCTCACACGTTGAAATTAAAACTAGGTGTTCTAATTATACTCACGAGAAATCTGTAGCCACCACAGTTATGCAATGGAACACGATTGAAAGTTAGGTCGCTAAAAAAACATATCATCGAAGCGACTATCTTAACAGGCTGCGGCAAAGAGAAACAATATTTATCCCAAGAATTCCAATCATACCCAATAACTTTCCATTTCAATTTAAAAGACGTCAGTTTCCGGTTAATTTATGCTGTGCAATGACTATCAATAAGTCACAAGGGCAAACTTTACGTACAGCTGGTGTGGATTTAAGAGCTGTTTGCTTTTCTCACGGACAACTAGCATGTTCTCGAGTAAGCAGAAGCAGTGAGCTCTTTATTTGCTCTGATAACGGCAGAACGAAAATGTAGTTTATAACGAGGCACTGCTGTAAAAATGTGTATACAGACTGAGTATACTGTACTGTGATACATTTACGTATATAAGGATTCTACCAAAAAGTTTAAGACTGACTTAGCAGGTAAGATTTCGACTAACTGATATCAATATACTTCTGTATACACTATTTGTATTATTCTATATAAATAAACATTCAATCTAATTGTGTTACTCCATGTTTGTAAATATCTACTAAATTATCAAATTTTGATTTTACGTATCGAGGAATCATGAAAGATGGATCTATTGCTTCGCACTTTTTGGATATTCATAACTTACAATATAAGAATATTATTAATATAGATGTGCCTTTAGCAATTTACCAACTCGACAGTTACCACAACAATCATATACAAATATTCGCGTACGAAGCCGCGGGTACCTGCTAGTAGGTTATATAAGCATGAACTTAACATGGTATCAGTAAATAAACGTAATCTTTTTTCATTACTAGTAAACAATAGAGAAAAGTCTAACATATTAGAGAAAGATGAAGTTTATAAAATAATAATAATAATAATGGCTCCCATGTGTACCACCGAAGCAGCTTAGGAGTTTATTAAATACACTGTGCAGAATGCGATCTATTTATATTGGACAGTGTGGCCATATAAATATATGGCTCTTAACCATCGCATTTCAGAACACAAGAAAGTGATTCTAATTAATACAGCCAATACAGGTTTTACAGATCATTGTTTACAACACAATCACCTCATAGATATAAAAAACATAAAATTGCTGCACAACATACAAAAAGGTAAAAAAAATGGATTTATTAGAAATTCTAATAATTAGAAAAGCAATCAAAATTAACAAAAATTTAACAAATGAACGAACTGAATTCTTTGTATCCCCTTTATTCAAAGTTGTTATTTAGTTTAGTTAATTTTTATATTTTGCCTTCCGATTATACTTAGTTTTTATAGACACTTGACCTTCCCTTACTGGCTTCTCCACCCCCACCAGCATACACACCCCACAAACATGTCCGGATACACACCCTAAACACATGTTCACCACCCTCACTTTCTTAGTTTAGTTGTTTCTATGATCTCTTTGAGAATAGCATAATAAGCTGAAACAGCTGTCAGACGTAAATAATAAACTGTGAAACTTACCAAGTGTTTGTATGTTTTTAAAACCTTTGTAAACAGAAAATGTCTGAACTTTAAGTTCCAACAAATAAACAACAGTACTACTTTATCGAGGAACAAAAAAAAAGGAATGTACTAGCTTCTACAGAGCAACCACAAAGTCCGCAGAGAACCGTTACAAACAATCATGCGCTATAATTCTTTTTTGATTTCGTTTATTTGCGTTGCTGGGAGTAAAATTTTTGTTTCACGTTGCTGCAGTTCCAGTCAGAGAACTCTGTGTAGTAACCTCCAATAATCATAACTGTTAATCATTGACAAATCGAACGTTCGCCAGGACTTGGAGCAATATCTTCTCCTATGTCAACGTTCGTTCCGATCGTCATTACTCATGACTTAGGACAATGATAAGGAGTTGGGATGTACCGTCAGTGATCCCTGTCTTCAGAGGTTCTCATAATTTGAGTTGTTGAGATGTCTGTTAAGGGAGCCTACATACGATCGAACTGACCGGAGAGACCCCATATACCTATTCATCTCGGACTTACCGACAGGAAGTGATAACTGTCCACCAGTAACTATTAATGGTCAACCAATACCCCAAGCTGAAAGTGCTAAGTACCTTGGGATGTACCTGGATAGGAGACTAACGTGAAAGAAACATATAACCTCTAAGAAGACTGAACTTGACCTCAATGTCAGAAATATCTACTGGCTGATAGGCAGAAAATCGCGATTAAATCTTGTCAACAAACTTTTAATATATAAAGCAGTTCTTAAACTGGTATGGACTTACGGTATTCAACTTTGGGGTACTGCTGGTACGAGTAACATCGAGATTATACAGCTCTTTCAGTCCAAAACTTTAAGATCAATAGTCGACACTCCGTGGTTTGTCCCCAACAGTTCTATACACCGAGACCTAAACGTTCCAACTGTAAGAGAAGAAATCGTGCGCCTCTGCAGGAAACACATATCCAAATTAGAATACCATCCTAACCCCCTAGCAATTAATTTGTTAGATAATAGTGAAGACATTTACAGACTGAAAAGACATAAATTGTTACACCTACCCTTCAGGTTCAACGAATAATGTGTACTCTGTGTTATCTGTATTGTAATGTTTGTGTTACCTTTACTGTAATGTCTGAATCTTTTGTGTTCATGTCAACATTAATGGTTAATTGTCAACTAGTGTATCTGCCTTATAGGCACAGTGTTTAATATATTGAATTATTGTATTATGCCAGCAGCAAGTGGAAGTGACTTTTGTTCAATTGTTTATATGTTTTGCCATTTAGTCTTTTAATTTGTGTATAGGCCTATGAATAATCTGTAGATAATAACAAAAAGAACTGTCATTGGTCAACTTTTCATAATCATGTATGTGTTTTGTCAGTCAATTTGTTCAATGTTCGCTTAGGCGAACAGATTACAAATCTCCAATAAATTGGAAAAAAATACATGCCTACAAATATGTTATGGTTGAATACAAAGTGCAGGGATGTTGAAATATGTATATTATTAAATGTTACTATTATTATTAATATTATTATTTATCATCTAATAGTAGAATTAAAGGATATACAAATCATTCTGACTTGATACATCTTCAATGAAGTTTTATGTAATTGATACGTAGTAAATTAATAGAACCGGTATTTTACACTTTTAAAACGTTAATACATTAAACAATGCAATATTAAAAACTAATATACATTGATAATGTAATGATCATATAAGCTAAGTATAATTATAATTCCAATATACTTTCATTACGACTGGGTAAATTGTGTCTATGTTTATTTACCGGTACTGATTGACGCTCGCCACTAAGTTAAGGATGTAAATGTAATGAAAGAATTACCTTGCGTAAATGTTTAACAGTCCTTGCTAACTGCTTGCGGTGATTCGCGTCGCACAAATTAACACTTTATATTATCTCAATCAAACAAAAACTTTAGGAAAAAACAAAGACTCGGAACAAACCAACAAGCTCAAAGATGAACATCAACGGTACTGCGTCTTCGACTGAAACGCTACGATATAGCTTCTGCAAACGAAACACGATTAACCAAGGACAGACGAATGTCTGTTGACCATGGAATCGATGCTCCCGTATACTTCTTGGAACGACAGCATTTATACTAAGAAACGTGTTTCAACTCTTAAGCATTCTACCATTATTCCGTTCTCATTTTTAAAGACACGCTGTACCATGGTTTTGAGTGAAATTTTTAATTTTCTGTTTTTGATGTATAATGGTATTTGAAAGTGTTGTTTACGATAAAATAATATTAATTTGCCTCGAAAAGGGTACTCCCCATTAAGATAGTCGAAATGCCCCTTGAAACCAATCACTTTTTTGACTATGTAGGTATATTACAATTGTAAAAACATTACATTACACATGGTTCTTAGGTTCCCGTATACTCCCTCTACAGAGGGAGGGTGAAAAATTGACTTTTTCAATGTTTATTTTTTTCTCAATTTCTATGAAACGTAAAGTTTCCAAAACATTTGAATACATTTTTTGCACCAAATGTAAACTAAACTAAAAAATTACGGGCCCCATGGGATTGTTTTTAATAAAATTCAAAAAAGATAATAATGCTATATCTCAAGTCCCAAAAGAGCTACAAGCATATTTTTTGTTTTAGAAAGTGTATTTTAACAAATGTTTTATACTAAAATTATTTCAGAATTTTTTCGAGTGGTGGGCCAACCTGAAAAACGCAAAAAATCACATTTTTCGGCTATTTTGAGGGGTGTTTGTCTGAAAGTAGCTAGTACTTTAAATATTAAAAATGTAAAATTTTATTCTTTTCTTTCATAATCAATACATAGTATAAAGTAAAGTCGGTCCGTTTTTTCTCTGTGTTTGAAATCGCTAATCTCAGGAAGTACTGAACGGATTTTATTCAAGTTTTCGCCAATAGATAGAGTGTCTATCGAGGAACATTTATGTGTATAATTAATACATATATGTTGTACATTAGCTTAGCTATCACGGTTTATGTCAAGTAAGTGGTATAGTTTAGGCCTACATCTATATCTATAAAAATGAATGTTTCTTTCTTTCTTTCTTTCTTTGTCCCGTATGCGTTCCTATACCATTCATCCGATTGCGATGAAACTTCGGTGAGTTGTTGTGCGCACGCCCACGAAGGTTTATGAATTTTTTTCGATGGGGTCCTATGGGGGGTTCTTGGGGTCTTCCACATCTCCTCCTAAACCACTGGACCGATTTCAACCAAACTTGGCACAAATATTTTATGCAACGGGAGAACCAACATAGGGTAGGTGTTTTTTCGATGGGGTCCTTTGGGGGGTCCTTTGGGGTCTTCCACATCTCCTCCTAAA
Organism: Magicicada septendecula; assembly: GCA_034769895.1. Lineage (NCBI taxonomy): Eukaryota > Metazoa > Arthropoda > Insecta > Hemiptera > Cicadidae > Magicicada > Magicicada septendecula. The sequence goes on along the minus strand of CM068370.1, from coordinate 437,534,971 downwards.
CCACTGGACCGATTTCAACCAAACTTGGCACAAATATTTTACGCAACGGGAGAACCAACATAGGATAGGTGTTTTTTTCGACGGGGTCCATTGGGGGGTCCTTTGGGGTCTTCCACATCTCCTCCTAAACCACTGGACCGATTTCAACCAAACTTGGCACAAATATTTTACGCAACGGGAGAACCAACATAGGATATGTGTTTTTTCGATATGATCCTTCGGGGGGTCCTTTTGGGGGTCCTTTGGGGTCTTTCACATCTCCTCCTAAACCACTGGACCGATTTCAACCAAACGTGGCACAAATATTTTACGCAAAGGGAGAACCAACATAGGATAGGTGTTTTTTCAATGGGGTTCTTTTGGGGGTTCTTTGGGGTCTTCCACATCTCCTCCTAAACCACTGGACCGATTTCAACCAAACTTGGCACAAATATTTTACGCAACGGGAGAACCAACATAGGATATGTGTTTTTTCGATATGATACTTCGGGGGTCCTTTGGGGTCTTCCACATCTCCTCCTAAACCACTGGACCGATTTCAACCAAACTTGGCACAAATATTTTACGCAACGGGAGAACCAACATAGGATAGGTGCTTTTTTCGATACGATCCTCTGGGCGGTCCTTTGGAGTCTTAAAAAACTAACTTATTAGATCTGGTTACTATGGCAACCCAATGGAATAGATTCTGTTCTAAATATATTATCGCATTAAATTGAAGACCACGCGAACGAAGTCTTTATATATTATGTATATACAAACACTTTCTTTCTTTGAGTGGCATTGCAACGCATGCCGGGTACTCGCTAGTCTTATATATAAAAATGAATGTTTCTTTGTTTGTCCCGTATGCGTTCCTATACCATTCATCCGATTGCGATGAAACTTCGGTGAGTTGTTGTGCGCACGTCCGCGAAGGTTTCTGTATTTTTTTCGATGGGGTCCTTTGGGGTCTTCCACATCTCCTCCTAAACCACTGGACCGATTTCAACCAAACGTGGCACAAATATTTTATGCAACGGGAGAACCAACATAGGATAGTTGTTTTTTCGATGGGGTCCTTTTGGGGGTTCTTTGGGGTCTTCCACATCGCCTCCTAAACCACTGGACCGATTTCAACCAAACTTGGCACAAATATTTTACGCAACGGGAGAACCAACATAGGATAGGTGTTTTTTCGATGAGGTCCTTTTGGGGGTTCTTTGGGGTCTTCCACATCTCCTCCTAAACCACAGGACCGATTTCAACCAAACTTGGCACAAATATTTTACGCAACGGGAGAATCAACATAGGCTAGGTGTTTTTTCGATGGGGTCCTTTTGGGGGTTCTTTGGGGTCTTCCACATCTCCTCCTAAACCACTGGACAGATTTCAACTAAACTTGGCACAAATATTTTACGCAACGAGAGAACCAACATAGGATAGGTGTTTTTTCGATGGGGTCCTTTTGGGGGTTCTTTGGGGTCTTCCACATCGCCTCCTAAACCACTGGACCGATTTCAACTAAACTTGGCACAAATATTTTACGCAAAGGGAGAACCAACATAGGATATGTGTTTTTTCGATACGATCCTTTGGGGGGTCCTTTGGGGTCTTCCACGTCTCCACCTAAACCATTGGACCGATTTCAACCAAGCTTGGCACAAATATTTTAGGCAACGGGAGAACCAACATAGGACAGGTGTTTTTTTCGATACTATCCTCTGGGGGGTCCTTTGCGGTCTTAAAAAACTGTTAGATCTGGTTACTATGGCAACCCAATAGAATAGATTCTGTTCTAAATATATTATCGCATTAAATTGAAGACCACGCGAAGCTGTGGGCAACAGCTATTTATTTTTAAGAAGCCTACTTTAATTGAACTTTATTAATTAAACTAACATTTTCATTACGTACAACGTGAAACTCCGTAGCGAAGCACGGGTATTCTGCTAGTATATAATAAAAGGTGACTTTTTTAAATAAATAAATTCAAATTCGTGAATTTTTGTTATTTTTAAGCTTATTTTTATATTTAAATGAGCTACAATTTATTAATATTCCTCTTATGTGTGGACACATACACATATACACACTATATATATATATATATATATATATATTTCAATCACTTTCTGCTACAGTCCGTTTCTTGATGTATATAATACATTTAATATTTATACATAAATTTACCTCAAGATGTTATTTTTCTATTTGGAACATGTTTCGGGTACTATCTTGTACCCATCCTCAGCCTTCACCAGACAAAAAAACCGGAAGGCTGAGGATGGGTACAAGATAGTACCCGAAACATGTTCCAAATAGAAAAATAACATCTTGAGGTAAATTTATGTATAAATATTAAATGTAATATATATATACATATATATATATATATACATAGTGTGTGTTATTTAAATTATAAAAATTCCAATCCAGTATTTATTCCTAAAAATTCAAAAACATTTTTTTGATTACAGCAGTTGCAGTTGCTGTTGGGGCAATAAAGCAGTGTGCCTGAGACGCGGTCAGTATCAAACGCGACATCTCAACGTGAACACACACAAAACGGTTTTGTGTATAACTAGACACATATTATTCTAGTTACATTGGATGACTGGTTTCTCTCTGGCACTGGTGTGACCAGGGTTGTCGAAAATCTGCGGGCAGTATGGCGGCTGTTCAATTTTCGCATGCGCAGATGACTTTTCAGCATGCCAACGTTTGAAAAATAAACGCGCGATATTTAAACTACTATTTTCAAGATATGTACTGATGAGAAAAAAGTTGCAGTAAATATTATTATTTTAATATTAAAAATCGTATATTATATGATTTTTAATGTAAATTGTAGATAGTTCAAGTTATATATGTTATAAAAATTCATTCAATATTAATATAGTCGATACACATAATTTTGAAGGTTTTAGGCAAATGTAACAAGGTCAGAAAATTATTTTTCATATAGCTTGGATAGGAAAAAATTATGCTATTCTTATCGTATTACTGTATATATTTACAAAATGTCTACGAACTAATAACGATGAGAAACATCATTTCTACACAAATTTTTAAAACTACAATGGACTAAATACATGTTACTACTTTTAGGCGTGATTTTTTAAATTTTAATGGATGTTTTCTTAAAAAAAGTATAATCTATATATAATTATAAATATAAATATTATTATACGCCGAGATGTGCTCCCTTTTATTGTTACACTTGATGTGGTTTTGTTATTATTTAAATAAATGATTATTAGATATTTCGTCAACTCATTTGTATTGAATCGTTATTTTACGGATTTAATGGTTTATTTATTTTTATAATGTATCTTATTTGTTTAATCTGTCACTAGTGGTAAGAGTATAATTATGCTAAATTCGAGTCGTATTGAAACACTCCTCCCGTAACCATCGTCACTTGATGTTGTTGTACTAAATAATTCTGTTGTGGTTATAACCAATTAGGTTGTTGATAAAAGTAAGTACTTACTTCTGTGGTTTATCCTCCACTGGTTACCACACTATTCATTTAGTTATAGTCCTTGAAGATTCATGAAATGTTTGTAAATTTAAAATTCTTGAATTCGGCGGGTCATGGGTGTCACCAACTGACCCAGATGTAAACATAACCATGACCGTCCAACACCACTAATAACTCGTTAACCGAATGAAATAAATTCGTGCTTCATTAATTGGGTTCAAATGTTATTTATTCATTATAAGATGTAGTATTAAATCCTTTTTTTAATAACAATTAATCAATTTTATTTCATTTTACTTTCTCACTCACTGGTTATTTTAGGGCAATAGGTTCTTTTTATTTTATTTTTTACTGAAAAACAATCTGTTATTTGGTTCGAAACTCGTATCTCAGGGTTGGTCACAATGTTATATAAATCGTCTTTGGTGACAAAATTGTCTAAGTATTTATACCACAGAGTTCTTTGAATTGCAACATACGTAACTAAAATCCTGGCTACTATTATTAAAACATCGTAAAAGTAGAGTGATTACAATATAAGTTGAATGAATACTTAACCTAATACAATAAAGTTCGGCTACACATGAATGTCACAATTTGACGTTATCGTGATACTAGAAAGTTAACCATGTTAATTTCAATTTGCACTTAAATTACGTTTAACAAGTTGAACAGTGCTTAGAAAAATAATGTTTTGTTTGTGGTGCAGTGTTACAAAATATTTACAGGTGTTTAACAATGTCGAATGGCAATATCGTATAACGTTCTAAATTCTTGGATTTCGTTGTCCATGATGTGTCCGTTACTTAACTAAATACAACTACCCATTAACGACTCGGAACACAAAGTTTTTATGAGTAAAAACATAAAGTTTTACCTGACAACCTGAACCGGTTTTCACTTTTAAAAAGAACCTCTGAAGAAGCTTTTTAGGTTGTAAGGTAAAACTTTATGTTTTACTCATAAAAAACTTTGTGTTCCGAGTCGTTAATGAAATAGTTCTATTTACTTCTAAATTCATTAAGTAATTTTATGAATTTCACTATACTTCCTTCATTCCCTTTCCATTTGTTATATTCACGATGAATACTTTAATAAGCATTCATTGCTGTATTAATAAATCATTGCACTACACTGTATTCGAATTTGTTTCACTTTCCGTATTGAAGGTTATGTTTTACATTCAAAACCGCACTGCATTATGGGTTAACCGCGAATTACTTTATCGCGGAGACTGTCATCTGCACGGCTTTGCAACTGGTGAAGAACTGTCCAAAATTTGCGTGTCGTTTCTCGCTGTTCCCATCTACGCCCACCGTGGAAATCTCGCTATAGGTGATTTGATTGGTCAGAATTTATGACATTCCTTTGTTGACAATCACCCCCGCGTTACCAAAATTATTTAATTCTGTTCAAAGCGTGGGTCTTTGGGTTTGAGAGTCTAAAAGTGACGCCAAACGTTTTATCTAAAACTATTAAAATACTTTATATTTGATAAAAATTCTTTATGCTACTTGTGAGCTCCAACCTAGCTTTACCATCATCTGGCATTTGTCCTGCTGAGCATTTAGACATCCCACAAGGCATAATTCTTTTCATGGTTAATAAAGATAACAATTTTAACTTATATTCTATTATAATTCTTTTATACGCTTATGTCCTATACTTATTTAATTAACAATTGGTTATTACTGATATTAGATATAATGCATTCCAAGTCCTTTTCTATAATTATTTGACATTATTACCACTCAATTGTGAATAAAACACCAAGTCTGGTTCTAAGCTTCATTAGGCCTATAGCACTATGAGTTAGATTTACTTCTTACAGTTTAATGGTTGAATCTTAACAGTTTAAAACATTTCAGACTTACTTCTAAATAATCATATCAACTTTTGGTCAACACAGTTTTGATTAAGAGATGCCTTTTATATTGTATTTTATCATTAAAGTCACCTGGTCTTTTTGTACAACTAGGCATCTTATTATTTATCCTTATTTTTATATATTATATCTGTTATTATGTTAATAGCTTCTTCATAATTAACCACCTTAGTTACTACTAAGATTTACAATATGTTTTGTCATCTTGACATTCTTATTTTTGTTGTTCTTTTAACTAATGATCCTTGCATCTTGTTGCAATAGGTCATGTGCATTATATGTATATTATGAATGGTTAATTCAGTGACAATTATTAATTCTTTACATATCAATAGTTAGTTTACACATCACTGGTTATATTGATAGTAGGCCTATTTGCTCTCTTTTTATTAGTATTTCTAGGGGTTTTTAGTGTACAATGTGAGTCTTTTATTCTGTTAATTTACATTAATCTCAATCATTATAACATCTTAGGGATCTAATCTCCGCCTTATAATTGTCTTTATATCATCTAGTTTCATCTAAGTATAATCTCTCATAGTTTTACATCATTTTTGATACCTATTTTTGTATTTACCAGTGCAATTTTACAACTGTTTAGGTTAGGTTGACCCCCTTCCCTTTCATTGACATTTATTTCACCTGATTGGTTTTCATTAGTTATATTACTCACTTATTGTTATTTATGAATAGTATTCTCTATTATTTATTGTTCTGATCACCATTGATTAGTTTATCTTATATTCTATATACATTTTTACTTATCTTATATTCTATATACATTTTACTTCCATATTCCTTAAGGAATGGAAGTATGGTGATGGCAAAAAAAATCGTGTTCGAGATTATTGCAGATTCTGATTCTACTACACTCAAAACATGAAAAAAAGTCGTTTTCCGAAAAGTGTCTGTGTGTCTGTCTGTCTGTCTGTCTGTCTGTCTGTCTGTCTGTCTGTCTGTCTGTGTGTCTGTCTGTCTATCTGTCTGTAGATTTTTTTTCTATGGCAAACGATAACTGCCGCAAATTCAAACAGAATCAAATAATTTTTTGCATACAGCCCGGTTTTGCAGAGTTCTCGCGACCTATTGTTTTTGGTGAAGATCGGTTGAGGGAAAGGGGTAGTTTACCTGCAACGGTTTTTTTTTAGCAAGGGTAATTTTGTTTGTTTGGCAAACGATAACAGCCGCAAATTCAAACAGAATCAAATAATGTTTCGCATACAGCCCTGAATTGTAGAGTTCTCAAGACCTATTGTTTTTGGTGAAGATCGGTTAAGGGAAAGGGGTAGTTTACCTGTAACGTTTTATGTTTTAACAAGGGTATTTCCTATGGCAAACGATAACAGCCGCAAATTCAAACAGAATGAAAAGATTATTTGCATTCGTCCCTAAATTGTAGAGTTCTCAAGACCTTTTGTTTTTGGTGAAGATCGGTTAAGGGAAAGGGGTAGTTTACCTACAACGTTTTTTTAACAAGGGTATTTTCTATGGCAAACGATAACAGCCGCAAATTCAAACAGAATCAAATAATTTTCTGCATACAGCCCTGATTTGTAGTGTACTCAAGACCTATTGTTTTTGGTGAAGATCGGTTGAGGGGAAGGGGTAGTTTACCAGCAACGTTTTTTATCATGCGTATTTTCTATGGCAAACGACAACTGCCGCAAATTCAAACAGAATCAAATAATTTTTTGCATACAGCCCTGATTTGTAGAGTACTCGCGACCTATTGTTTTTGGTGAAGATCGGTTGAGGGGAAGGGGTAGTTTACCTGCAACGGTTTTTTTTATCAAGGGAAATTTTTTTTTTTTTGGCAAACGATAACAGCCGCAAATTCAAACAGAATCAAATAATGTTTCGCATACAGCCCTGAATTGTAGATTTCTCAAGACCTATTGTTTTTGGTGAAGATCGGTTGAGGTAAAGGGGTAGTTTACCGGCAACGTTTTTTTAACAAGGGTATTTTCTATGGCAAACGATAACAGCCGTAAATTCAAACAGAATCAAATAATATTTTGCATACAGTCCTGATTTGTAGAGTACTCAAGACCTATTGTTTTTGGTGAAGATCGGTTAAGGGGAAGGGGTAGTTTACCTGCAACGTTTTTTTATCAAGCGTATTTTCTATGGCAAACGATAACAGCCGCAAATTCAAACAGAATCAAATAATTTTTTGCATACGTCCCTGAATTGTAGAGGTCTCAATGACTTTCGATTTTGGTGAAGATCGGTTAAGGGGAAGGGGTAGTTTACCTGCAACCTTATACGTTTTAACAAGAGTAAAGTACTTGAAAATTTATTTAAACTTTTTGAAACAATGGTAATTGTTAAAAATAAAATAATTTTGTTGCCAGGCAATAAAATTATAATTTTTTCATTTTAATGTAATATAATATTTTTCATTTAATACAGCAATAAAAAGGCAGGTAAGACACAGCCTGGCTGTTTGGCTGAAAATGATTTTAAATATAAATCTTAGAATATGGAAGTCATGTATGGTTCTCCATACCGATATTTTACTTATTAATCAGTTCTTTCTGATATACATTTGGTTATATTACTCATCTTTCTTAAAGATAAGATACAATCTTATTGTTTTCTATTATACACTATCATATATTTCATAATCACATGGTTATTACTTCACTCTCCTAATCTTGTTGGGTATATTTGGGTATATTTTACTTCCATATTCCTTAAGGAAATGGAAGTATGGTGATGGCAAAAAAAATCGTGTTCGAGATTATTGCAGATTCTGATTGTACGACACTCAAAACATGAAAAAAAGTCGTTTTCCGAAAAGTGTCTGTCTGTCTGTCTATAGATTTTTTTCTATGGCAAACGATAACTGCCGCAAATTCAAACAGAATCAAATAATTTTTTGCATAAAGCCCTGATTTGTAGAGTACTCACGACCTATTGTTTTTGGTGAAAATCGGTTGAGGGAAAGGGGTAGTTTACCTGCAACGGTTTTTTTTATCAAGGGAATTTTTTTTTGCAAAACGATAACAGCCGCAAATTCAAACAGAATCAAATAATGTTTCGCATACAGCCCTGAATTGTAGAGTTCTCAAGACCTATTGTTTTTGGTGAAGTTCGGTTAAGGGAAAGGGGTAGTTTACCAGCAACGTTTTATGTTTTAACAAGGGTATTTTCTATGGCAAACGATAACAGCCGCAAATTCAAACAGAATCAAAAGATTATTTGCATACAGCCCTACATTGTAGAGTTCTCAAGACCTATTGTTTTTTATGAAGATCGGTTAAGGGAAAGGGGTAGTTTACCTGCAACGTTGTTTTAACAAGGGTATTTTATATGGCAAACGATAACAGCCGCAAATTCAAACAGAATCAAAAGATTATTTGCATACAGCCCTACATTGTAGAGTTCTCAAGACCTATCGTTTTTGGTGAAGATCGGTTAAGGGAAAGGGGTAGTTTACCTGCAACGTTTTTTTAACAAGGGTATTTTATATGGCAAACGATAACACCCGCAAATTCAAACAGAATCAAATACTTTTTTGTATACAGCCCTGATTTGTAGAGTACTCAAGACCTATTGTTTTTGGTGTAGATCGGTTAAGGGAAAGGGGTAGTTTACCTGCAACGTTTTTTTATCAAGGGTATTTTCTATGGCAAACGATAACAGCCGCAAATTCAAACAGAATCAAATAATTTTTTGCATCCGTCCCTGAATTGTAGAGATCTCAAGGACTTTCGATTTTGGTGAAATCGGTTAAGGGGAAGGGGTAGTTTACCGGCAACCTTTTACGTTTTAACAACAGTAAAGTACTTGAAAATTCATTTTAACTTTTTCAAACAATGGTAATTGTTAAAAATAAAATAATTTTGTTGCCAGGCAATAAAATTATAATTTTTTCATTTTAATGTAAATTATGTATGAGTTAATATACATGTATAAAATAATATATCGTTCCTGGCAGGTAAGCATATCTCAGTTATGTAATGTTTACGTTTCCATTTTATTATTAGACTACAGCAATAAAAAGGCAGGGAAGACACATACACACACACACACACACACACACACACACACACAAATCTCGCGTTATTTCTGGCCTCACTCATATTTATTTTCTTACATTTGCACGCTTTTTAAATGGAAAGTGCCGAAACCCACACCAACATAACGCGTGCAAGCCGAAAAAATGGACATCAATTTGCTTCCTGTAGATCGCTGGACAGTGTAACTGCACGTGTTTACAGAGGAACGATTCATAGACAGACTTTTCGTCCTTAGGGAATGAACCCTCTGCAAGATGCTGAGGGTCCATGAGTGACTTCGGAGCGCTCCTTCTTTTTCGCGTGTTTGTTCTGTGAAACATACACTGTAGATTCGCAGCTTTACTCTAAGCCAGTGTTCCGCAACCGGTGTGCCGCGGCACAATAGTGTGCCGTCACAAGGTGAAAGGTGTGACGCGAACTTTTACCTATTATTGTAATAAGTTAATTGTCGATTTTAAGTAAGAAGGTGCTTGTTTATTCTTTAATACATGCTGATAACTGTTATATTTTCATAGAAATTAAATGTAATTTATTTACTCAATATTGTTGTCATAGTTTGCTTATCTTAAGTTATTTGTATTCTCGCCTGAAATATTGGGCCGATTTGATGGGTTACAGGCGGCAAGCTTTGTGTTCACCGCAAAGAAAGCCGCGTAAGACTTTTAGCAAGCCTTTTAGCGGCCCGCACCAATCATAAAATAGAGTTTACGTTCAAAACTCTAAACGTTCTAAACTCTATTCAAGATAGTTCTTTGTAACACCGCATCTTTTGTGTACAGCTGGCTGTAAGTGCTTTTAAATAAAATTGCGGGGATTAGCAAAAATTTTATTGCCTTGTTTTGATATTTGTGCCTGTTTGTCGGCGCTTCTTAAACTTTATTGCTCTTTTCCTTCGCCGAAGGACCCACACATTGTCAGACAACAATTACAGTATTTCAGTTCAGTTCTATCACAGCTGTGCTCTGCAGTACTGCGAATATTGTGATTGCTACACCAGTCTTACTATTTTTTATTACAGTGTTATTAAACTTTTTTTTTCGATATGGATAAGTTCCTTGTACGGAGTGGTCCGTCCTCGAGTGCAAGTAGTGAAACCATCGAGCCCGAAAAAAAGAAACAGAAAGTAGTTCACCGGCAATATAGTGATAATTATTTATCTTACGGGTTTTTTTGGTGTGGTGACAAAACATGCCCAATCCCCGAGTGTGTTGTGTGTGGTGAAAAACTCAGTAATGCTGCTATGGTTCCCAGTAAATTGAAACGACATTTGTCAACAAAACATTCCTCTCTGTTAAGTAAAGATGTGAATTATTTTCGTCGGTTGTTGGAACAAAATAAAAAACAAGTGACGCTCATGACTACGTCGGTACGTGTTTCGCAAAACGTACAGGAAGCTAGCTATAAGGTAGCCGAACTTATCGTAAAGGCCCAAAAACCACACACAAAGCAGAAACGTTGTTAATGCCCGCGTGTAAAGAAATGGTAAAAATAGTCCTGGGTTTAGAAGCTGGTACTGAAATTTCAAAAATTCCTCTCTGCTGACACAATCAGCCGCCGAGTTAGTGACATGTCCAGTGACATCGAAGACATTATGAAGGAGAAAATAACGAGCAGTCGAAAGTTCTCACTTCAGATCGACGAGTCCACCGATATTGGCGGTCACGCACATCTTCTTTCCTACATAAGGTATGTTGATGGGGATGTAATTGCAACTAATTTCTTTTTTTGCAAAGAACTACCCGACCGAGCAACCGGTGAAGAAATATTTCGTACGACTAATGAATATGTGGTCCGTACTGAATTAACATGGGAGGATTGCGTTAGTGTTTGTACAGACGGAGCCGCTTCTATGACAGGCCGAGTGAAAGGATTCGTGGGTAAAGTACGCGAAGTAAATCCTAACTTACGAACCGACCATTGTGTCTCATTCACCCCGAAGCCATTGTTGCTAAGTCTTTGCCATCTCCTCTGAAAATTGTGATGGACGAAGTAGTAAAAGTCGTGAACTTCATCAAATCGCGGCCCCTAAATATGCGGCTTTTTAACGTTTTGTGTCAAGAAATGGGATCAGAGCACACTACACTTCTGCTACATACAGAAGTACGATGGTTATCTCGAGGTAAATTGTTAACGTGAATGTTTGAACTTAAAGAGGAGGTACTTGCATTTTTGACTATTGAGGGGCATGAGTATGCGGATTTATTTGCAGATGATGAATGGGTATGTAAGTTGGCATATCTTTCAGATATTTTTGTACACTTGAATGAACTAAACAGAAAAATGCAAGGTAGAAACAAAAATATTCTGACTAGTATGGATAAGATTCAAGGATTTATTAATAAGTTAAATTTGTGGATACAGACAATAGAAAATGGGTCGTGTGAGATGTTCCCAACTGTATGGCCCCTTGCTGACGATAATAAAGTGTTGATGGACTTAATTAAAGAACATTTAGTACTCTTGCAGCAGAATTTCAAAAAATATTTTGGAGAGAGTGTTGAAGATTTTGACTGGGTTCGTGATCCATTCATTATGGATTCGAAACATCTTCCGAATAATTTAGGCTTACAAGAGGAACTGGCAGATTTTAAAGTAGACAGAACCTTGTAATTAAAATTTTTCGAAGTGCCTTTGGAAACATTTTGGTTGTCAATAAGCAGTGAATACCCGGCAATCTCCGAGATGGCAGTTAATGTGTTATTACCATTTTCAACTACATATTTGTGTGAACTGGGCTTCTCGACGTTGACTGAAATTAAAACATCAAAGAGAGAGAGACTCAAATCCATCGATGAAGAAATGAGGCTTGCTTTGTCAACGATTCCGCCACGAATCAGCCGTCTGTGTGCAGCTAAGCAGGCTCAACTATCACATTGAAGGTATGAGTAGAGTTATTTACTTTAAAATTCGTGTTTTCTACAGTGAATTAAAGTTAATAAATTGTTAATAAATGCATGAGTCTATTCCTGTTTTATAATAATAATAATAATAATGATGATGATAATAATAATAATAAAAATTGATTACATAACGACGTAATATTTCGTGTAATTATATTAAGATTCATATGATTTTGAGGGGACAGACATTTTGGTGTGCCGTGTTGAGTCTAGGCCCGTCTGGGGTGTGCCGTGAGTAAAAAAAGTTTGCGGAACACTGCTCTAAGCAACGCTCAATAGGAAATGTTGAAAATATTTGTCCACAGTGTACCCTCATACACACTAAACCTGCTCTGATGTTTGAATTACGGACATCATAATATTAAAACTTTGGAAACTTGAGCACTACTTAATGGAGATCAATCATTAACTTATACAAGCCATTAATTTTATGCATATTTTTTATATATATGTGTACAACGTTATCGGCAACAAAAAAGTAGTTTTTGTTAAAATTCCTTCCCGGGATATTTGGCCGTAGTCCAATGTTTTCTACAAAACCTGAAGTTTCGGCAATCCCATCGACTTCCATCATCAGTGAAAATCGAGTCTGATAACGTCAGGTGGTATACGTTAGTGACCACAGTACTGTGGTTAAGGCTGAAGCAGTAAGTAGAAAGAAGTAGTTTCTATGGTAATATTTCATTTCGAAAATGATTTTAAATATAAATCTTAGAATATGGAAGTCATGTATGGTTCTCCATACCGATATTTTACTTCCATGTTCCATAAGGAAATGGAAGTATGGTGATGGCAAAAAAAATCATGTTCGAGATTATTGCAGATTCTGAATGTACTTCCCTCAAAACATGAAAAAAGTCATTTTTTTTAAAGTGTGTGTGTGTGTGTGTCTGTGTGTCTGTAGATTTTGTTCTATGGCAAACGATAACAGCCGCAAATTCAAACAGAATCAAATAATTTTTTGCATACAGCCCTGATTTGTAGAGTACTCAAGACCTATTGTTTTTGGTGAAGATCGGTTAAGGAAAGGGGTAGTTTACCTGCAACGTTTTTTTTTTTAAATCAAGGGCACTTTTTTTCTATGGCAAACGATAACAGCCGCAAATTCAAACAGAATCAAATAATGTTTTGCATACAGCCCTAAATTGTAGAGTTCTCAAGACCTAATGTTTTTGGTGAAGATCGGTTACGGGAAAGGGGTAGTTTACCGGCAACGTTTTATGTTTTAACAAGGGTAGGGGAAGGTGGGGGAATTCCGCGCACTTAAGATATTTTTATCGTTTTTGATTTTACTAGTTAACCTTGTTAGTTCAAACTTCTTACAGTTACTCTTTAGACATTTTGTAACAAAAACATACATTAAAATTTTATGTAGCTTTTCTAAAAAACTAATTATTAATATTTTTTAACATATATGCTTTTGCGCGACATTCCCCACCATGTGGGGGAATTCCGCGCATAGTGTGGGGTAATTACGCGCACTACTGCTACTCAGGTATTATCAAATAAAAATCACTTGTAATGTACAAATTTAGTATTTCGAACTTTTATTACGTGACTACTAGTATATAGTAACAAATATTTAAGAAATTATAGGTATTTGAACAAGTTTAAAAATATACAAATAATTTGTAAAATCTTAAAGTTTAAAAAATACATTTCATTATAAACTGAATTATGAAAATTACATTAGAACAAATATTAAACACTATATTTAGTACTATGTCTAAATAATCGCTATTGAAATTCAAAAAATCACAATGAATCTAAAGAATGTTTAAAATTTTTTGTTATTCAAGTCCCTTTCTTTCTTCAAACACCTATCACATCTATATTCGTCTGCACAGTCCCACCCACTACACTCTGAATGTGACCAAAATCCACATGTGATGCAGCGATACCACTCTTCGCCATCACGGCCAAAATCATCACAAATAATACACTTTTCATTATTTTGATCACTTACTAAATCGTCCATATCACTCTCATCATAAATGTCTTCTTCTGTAATGTCTGATTCGTCAGTTCCTTCAATTCTCTGTTTTCGTTTAAGTTTTTTGAAGTTCCTTTTAGCTAGTTTTTTTTCTCCATTTAGGTCAAGCTTTCTTTTCGCTTTGAATCCTTTTTCATGTTTTTCAAGTCTCTTCCTCTTTTGTTCCTCAAGTTCCGCTTTCAGGGGTGTGCTCGTCAGTATCTGCGAATGTTGTTTTCTTGCACAGGCTTTCTTTTCTTTGTCAACCAAATTTCGTTTCGGTATTGGTGCTATATCGGCCACGTGAACGTTTGATGGACCCGCATTTAACGAATCTGCACTCCCTGGAACTAAGCCTACAGAAGATGATCCAAAACTTCTAGGGGTTGAATGAACAGATTCGTTTTCTGTATCTGCCTCAACAATCAACTCTTTACATTTTTCTGCTGGTGCAAAATCGTCTGCTGAGAATTTGTCTGGATTAAAAGGAACAATCCCAGGAGCTTTGAAGCCAGAAAGTGCTTTGTCCATTGTTGCTACCTTTAGGTAGGCTTTGTTGAATAACTGAGGTATGTCAGCTACGGTTATACGCCTATGTGCATGACTAAACATAAACAAATCATATTCTCTTGACAGAGCACTCTTAAGCGGGCCAAAAAAAATTAAATCTAATGGCTGCAAGCGATTTGATGTATGGGGTGGTAAAGAAACCATTACAATATGATTTTCCTTGCAGAACTGGAAGACTTCTAAGGAAATGTGGCTCTGATGATTGTCACAAATGAGTAATACAGGGTCTTCGATAGAAGATTTTACCTTAGTTTGGAAATGATTAAGCCAGACAAGAAATAAATCTTCATTAATCCATCCATTCTGAGAACACTGGTAAGAAGTTCCAATAGGACCATCGCGCTGGAGATGTGCAGCCATCCGCAAACGAGGATAAATAATCATAGGTGGAATATAGTCTCCTGCTGCGCTAAAGCAGCAGACAATAGTAATATTTTTTCCTCTCTCTGCTGATGTGGGAGCACCGACTCGTTTTTCTCCTTTCTTCGCGAATATTTTGGCTGACTTTTTTTGAACAACTGAAATGCCAGATTCGTCAACATTGTATATTCGGTTAGGAGGGAAATTTTGCCTAGAAAATACCGTCTCCAGATTCCTGAAGAAAAGTGTTACTTCTTCTCTATTGAACGAACTGATTCTGTTGATACTAGTTCCTTCAGGTTGACGAAGGCTAACGGTTGGGTTTCTCTTCAAAAAGAGGTATAACCAGTCTTTACCAGCAAGTTTAAGTCTGTCATTAAAATTGTGTTTGATATTTTTTAGAGTAGCAAACTGGTACACTATACGTCTAAGTGCTATAGGGGTCAGCCCAAAAAACAGTTTGGCCATTGTGATTACATGCTGCGTGAGCTCTTCCTCGTCTTCTTTTTTAAAAATTGGCTTTCTTCCTAAAGCTGGACACATTAACTTCTCATCAGAAACTTTCAGTTTGTCTCGCAGTGTAGATTCAGGAATATGAAATTCTCTTCCCGCTTTACGTATAGAACTGCCATCTTTTATAGCTTTTAAAGCGTTATTTAGCTGGTCCGGTGTCCACGACTGGCGTTCAGTTTTTCTTTGATACGTTCTCGGCATCTAAAACGAAATAAATCGACTTTTTAAAATAGATAAAACGAAAAATGGGTGGAATAGCGAACAATGCGGGGTAAAACCGCGCATTGCGACCTAGCGCGCGTAATTACCCCATCTTAACCTCAACACGTAAACGCGACCACATCTCGGTTAAATAAGATACCTTTACTAATTTAACTATTTATAATCATAGATAAATAAAACGTAGACTTGCCTTGAATTCTGCAAATTCCTCAGATTACTATACACAGCACTATCACAATTCAACTAAATGTTAGAAATAACAACAAAACCACACGTCTTCACATTAACATAGATTGCACACAACTGGCTTCATGGAGCGCTATTCCCGCGTATTTATCGCAGTTTACGTTCCAGTCTCTAGAGTTCAGCACCATCCAATACTGACTTGGACAAACCCTAAGCCAAGAAAAGTGATGCGCGATTTTACCCGACTGCGCGAAATTCCCCCACCGTCCCCTATTTTCTATGGCAAACGATAACAGCCGCAAATTCAAACAGAATCAAATAATTTTTTGCATCCGTCCCTGAATTGTAGAGATCTCAAGGACTTTCGATTTTTGTGAAGATCGGTTAAGGGGAAGGGGTAGTTTACCGGCAACCTTTTACGTTTTAACAACAGTAAAGTACTTGAAAATTCATTTAAACTTTTTCAAACAATGGTAATTGTTAAAAATAAAATAATTTTGTTGCCAGGCAATAAAATTATAATTTTTTCATTTTAATGTAAATTATGTATGAGTTAATATACATGTATAAAATAATATATCGTTCCTGGCAAGTAAGCATATCTCAGTTATGTAATGTTTACGTTTCCATTTTATTATTATGACTACAGCAATAAAAAGGCAGGGAAGACACACACACACACACACACACACACACACACACACACACACAAAACTCGCGTTATTTCTGGCCTCACTCATTTATTTTCTTACATTTGCACGCTTTTTAAATGGAAAGTGCCGAAACCCACACCAACATAACGCGTGCAAGCCGAAAAAATGGACATCAATTTGCTTCCTGTGGATCGCTGGGCAGTGTAACTGCACGTGTTTACAGAGGAACGATTCATAGACAGACTTTTCGTCTTTAGGGAATGAACCCTCTGCAAGATGCTGAGGGTTCATGTGTGACTTCGGAGCGCTCCTTCTTTTTCGCGTGTTTGCTCTGTGAAACATACACTGTAGATTCGCAGCTTTACTCTAAGCAACGCTCAATAGGAAATGTTGAAAATGTTTGTCCACAGTGTACCCTCATTCACACTAAACCTGCTCTGATGTTTTAATTACGGACATCATAATATTAAAACTTTGGAAACTTGAGCACTACTTAATGGAGATCAATCATTAACTTATACAAGCCATTAATTTTATGCATATTTTTTATATATATGTGTACAACGTTATCGGCAACAAAGAAGTAGTTTTTGTTAAAATTCCTTCCCGGGATATTTGGCCGTAGTCCAATGTTTTCTACAAAACCTGAAGTTTCGGCAATCCCATCGACTTCCATCATCAGTGAAAATCGAGTCTGATAACGTCAGGTGGTATACGTTAGTGACCACAGTACTGTGGTTAAGGCTGAAGCAGTAAGTAGAAAGAAGTAGTTTCTATGGTAATATTTCATTTCGAAAATGATTTTAAATATAAATCTTAGAATATGGAAGTCATGTATGGTTCTCCATACCGATATTTTACTTCCATGTTCCATAAGGAAATGGAAGTATGGTGATGGCAAAAAAAATCATGTTCGAGATTATTGCAGATTCTGAATGTACTTCCCTCAAAACATGAAAAAAGTCATTTTTTTAAATGTGTGTGTGTGTGTGTGTGTGTGTGTGTGTGTGTGTGTGTGTGTGTGTGTGTGTGTGTGTGTGTGTGTGTGTGTGTGTGTGTGTGTGTGTGTGTGTGTGTGTGTGTGTGTAGATTTTGTTCTATGGCAAACGATAACAGCCGCAGATTCAAACATAATCAAATAATTTTTTGCATACAGCCCTGATTTGTAGAGTACTCAAGACCTATTGTTTTTGGTGAAGATCGGTTAAGGAAAGGGGTAGTTTACCTGCAACGTTTTTTTTTTTAAATCAAGGGCACTTTTTTTCTATGGCAAACGATAACAGCCGCAAATTCAAACAAAATCAAATAATGTTTTGCATACAGCCCTAAATTGTAGAGTTCTCAAGACCTATTGTTTTTGTTGAAGATCAGTTTACGGAAAGGGGTAGTTTACCTGCAACATTTTATGTTTTAACATGGGTAATTTTTTCTATGACGAATGATAACTGCCGTAAATTCACTCAGAATCAAATAATGTTTTGCACACCTTCCTGAGCTACAGAGAACTCAATGTCTGTTGATTTTGGTGAAGATCGGTTAAGGGAAAGGGGTAGTTTACCTGCAACATTTTATGTTTTAACAACGGTAATTTTTTCTATGACGAACGATAACTGCCGCACATTCAAACAGAATTAAATATTTTTTTGCATACGTCCGTCAATTGTAAAAGACTGAAGGCCTGTTGATTTTGGTGAAGATCGGTTAAGGTAAAGGGGTAGTTTACCACCCACATTTTATGTTGAAACAAGAGAACGTTTTTCATGAAGAACGATAACTGCCGTAAATTCAAAGAAAATCAAATAATTTTGTACATATGTGCCTGAGTTGTAGAGGACTCATGGCCTATTGATTTTAGTGAAGATCGGTTGAGGGAAAGGGGTAGTTTACCAGCCACTTTTAATGTTTTAACAAGAGTAATTGTTTCTATGACGAACGATAACTGCCGCACATTCAAACAGAATCAAATAATGTTTTGCATGCATCCCTGAATTGTAGAGGACTCAAGACCTATTGATTTTGGTGAAGATCAGTTAAGAGAAAGGTGTAGTTTACCTACAACGTTTTATGTGATAACAAGGGTAATTTTTTCTATGACGAACGATAACTGCTGTAAATTCAAACATAATCAAATAAGTTTTTGCATACATCCCTAAATTGTAGAGTACTCAAGGCCTGTTGATTTTGGTGAAGTTCGGTTAAGGGAAAGGGGTAGTTTACCTGCAACCTTTTATGTTGTAACAAGAGAAATTCTTTCATGACGAACGATAACTGCCATAAATTCAAACAGAATCAAATAATGTTTTACATATGTGCCTGAGTTGTAGAATACTCAAGGCCTATTGATTTTGGTGAAGATCAGTTACGGGGAAAGGGCAGTTTACCTGAAACATTTTTTGTTGTAACAAGAGTAAAGTACTTAATTTTGATAAAGTATCCTGATAAGACCTTAATAATCCACTGTAGGAACGCAGATGAAATATCTATAAAAGAAGAGGCTAGTTGAACACGGTGGGGGTAATTTTCTATAAATGAAAATTATAGTTGAAGGGGGAGGGGATAATTTTTATATGTGTACTACGTTATCGGCAACAAAGTAGTAGTTTGTTGTTAAAATTCCTTCCCGGGCTGTTTGAGCGTAGTCCAATATTTTCTGCAAAACCAGACGTTTCGGCAGTGCCGTCGACTGCCACCGTCAGTGAAAATCGAGTGCGATAATGTGTGGTGGTATATGTTAGTGACCACAGTACTGTGGTTAAGGCTGAAGCAATAAGTGGAAAGAAGTAGATTCTATGGAAACATTTCATTTCGTAAATAATTTTAAATATAAATCTTAGAACATGGAAGTCATGTATGGTTCTCCATACCGATATTTATTTTAAGTCTCAGTTATTGTTATGTCATTTAGTAGGTTTTGTCTGTTATTTTAAATAATTATTTTTCTTCAATTTGGAGTTCTATTTTCCTATCCTCTTAATCTTATAGATACTCTTTTCTTTATTTATAGTGGTTGAGTCATGTTATTTCTCCCTTTACAAGGTATTTTTGGATTGTTCCTATTTTGTTCTCTGCATAGTTTCCTAATTAGTCTACTCACAATCCTAATCTACTGGGTAATTGTATAGTCACATTTGGTCTAGTCTTTAAGTCAGTTTGTCTTTATTATTATAACCTTTATGCTCATTGACAATTAAATTCTATTTTATTCCTTTTAATAATCTTAATAATAAATCTTTTCTACTTCAAAGGGTTATACCTTATTGTTTCTTGACTGTTTTATAGAGTTCATCTGTGTTTTGTGATATTGTGACGTTTTGTAACATTAAAATATTTATATTTATAATTATATATAGTCATAAATACAGGAAATGAGAGTATCTGGGACATTTCACATGTAAAACGGTACTTTTACATTCTTTTTCATATTTTTTAATGAAAAATTGATTTATAGGTTTTTTTTATTAAGCGTGACCCTGAGAAAGCACGGTATGTAGGATAATAATTACAATTAAAGTACATTAAACACTTGTAATGTGGAACTGTTAAGGGCTTAAAAGCTCGGAGAACAACATTAAATAAGTATGATGAAATCATCATCAAATATTCGATTCGCATTTGTTTATAACATTTATTATTTTGAAACAGTGGCGATATTCCTGACCCGATGGGTAGGGCAAGCATCAGCTCTAAGCACAATATAAGTAGGCTACATGTACATAAAACTCCAGTGCTAGAAAATCTTTAACAAATATTCAAGTACACATTTGTTTGTGTGAAATAATATTTGGTGGCAGCAAAAATAATGTTGGTTACATAGCCGTAATCATTTATTTACTTTCGCCTGATTTTCATTCGGCAAGCACTGCTTGCCTTGCTTGCTCTGAGGATTCGCCTCTGAACATAAATATTTATATTTCTAATTATATGTAGATTATACCTTTTTTTAAGAAAACGTCCATTAAAATTTGAAAAATCACGCCTAAAAGTAGTAACATGTATAGTCCATTGTAGTTTAAAAAATTCGTGTAGAAATGATGTTTCTCATCGTTATTCGTTTGTAGACATTTTGTAAATATATACAATAATACGATAAGAATAGCATAATTTATTCCTATCCAAAATGTATGAAAAACAATTTTCTGACCTTGATACATTTGCCTAAAACCTACAAAAATATGTGTATTGACTACTTTAATATTGAAGGAATTTTTATAACATATATAATTTGAACTATCTGTAATTTACATTAAAAATCATATAATATACGATTTTTAATATTAAAATAATAATATTTACTACAACTTTTCTCTCATCAGTACATATCTTGAAAATGGTAGTTTAAATATTGCGCGTTTATTTTTCAAACGTTGGCATGCTGAAAAGTCATCTGCGCATGCGAAAATTGAACAGCTGCCATACTGCCTGCAGATTTTCGACAACTAGTGCCAGAGAGAAACCAGTCATCATTTAACCGTTTTGTGTGTGTTCACGTGTAGATGTCGCGTATGATACTGACCGTGACTCAGCCACACTGCTTTATTGCCCCAACAGCTCTACTGCAACTGCTGTAATCCAAAAAATGTTTTTCAATTTTTAGGAATAATACTGGATTGGAATTTTTATAATTTAAATAACACACACTATGTATATATATAGTGTGTATGTGTGCACACATAAGAGTAATATTAATAAATTGTAGCTCATTTAAATATAAAAATAAACTTAAAAATAACAAAAATTCATGAATTTGAATTTATAATGTTATTATAATTTGAATTTATACTCTCACTCTCTCTCTCTCTCTCTCTCTCTCTCTCTCTCTCTCTCTCTCTCTCTCTCTCTCTCTCTCTCTCTCTCTCTCTCTCTCTCTCTCTCTCTCCCCCCCCCCAAAACCACCATCTCTGATGCTAATTACGTTAAGTTGAAATGTACTTTGTTGGAAAGGTTGAGGAAAGGGTACATACGAGGTGAACTCAGAGTCCACAACGTTGTGAATATAAAGATGCTGTAAGGCAAGACAAAATGCATTTGTGAAGCGAATACCAGTGGGACGTATTAGTTAAGCGTCTCCGCGAAGCCTGGGTCACCGAGAAACATTAAAAGACTCTTCAGGTAACCTTCCAAACAGAAAAATCCAGATTGCCTAAGCTCTAAATCTACTTAATACAGTACTTGTTATTGCTTTGTACATTTGGTAAGTGCTGTAGAGCAGACTCTATTTTTCCACATTCCATTTGTCTTATGTTAGACCACAGCAGATCACTAACTAAATAAAGCAAAAGAGATCAGTTATCAAACTCTGGTCATGAAAAATATGAAGAATATTTTGTTTTTGTACAACTTACAATGGTGTGGTGTCGGAAGAAAAACTTGACACTTCAGTTTTTGGTTAATTAAAAATAACGATTTATTAAGAATTTTTTGATAGACAAATCAATCGACTTGCATCGACTGAAAAAATTAATTGACCACAAATTTTAATTGACGGCTTCCTTAGAAAAGAAAGAGAAAGAAAAAGCGAACACAGCAGTAGAACTTCCGAGATTTTTTTTACAAACGCTCATGCAAAGTTGCTGAATTGAGAAACAATTAATGGCGATAGTTAAAGTCAGACAACGACTCGCTGTAGTTCAGATTAATCAACAACTACGCATTACACAGTGAGGTCTGCTAACTTATAGTAGTTAAAGTACATACTCTACACCCTAATGTTGATTTTAAAAATCAACGAAAGACACAAATGGCATGCAAGTTTTGAATGGGTCAAAGGTGTCAAGGCCAGTTAAAATATCGATTTTCTTCGAAACTCGATACAGGCTATAAATAAATAAGTAAAAATCGATGCCTATAATTCCAATAATACAATAAAGTAGTGGTGGTGGTGGTGGTGGTAGTAGTAGTAGTATACTACTACTTTTTCACATCATAATATATCGATACAATCGCACATTAAAAACATCGAAAATGTACTGCAGAATCAGGTAAAGGTACAGTTCCGATGCCGCTAAATAGCATTTGTTTATTTAATCGTTACTATCGTAATTAATTCTAGTCTCCATGGTGTTGTTGACACCTTTATTCACATTTACAAAAGGATAACTAAAAGGGCCTAAATCGTGCGAGGGCCATAGCATTTGCTCTACTAGGGATATCCAACATGGATCCTGAATGTGGATCTATGGGAGGGGAATGCATCGAAGAAAAATACCAAAGGCAGCAGAGATAAATGCAAGGGCATATCCAGGTGCAGATATAAACTCTGACCATAATATTTATGGTGGTGGGAGAGGTGCAGATAAATCTAAAGAGAATAAAGTGTGACGATTTTAAAATAGGAAACGTAATATGGAGTAAAATTTATTTTTAAATCGCACATTAAAATTAATATTACATCCCTTGTTTAACTCAAAATAATATTTAATAAAAAGTTTAATGACAAAAGGAATGCAAGTGTAAAGATAGGGAAACTAGTTAATAATTTACCATGCACTGACATGCATTAACTGGAATTAACCTCCATACAGATTCTTTTACTAAACAAATAATACTGGTAAAACTTGAAATTAGCCAAATAAATCAACAATGATACAGTAGTATACTATTTAATTCTGAAGTAAAGCATAGCTTTGGATAATAAAAAGGTCAAACTTTAAATACCGTAAATAGCGAATAAAGGTGGAACTATTTTGTTGTGATGCGTAAACTCCGCGCAGTTAACTTGCCTGTCCTAACATAATAATGCAGTCGAGATGGAGTGCTCTCATAGTACACACTACACCCTTGAACCATGCCCCGAAGTACTAAGATATTTTAATTTACAAGTGCAGATATAACAACGTGTAGAGGAAAGTATCAGTAAAGTAGTGTTTTATAAAGAAAGATCTAATCTATTAAATTAAATGGAATAAATAAGTGAGAGGGATGACATCTCTATTGACTGTGTATAAGATCTCCGATGTTTGTTTAAATTAAAAAGGGGTACAATGTACCAAAAGTGAGAACATTTCTTAAATAACCATGTGATGTGTACTTCTGTGGGAAACAAGAACTTTCACTCGAGTTGTACTACTAAGATGCTTAGCTACCAGACTTCAGTGAACAGCATAACAGCTTCATAATTACCAGGATCTCTTCAGCCGCTTCACCCGGAAAGTAAACTACCATAACCTTCAACCATTTGTGGACACCCCAAGGACCAAGGACCAGGACACGGAGTAAACTTCACAATATCACAGGTGACACGGAGACTTGTCTTCCGTGGTTAAATGTCATTAAAATAAAATGTTTACAAAAGACAGTTTAATAAACTATATAAAAGACTTTAATTATTGTCAATTTGTAAATTGTATTATGTCATACGACTAAAATTATTTGTAATAGTAATTAGAGCTTGTAGTATAAAGCTTTTCAGATACTAGAGGTTAAGTTAAGTCCATTCTTCAAATGGCCCCCTTTGTAAATAGTATAATAACTTAACTTACAAACCAATTTAATATCCTGGATCCGTGGAAAAAGCTAGCACATAACAATACTTTTGTTGTGGCCACCTTTTCAGAAAATATTTTGGTAAACTTTTATTTAGAAAACCTTATGGTAAAAAATCCATGTAGAACTATAAAGGATTGCAGCTAATAAAGAGATGTCATTACTTAACACAAAATACTGAGTGAATAAATCATCAAACACCCCAACAAACATTCCTTTCATTCTAACTACTACTGCTTGTTAAGAAGTTGATTAAGACTATGGCAGCCCGTGCAATTGATCTGAAGCAATTATGCACTGGTTCCCGAGGTTATAACGTAGGTAAGACGTTATAAAATGCGCCACTCTGCTTACCTAATCGTATAAATAGGGATGAGGCCTGATCAACCTTCGATCCTATTCAGCGAAAGTAGAGAAAAGTGAGAAGTCAGCTGACATCGAATATAAATAATAAGTAAGTAATAAATTACTAAAGAGTAATTCTACAACAAGAGTAACTCACAACTAAAGAAAAAACCGGTAGTAGTCGTAAGTAGTAGTCTTAAGAAGAATTTAGTATGTTTTCAATATATAATTTATAGAGTGTGAATTTTATGTAGTCTAAGAATTAGTTTGTAAGGCGTTATATATGTTGATAATAGGAAGAAGTAAGTCGAGAGTGACTCATGTACCTCATAAAATAAAATAAAAAAGAACGAGTGAGAGAAATTTCACACAGTAATCCCAAGCATACTCCCAGTACCTTGCTGACCTAATAACCCATAGAATACCCATCCGGTGTCATCTTTAAGCGGCGGAGTATGTGACGATTTTAAAATAGGAAATATAATATGGAGTAAAATTTATTTTTAAATCGCACATTAAAATTAATATTACATCCCTTGTTTAACTCAAAATAATATTTAATAAAAAGTTTAATGACAAAAGGAATGCGAGTGTAAAGATAGGGAAACTAGTTAATAATTTACCATGCACTGACATGCATTAACTGGAATTAACCTGCATACAAATTCTTTTACTAAACAAATAATACTGGTAAAACTTGAAATTAGTCAAATAAATAAACAATGATACAGTAGTATACTATTTAATTCTGAAGTGAAGCATAGCTTTGGATAATAAAAAAGGTCAAACTTTAAATACCGTAAATAGCGAATAAAGGTGGAACTATTTTGTTGTGATGTGTAAACTCCGTGCAGTTAACTTGCCTGTCCTGACATAATAATGCAGTCGAGATGGAGCGCTCTTGTAGTAAAACACTACACCCTTGAACCATGCCCCCGAAGTACTAAGATATTTTAATTTAAAAGTGCAGATATAACTAAGTGTAGAGGAAAGTATCAGTAAAGTAGTGTTTTATAAAGAAAAATGTAATCTATTAAATTAAATGGAATAAATAAGTGAAAGGGATGACATCTCTATTGACTATGTATAAGATCTCCGATGTTTGTTTAAATTAAAAAGGGGTACAATGTACCAAAAGTGAGAACATTTCATAAATAACCATGTGACGGGTACTTCTGTGGGAAACAAGAACTTTCACTCGAGTTGTACTACTAAGATGCTTAGCTACCAGACTTCAGTGAACAGTATAACAGCTTCATAATTACCAGGATCTCTTCAGCCGCTTCACCCGGAAAGTAAACTACCATAACCTTCAACCATTTGTGGTCACCCAAAAGACCAAGGACCAGGACACGGAGTAAATTTCACAATATCACAGGTGACACGGAGACTTGTCTTCCGTGGTTAAATGTCATTAAAACAAAATGTTTACAAAAGACAGTTTAATAAACTATATAAAAGACTTTAATTATTGTCAATTTGTAAATTGTATTATGTCATACGACTAAAATTATTTGTAATAGTAATTAGAGCTTGTAGTATAAAGCTTTTCAGATACTAGAGGTTAAATTAAGTCCATTCTTCAAATGGCCCCCTTTTTAAATAGTATAATAACTTAACTTACAAACCAATTTAATATCCCGGATCCGTGGAAAAAGCTAGCACATAACAATACTTTTGTTGTGGCCCCCTTTTCAGAAAATATTTTGGTAAACTTTTATTTAGAAAACCTTATGGTAAAAAATCCATGTAGAACTATAAAGGATTGCACCTAATAAAGAGATGTCATTACTTAACACACAATACTGAGTGAATAAATCATCAAACACCCAAACAAACATTCCTTTCATTCAAACTACTACTGCTTGTTAAGAAGTTGATTAAGACTATGGCAGCCCGTGCAATTGATCTGAAGCAATTATGCACTGGTTCCCGAGGTTATAACGTAGGTAAGACGTTATAAAAGAAAGGCAAGGTTAAAGAAAGATGTGATCTAGAAGTTATCAAAGAAGTAGGAAAGCAGTAAAACTGGTGGAAAGATTTGTAAGCAATTGGAAAAGAGGTTGCCCAAATGAGGCTATAAATTACAAATGGATAAGGATGAGAGATTGCCTTAAACGGGCAGCAAAAGAAATAGTTGGTAGCTTTAGTAGCAAGAGAAGGAAAAGAGAATGGGTTACACAGCAAATGAGGGAGAAGATGGAAGAAAGAAGAAAGTGGAAAAATGTGAAGAGGGAGGAAGGAAAGAAAATGTATAGAAGGTTGAATAATGAATTAAGAAGAGATACTGAGAAGGCTAGGGAAAACTTATTGAAAGATAAATGTGAAGAGATAGAGTCATTGGAGAGAGAAGGCAAATTTGAAATAATGTATCAAGTTGCAATGGAATTCGTTTTTCAAAGAAGGAAAAGTTGTGCTAAAATGCAAATAGTGGCTAGCGATTGAACCTGACAAAGTGCTGAAACTTTGGAAGGAATACATAGAGAATCTATATAAAGCAGATCAAAAGACCAGTAAAATTGGAACTGGAAGAGGAAATATAAGGAAATGATGATGAAAAGGGATTCAGCATCATAGAAGACGAAGTTGAAAAGGCATTGATGGAAATGAAAAATAGAAAGGCAGTTGGGATTGATGAATTACCTACAGAAATGCTCAAAAATTTGAAAACTAAAGGGAGGAAAGAGCTAGAATACCTTTGACATGAAATTTATGAGACAGGTGAATGGTCAAATGACTTTTTGGCAACAGTAATGATACCAATAGAGAAAAGAAGAATCCAAAGATATGCGAAGAGTTCAGAACTATTAGTTTGATATCGCATGCAGCCAAAGTGTTGCTAAGACTGTTGAATCGAAGAATATATGGGAAACTGGACGCCACGTTACAGGAAGAGCAGTTCGGTTTCAGGAAAGGTAAAGGGACTACGGATGCAATAGGCCTACTAAGAACGATTGGAGAAAGATACATAGAAAAAGACCACGAGCTTTTTTCTATATATACAAACAAGACCAAGGTTGTATATATAGACCTTGAAAAAGCATTTGACAGAGTACAGTGGGGAAGACTATTAGATATTTTGAGGGACAAGGGGGTAGATTGGAGGGAGAGATGGTTAAGTCGTAATCTGTACCTTGGACAGAAAATGTGTGATGGTACAATTCTGGTGCAATACTAAATTTATAAAAACATGGTACAAAAGACCATAATTATTGTATTCATTTATTTTTAACAATTATTTGGTAACAATTATTTAAATATTTCATAATCCCTGTAAAGTTTTGGTGAGTGGACTATATAACTATTTTATAAAACGCAGATGTGAATTGACAGGATTCCGACCGTTTTCATTGCAAAACGACAAACACAGCAAAAAACCGTATGTAACAAATAGCGATAACAAGACAAGCCCTGATGACGTCAGCGGAAGGAATGCATATTTCCGTAAACAACTCAAGGCTTGGCTATATGAACAAAAGCCTGATGACGTCGCTTTTGCCCCACCTACGCAATGTGAAACAAAGACTCTGTGTCATTTCATCCTGAAGTGTGAACGCAGCCGGCCGGCAAAAGTTCACCAAGTGTGAATTTTAACTTTTACACCACCAAAAGTGGTTAAATAACTATCTAAAATATCAGAAATGTTGGGGCGGTAAGGACTTGAACAGGTGTCATCGGCCGATGGATCATCAAGAAACGGCGTGCGTATACAATCTGCCCAAAGTGTTTTCGTGGGTAGACACGACGGTGTGGGCCTGAAAAATCGATGTAAAGAAGGAACAGATTGTGTACGATCGACGACCCTAGCAGTGCAGTGAGACCTGTCCAAAATATAATTTGGTGAGAACGTTCCAATATTCTTTTTTATTTCAAGTAAATCAACATCATTGTGTAATAATGACCAATTCAAAATTCATTCAATATTATAATGACCAATTTTAAACCAATTCAAAATATTTTATTTAAAATTTAAATGAGCTCAAAAATAAAATAAATTGTACCAGAGAATGAGAGAGAGAGAGTGACTTAAATCTTTTAAGTGCTGGGTTGTGCAAACTATATATGTTTAATGTTTAATAATCACATATCAAATGTTTAATGTTTACTGTGTAGGTATTTTGGAGGGTTAAAATGTTCTAAGGGTTTGATGTTTGCTAAATGCCCCATGGCGTAATATGTACGTGTTTGGTACAGATAGAGTCAGTTTTTCATATGTACTTAGAGTTTTTGGAAAATAAATTGGGTAATATCATTGGTAAAAAATACAAGTACGAGTGAGTTATTTCAGGTATATTTCGCAATTACTGGTTCGTCTACACGAATACTGGACCGAAAGGTAAGCCTAATATCTATGTTGTTGCACAATCTGGCAACACGGCGCCCGATAATTATTCAATGTTTATTATAAAAGTAGTTAATTTTATGTGACACAAGTTTTGTATTATCACATTTGGCGCCCGAAATTACAGGGACTGTATTATCACATTTGGTCGCCTTGCGAACAGGGACTCTACATAAAATTTAATTTTATGTGGAGTAATACCTACCACGAAAGCGAAATAATTACCTGAGGTAATTGCGAAAGTACGCAAACACGTGAGTACAATAGGGTCAGATTTCTAGGTTATAAACATATATGTTTTAGCAAGATAAAATAGCAAAAATGAGTACTAAGGACAATATAACATTAGAAATCAGTACAACTGATGTAGATTTGACTAGTGAGATGGATGTTCAACCAACCCAAATTAGTCAGATTGACGAGCCTGATGCGCTTGCATCTGTTGTATCTGTAGAGACAGAGAAAGTTGCTACATCCATTTCAACTAGGTCAGAAAGTAAACCAGATGGTACGGCTGCAATGATGCAGCTATTATTAAATAAATTTGATGAACAGAGTGTAAAATTCGATGAAAATTTACTAATTTGAATGACAAATTTGATAATTTTGATAAACAATTTAACGAGCAGAAAAATGAAATCAAAAATAGTTTTGAGGTAAATTGTGATGAATTAAAAAACGAAATTAAAAACTGTAACACTAATCTTATTAAGCAATGTGACCAAGTAATTTCAAAGTTGGATGAGCAATTAATCCAAATAGAAAATCAGAACGCGAGTAGTGAAAATATGACAAAAAACGAAGTACTGATTAATAAAGTAAGTAACAGTGATAATTTGAATAATGAGTTTACAGGTAGTAAGAATGAAATGATATTAGAAAATGATAATGAAGTATTATGAGTGAGAATGAGGTGTTTGAGTGTATTGAGTCAGAGAGAGAGCTTGGAGAAAGTATTTTTGTTGAAGGGGTGCAGGGGTTAGAATTTTCCTTTGATGTTGTGTTAGGGGGTGAAGAAAAGTCTTCTTCGTATTTTTAATAAGGACGAGAGTTCCTTAAATTTATATTTGGGAGACGAAAGGTCTACAAATAAAGTTCCTTGGTGTTTTTGTGTACCTCATAAGTGGTACAGTAATTTTGAGTTACTGTAATGTATGAGTCCCTGCATATTTGGAGAGAGAGAGTGTAATTTGGTGTTATGGTGAGAAATATATTAAGAGAGAAAGTGTAGAGAGGTATTGTGAGAGAAAAAAAGTAATAGAAATTTTTAAAGTAAATAGAAAGTACAGAGAATTGGTAGAAAGGTTAGGGGTAGATATGGTGGATGAAAATAATGAATACTTACCTTATAGTAAAAGTGAAATTAAAATAATAATAGATAATGAGAATAATGGTATCAAGCACTTACCTTGGGAAGTAACAGGTGTAGTGGTAGAAAATGATGATGATAATTACGATAATAACAAGATTATAACATATGATCTTACTGATATAGACAAAACCATACTCGATCGTGACTTGATATATGATATTGAAATTGTGAATGAATATGAAATGTTTGATAATTATTATGATTATAATGTTTCTAATAATAAAATTTATTCACTAAAACATAAGATAAATAGACCTAAGATTAGAATGCTATTCAACGATGGAGGATAGATTGTTTTAATTGTGTAATGAACATTTAATATATGTGAAAAGTGGTTTTGAATTGGACTGCATATGGACTGATTTCGATTAATGACAAAATAATGTGTTTGGATTGTATATTTTCATTATTTTATATGTATTTATGTCAATGTATTTCGATGTTGTGTATTACAGGTATATTTTGTGTACACCATGTATGTTTTAGTAATTGTTTTAATAAGTAACAATTAACATGTTTTTGTTTCACTAAACAAGTAAAATTTTTTTTTAATAAATGAATAATAATTAAAGATTATTACTCTTAATTACTGAATTAATATGGTACAAAAGAAAGTTGTACTAACTGAAGTTGTAAATTATTAATTGTAATAGAAAGTTTCTAATGAAGTAAATCATTATTTAATTTGTAATGAAGGTAATTTCTAATGAATAATAATAAATGATTAAGTAAGAATATATATTTGAAAAGTGAGATATACTGTTATGAGTAGGTGAGAGATGAATTTTATAATGCAATGGTCAATGATTACAGTAAGGTAGAATGTTTAAACAGGGATAGAGCCTGGGTATAGATAAAAGCATGCGAGTTATTTAATTGAAGTTAATGGGAGTTAGATAGTTAGGAATTTTAAAGAAAATAATACAAAGAGAGTATTAGATATTTTAGGGACACAGTAGTTGGTGATTATTTGAAGAGGTGAGTAAAGTCAAGGTTAAACATTTATTTGTTGTTGATGATATTTTGTAGTGGGGGTGAGGTAATAAGGAGTAGCCAACGTATAGCGTTGTGGCAGGTAATAGCGTAGTTTAAGGGAGTGCTTGCCGAATTTTTTGGAAGGGCAAAAATTTATGAATGTATATAGCCAGTTAGGGAACACCCATCTCTGTACAAAGACGCGCGGTGCTATAGGATTTATCGTCGGAATGAAATTAGTAAAGGTGTTTATAATTGAGAAATTGGTGTCATGATAGGTAAATTTGGTGGTTAGTTAGAAGAAGGTGAGTAAGATTATAATAGGTAAAAGCATAGTGAATACAGGAGTCACCCAGACCCAACAAGGATTAGAATGTGAAAGGTTAGGTAGTTAGGTAGGTAAAATGTTCAGAGTAGAGAGGTAGTAAGAAGTGAATGATGAAATAATAAGAATGTAATATGAATATTAATAATAAATTTGAAATAAATTTTATAATTATAATAAATAATTGATGGCTAATTAATGAAAGTTTAGAATTAATTAATCAATTAATTGAAATTGTAATTTTTATAATTTAAATGCAACTTTAAATAGATAGAACGTGTAAATTCTTATTAAGATTAAATATGAATTAACTATATCAATGTATCAATGTTGATTATGATGTATTTCATGTATTATATATTGTAACGTACAATCGTAAGACGTCCTCGTCTTCGTTCAAACCTCACCTGGTTTTCGTCAATCTGTAACGAATAATAGAAGACGTACCTGCAAAATGTGTACAAATTGTATGTGTTTTGTATGATTAGTGCGTTCGCCTCGCACCGGGTCGTTACAGTAATTTTGATGGCTAGCGATGTTCGTAGCGTAGATATAATCACCTGTATATTACGGCAGTAACCTTACCTGTTATTTATAGGGGTGTGATAATCCCGGGTGGCGCCAAGTCGTTTTTCAAAACAACTAAAATTATGGTTAAACAAGTTATCAGCGTTGCGGGATGGTGCATTCAAATAGTTCCCGCTCGCACGGCCGTCCCAATCGTCGCTTCTGCTGTGTGGCTGACAACCTGTTTACTGCTACGATTTATTCTTAAACACAAGTAATTGACATATAGCACTCCCTATGAAATGATAACGACGGTTACTCCCTGTAATAAATATTTTTTAATGGGTGATAACTGAAAACATTCACATTTACAATAATACGATTATAAATTCGCACCGACTGATTACATGAGATCTTGCCTTCAGGGTTGGCGAAGTGATTTAGAAACCATTTAACCTTGCGTCGCTGCTTACGTTAAGCGTATTACAGTTATTTTTGGTTTCCCAAATTGAGGATCCTTTTGACTATGAGTTAAAGAACTCCAATGGTTACAATAAAAATATATATTACCTTAATCTAAGTGTACATAAAGAATAATGTGTGCTGTTACAATCTGTTGTGTTGTGTCGTAAAAGTGTTCTGTAAGTTCGTGTTTAATTCCTAGGTTATAATCAATGTTAACAAAGTTCTATTAAGTGTTAATTTGCTCAAATATTCTATGAAAGAGAAATATTGTTTCTATAGTGCGGTAAATTTACCTTTTAAAATTATTTGAAGTGATTAGGGTTGGTGGAAAATAAATAATTGGATGGTACTTAACACCTCAACGTGTCTAGGTGCCTTCGTTGTTTAATCGGGTACGAGGTGGCTGCATAAATTCAGTTTTCATGGATTTTGGGCTTCAAAAGATTGAGCGTCTGTTTCGTCATGGGTCTTGACATTCTTTTCATGGATATTTTCTATTTAATTGGTCTTGGGTCTTGAATTATCTGCTACAACGGTCATCTACTTCTCCAACGATCAAGTTCAGCAACTTTTAACAACTATTTGCATTAATTTACACTGAAAAACGTTCTTCCAAATATTTGCATCTGCATTGGCTTAATGACGCTTCGCTTCTTGTTAATTCCAACGGTAATCTCGTCTTCAACCGCCGTTTCCATAGTAACGGAATGATTCTGATTGGTTGATTTTGAGATGATGTATTGTTATCAAAATTCGAATTCTTCGTATATCTTCTGATTGCTGTTATTCCTCCATCTTCCTTCCTGGTTATTAAATATTGTCACTATAGTATTTATTCTCGTTCATAGATTATTTTGATACCCCACAAGCTTGGGTAATTTCAGATTTTAAGTTTTTACAATTATGTTAATGCTTGTTAATTACATTTCTTTTTGTATAATAATGCCTATTACAATATTTTGTGTTATAAATGATTTACAATTTATTCTTGGTGATTCCTTCACCTCAGATTTTCTAAATTCTTATTCAATTTGTTATAATTTTTGGTTGTTTGGTTCTGACAGTTATGTTTTTTCTAGGCCTGAGTAGCCATTATAGTATTTTACTTATTTCATTCAAATCACATTTTGTTTCAGCCTATTGGGTGTTTTACTTTGTTATTTTTATTGGTTGTGTTGTATTTTGAGTCTGTTGGCGTGTTGTTTACTTGTCAATATTGCTTTCTCTATTTTACTCTTTAAAACATAACATTAGGCTTATGGACTGCAAATTTCATTCAGCCATATCCTATTCATAACATTAACATGGACAATTCTTTATAAGTTATTAGAGTTATTATTTTGATCAAGAAATATCATCACTTCCTTCCAACTTATCCTTATTTGCTAATTTTTTGTTTACAACACGTATTATTTTTGTTGTGATAAACAACATCACTTTTTATTAAATTGATAACAGTCCCTTATAACTTAGGTGTCTTTGTTAGTTTTTGATTTTTTAATCTTTAAACGATTTTTACATTCTCTCCATGTTAACACCTTCAATTTATTCTTTTCTGGAATCCTCCCTTTTTACTTACTACTGGCTATAATTAAACTTAACTCTTTTGAACATCTTTTCTTAAATAAAAAAGTCATCATCACTTCTAGTGTTTACCATACCTTATTCTATAATTCACACTTAATACTATTTTTCACCAGCTATTTATTCACTGTTAATTTCCCACTTTTATCTTACCTTCACTTTTAAATTATTTATTGTTAATTATAATTTAACTAGCGTAACACTTCACTTTGGGGTTTTTACACCTACACTATTGCACTGTATCACTGTTTATACTATTTGTGTTCTGGTGGGTGATCCCTATACTTATTTCTCTTTCATATCCTTAATACTAATGACAATTAATACTTAATAATTAATACTTAATAACTAATAACAATTTTATCTGTGGTTTCGGTTGCCTTTTTATCACCTTAATCCTTAGTAATGTTTCTTCACTAGGTCATTTTGTCTATTAATGGGTAGTAACCGTTACCTTTCCTTTCTCTGGATAACCATTGTTTTGGTTTCAATATTCTTCTTGAGTGCTTTATGACTTGTTTTGTGAACCATTATTGGTTTTCACTTCTGCTTGTCTCCCTCCTTCTTCATTTTCATTATTTGATTAATACATTGGGTTTTTCCATCCTTTTCCTCGGGTATTTTGGGGTCGTTTAAACCCATGAACTTGTTTCCTTTTGGTTTGGGTTTATTACTTTCTTATTCTTGTTGGTTATTTGTGTGGTTCCCTTCTTCATTTGTTTCCTGTTGTTGGGTCAATCACTTGGGTTAGGTCAAAGTCGTCGTTTGTCAAGTCATATTCCTTATATTTTAATTAAATCAATCAGTTTATTTGATAAGAAGTATTTTTACATTTATAAATATATTTTTATCCCTGGTACTGGGTTGGCTATTTGTGTTGTAACATAATGCCTCTCCTTTAAAATTGATCATTTTGATAAAACACTAGCATAGTTTTTTATGAAATTATCAGTTATACATAATCTTTTTCCTTTTCTTTCTTGTTTGTTTCTCCATTCTTTATTTCTCTTCTTACTGAATTCATTCCATTTTATTTGGATCTGTTTTTTATTTTATTTCCATTGGTGTGTTCTCCCTTATACACAATTTTTTCCCTAACTTTAGTAGCTGGTTTCTCCCATTACTACTCATTTTTCTGAGACCAGAGGCACATCATCTCTGCTCAGTTTATTTGGATTGCTGGACTTTTCAACAGTCAATCTTAAATACCTTTTTTGTCAACTTGTGACTTAAATTAATAATAATATACTTTGGGATTGTCCACCTTGTGGTTTGTTTTTAGATCACTTTGGCCTTTTACTCATTCCTCCTTCCGCTGTACCTTTGCTATATACTATCATTTGCTCATACAATTGATTGTTTTTTATTTATTTATATGTTAATTTCATCATTATTTGGTTTTCAATTCTCGTTGTGATCATTTTAATTATCTTAGACATTGGTATTCTTTTCTCAGTTATTTAGCAATATTTTGCTTTAGCCATAGCTTGTATATTTGATTCATACATAACTTCTCTTTTTCTTTGTACCAGTTTAGATTTTTTTTTTTGAATACCTTTGATTCCTTATAATTTCAGGTATTTATCTTATCAGTTTTTTGGTTTGATTTTATTTTTGTATATTTCCGTTTGTATTAAAAATCATTCTTGATAATTCTTTGTAAGTTAATTCTCTTACATCATAGGAATTTTTGTAGCATATTCCTATTTTGGTACATTTTGTTTAATTATTTCATATACTTCACATATCAACTTTTTAATAAATTGTAAGTTGATTTCACTTAGTAGGAATTTATGTAACTGATTCCTTTGTTTTGATATTTTTTATTTTAGGCCTCATAAGTCATCCAAATGTTGTTGCAAGTTGTGCTCACCTAATTTTTGAATTTTGGCATTTGTATTTTATTTACAGTTACTTGTCCTTCGTGATGACATACGGCCGTACATTTTATTATATCTAAGTTTATTTTGGTATCAATTCGATTCTCATGGTTGTGGATTTATTATATGATTGTCTTTATCGTTTCCATTCCTGTAACTCTTACTCTACTTTTTGGTAACTTTTATTTATTCAAATTACAACTCCCACTTACCTTTCATCTTTGATCTGGCCGGATCGTGTAGTGTGGACGAACCCATTTCGTTCGACGAACTCTGACAGTACATAAACGAATTAAGGCCTTGAAAGAATTTAACTCTCAATTTTTTGGAAGAGAAATTATTTTTTTTTTTTAATCAGAAATGTTGAATTGATAGATATTCGTGTTACATGTTGTGCAACTCTGGCACCTTACTGACTATGGCTTACCTTATCCTTTATACAGGTACAAACAATTATACACATAAAGACAAACAGCCCAGCTTTGCTCGCTCTCACATTCATACTAATTTATTTCCCCATTCTTTTAGTTTTAGCGCTTTAGAACAGTTACTACACTTAGAAAATTTAATCAAAGGTTGCCCGGCTACTTCTCTGTTTCCTTGTTCACACACGTGTTGCACTCCGGAAAGTCGTTCAAAGTCCGATATTCGATTCTCACTATTGCCTGTTTTCGGTTATACTCATCTTACCGAACACTTTAAACGTTCGGGTTATTACTTATTACATTTAAAAATTACTTCTTGCACACGAGTCTCGGCTTGCGTCTGGCCGCCGCCGCGGCCATATGTAGACTGGGAACAATAACGTAACAGGTACGGCTGAGGTGATCTCATGCTTGGTACGGAAATCACTGCCTGGATCTTCGTCGTCGTGACTTAGTCCTATGTTAAGCATGTAGTTTTGGAAGTTAGGATAGCGAACGATCTCAGCTAGGCATTGGCTGACGTCATAAAAGGGGCAGGACTTAAGACATTATTTCCTGCTGTTCACGACCATGTGCTCGTGGAGTTGCTTGCTTTTAGCCATTTTGAGTTTTTTATGGCGTCACTCCAGCACTCCGCCCGGCAATGTCACGTACGGGCGTCGACACACATATACAAAGTTCTGAGAATTTCGAAGGGGGCGCGAATTCCTTTGCCGCCTTACTCAACTGCAAACTGCGTTTCGCTTTGTTACACCACTGTTTCTCAATACGTGTTCTGTTATAATGAACTGAACCTTTGTCGTATTATGAAATTTCACCATGTTTTCTAAAACTCCCGCACAAAACGAACTAAATAAAAATACCAATGCCCCATACCATAAAAAAATAAAATGACCCAAAATTGACCCGCTACAATACCCCCTCGATGAGAATTCTGCTGTCCATAACAGAAGAAATCTCATCGATAAACCCCGAAGAGAACCGGTGAGGAACTGGTGCCAACAACCCCCTCTTGTTCTTACTCTACATGGGTACACTACCCCCCTGGCTTGGTGACTATGGACCCATCTGAACGAGATCACTGGACTTCTCCATAAGAGATCCCAACACCGAGAAATCGAGCAGACTCGTACCACAGCGCACCTCGCCTTTTAACATGCTACCCCCAAAAATCCTCAATCCCTGGCTCCGATTATGCCAGATCCTCCACCGATGTGTTCCCTCTTTTATGCAAGCTGGGCTGCCTTTAGCAAATACTGGGCTCACACACACTCACATTACATGTTGACATAACACCTTGTAAAATTGAAAAATTCTTTTAAAATTTATAAAAAATTCAAAATTCAAAATAATATACTCAAAAATTCTCTTCCTGGTTTTTCTGTTTTCTTTTTTTTTTTTTCAAACTAAGTTAAATTAACCATTTCTTATGGCTAAAACATCCTTAACTTAACATGTGAATACTTAGATTCTAACAATACAATGCAATACAAGAAATCAATAAAATAAACATGGTTAACATACAAATAATCAAATAGT
This sequence comes from Magicicada septendecula, assembly GCA_034769895.1. Taxonomy (NCBI): domain Eukaryota; kingdom Metazoa; phylum Arthropoda; class Insecta; order Hemiptera; family Cicadidae; genus Magicicada; species Magicicada septendecula. Next base: position 437,496,978 of record CM068370.1, on the reverse strand, counting down.
CGATACTAAAAATATTCATTCGCTGGCAGGCGAAAAAGCAAGATTTTTTTTTTTTTTTTTTTCAAAATTAGAATTTCCAAAAATTTTGAAATTCAAAAAAAAATTTAAATTTATGAAAATGTTTCCTTCATATGTAAAATTATTTAAATATTGGTTCAAATTAATTAAATAAACAAGTCAAATTGACTTTCTACTATACAAGCTTAGTGGGTGCATGACCTCATCAGCTGATCGAAACTAGGTCAAGTCCAAAACCCTTGACCTACATATATTATGTACAAGTTCTGAAAATACATACAACATCTGTAATAACCTAAATTGAAACACCAAACAATACAATAAAACATTTAAAATAAACAAAATATTAATATGAATAATAAGCAAATTGACCTTTAAATTATATAAAATAAACAATTCTTAATTTTACAATATTTTCAACTCTATCAAGATTCTGTCACTGGTTTAAAAAATGAAAATTTTATATCTTTATTATAAATCACTCTCTTTATTTAATAAGCTGATTCTCCCTTACTGTGGGTGATGTAAATTATTTGTTCTCCTTTAATTTACTCTTTGATCTGTATACAAATATAATCTTTCTCCCTTTGATTATAACTGCTAACAACTTCAACTACATGACACCCATCTCTATCAAAATCTCTACTAATCAAGACACTCTAAACCCAACTTATCATTTAACTCAAATCGCCACCTTCTACCCTTATATATAAAAAAATATTCTCTAACCCTTTGTACATAGGATATGTGTTTACCCCCCCAAAAAAACAACTCCCTTATTTGGCCCCTGGATTCTACCTAAGGCGGCCCCTCCTCACTAAATCGGTACCTATCCCGTCCCAACCCTTGTTGCGGACTCCTACATTACACTATCCCCTAATACAAAATTGCCATCCCCAAAAATCTCAATCTCATTACCTCACTACAACTACAATAAAATAACATCATTAATTATAAACAACAATGTATCACTCAAAAACTCCACAATTATTCTCCATTACTACTGTGTCAACCTCAATACTTCTCAAAATTCTATTAAATTACATTAATTCAAAAACAACATTACATTATCTTCACCTCTACTATTTCTCTAACTTTGACTTTAACTTGGACAGATCTATATGTCCCACTAAATATTTATCACCCAAACACTATCTTTTATTAACCTTCACAAATTGTTACTTTATTTCTCATTTTATCAAATTATTTTTCCCATTACTTCAAAACATCTGTAATACATCAAACATTGCATTGAACATTAATTATTTGAAACATTTATAACCAATATATCAGTGACCTGTTATTGCTGATCAGCTGATTCTCCTAACACAATGAAAATACATCTCACAATTGAACAAATTACATGAAATATATATATTTTTATTTCTCATTACTTCTCACCTCATTGTTTCCCCTTTTTCTGATTCTGATCATTTTGTGTTGACCGCCTGCCAGACAGTTTAATTACTGGCTTAGTTTAAAATACACACATAATGAATACACATATTTTATCAACACATATATCTAACTCGCAACGATAAAATAATACACTTAAAATTATAGCATGAACACCTTGTCTTGAGTATCTGAGCACTAGTTATTTAACAGAGCACAAGCAGTTTTATTTGATCAAAATTTGAATAAAAAATTTTTCTGTTATAAAATTTACATTCGTGGCTCATCTGAGCCACCTCCCAGCCACACACACTATTTCAAATTATGGAGGACTGTCTCGCCCTTGCGCTTCGACAAAGACTGTATATTTTGGAGCAGGTTTTACCTCTCCGTGTCTGGCCGCCGCCGCGGCCATATGTAGACTGGGAACAATAACGTAACAGGTACGGCTGAGGTGATCTCATGCTTGGTACGGAAATCACTGCCTGGATCTTCGTCGTCGTGACTTAGTCCTATGTTAAGCATGTAGTTTTGGAAGTTAGGATAGCGAACGATCTCAGCTAGGCATTGGCTGACGTCATAAAAGGGGCAGGACTTAAGACATTATTTCCTGCTGTTCACGACCATGTGCTCGTGGAGTTGCTTGCTTTTAGCCATTTTGAGCTTTTTACGGCGTCACTCCAGCGCTCCGCCCGGCAATGTCACGTACGGGCGTCGACACACATATACAAAGTTCTGAGAATTTCGAAGGGGGCGCGAATTCCTTTGCCGCCTTACTCAACTGCAAACTGCGTTTCGCTTTGTTACACCACTGTTTCTCAATACGTGTTCTGTTATAATGAACTGAACCTTTGTCGTATTATGAAATTTCACCATGTTTTCTAAAACTCCCCCACAAAACGAACTAAATAAAAATACCAATGCCCCATACCGTAAAAAAATAAAATGACCCAAAATTGACCCGCTACAATACCCCCTCGATGAGAATTCTGCTGTCTATAACAGAAGAAATCTCATCGATAAACCCCGAAGAGGACCGGTGAGGAACTGGTGCCAACAACCCCCTCTTGTTCTTACTCTACATGGGTACACTACCCCCCTGGCTTGGTGACTATGGACCCATCTGAACGAGATCACTGGACTTCTCCATAAGAGATCCCAACACCGAGAAATCGAGCAGACTCGTACCACAGCGCACCTCGCCTTTTAACATGCTACCCCCAAAAATCCTCAATCCCTGGCTCCGATTATGCCAGATCCTCCACCGATGTGTTCCCTCTTTTATGCAAGCTGGGCTGCCTTTAGCAAATACTGGGCTCACACACACTCACATTACATGTTGACATAACACCTTGTAAAATTGAAAAATTCTTTTAAAATTTATAAAAAATTCAAAATTCAAAATAATATACTCAAAAATTCTCTTCCTGGTTTTTCTGTTTTCTTTTTTTTTTTTTCAAACTAAGTTAAATTAACCATTTCTTATGGCTAAAACATCCTTAACTTAACATGTGAATACTTAGATTCTAACAATACAATGCAATACAAGAAATCAATAAAATAAACATGGTTAACATACAAATAATCAAATAGTCGATACTAAAAATATTCATTCGCTGGCAGGCGAAAAAGCAAGATTTTTTTTTTTTTTTCAAAATTAGAATTTCCAAAAATTTTGAAATTCAAAAAAAAATTTAAATTTATGAAAATGTTTCCTTCATATGTAAAATTATTTAAATATTGGTTCAAATTAATTAAATAAACAAGTCAAATTGACTTTCTACTATACAAGCTTAGTGGGTGCATGACCTCATCAGCTGATCGAAACTAGGTCAAGTCCAAAACCCTTGACCTACATATATTATGTACAAGTTCTGAAAATACATACAACATCTGTAATAACCTAAATTGAAACACCAAACAATACAATAAAACATTTAAAATAAACAAAATATTAATATGAATAATAAGCAAATTGACCTTTAAATTATATAAAATAAACAATTCTTAATTTTACAATATTTTCAACTCTATCAGATTCTGTCACTGGTTTAAAAAATGAAAATTTTATATCTTTATTATAAATCACTCTCTTTATTTAATAAGCTGATTCTCCCTTACTGTGGGTGATGTAAATTATTTGTTCTCCTTTAATTTACTCTTTGATCTGTATACATATATAATCTTTCTCCCTTTGACTATAACTGCTAATGACTTCAACTACATGACACCCATCTCTATCAAAATCTCTACTAATCAAGACACTCTAAACCCAACTTATCATTTAACTCAAATCGCCACCTTCTACCCTTATATATAAAAAAATATTCTCTAACCCTTTGTACATAGGATATGTGTTTACCCCCCCCCCCCAAAAAACAACTCCCTTATTTGGCCCCTGGATTCTACCTAAGGCGGCCCCTCCTCACTAAATCGGTACCTATCCCGTCCCAACCCTTGTTGCGGACTCCTACATTTACACTATCCCCTAATACAAAATTGCCATCCCCAAAAATCTCAATCTCATTACCTCACTACAACTACAATAAAATAACATCATTAATTATAAACAACAATGTATCACTCAAAAACTCCACAATTATTCTCCATTACTACTGTGTCAACCTCAATACTTCTCAAAATTCTATTAAATTACATTAATTCAAAAACAACATTACATTATCTTCACCTCTACTATTTCTCTAACTTTGACTTTAACTTGGACAGATCTATATGTCCCACTAAATATTTATCACCCAAACACTATCTTTTATTAACCTTCACAAATTGTTACTTTATTTCTCATTTTATCAAATTATTTTTCCCATTACTTCAAAACATCTGTAATACATCAAACACTGCATTGAACATTAATTATTTGAAACATTTATAACCAATATATCAGTGACCTGTTATTGCTGATCAGCTGATCCTCCTAACACAATGAAAATACATCTCACAATTGAACAAATTACATGAAATATATATATTTTTATTTCTCATTACTTCTCACCTCATTGTTTCCCCTTTTTCTGATTCTGATCATTTTGTGTTGACCGCCTGCCAGACAGTTTAATTATTGGCTTAGTTTAAAATACACACATAATGAATACACATATTTTATCAACACATATATCTAACTCGCAACGATAAAATAATACACTTAAAATTATAGCATGAACACCTTGTCTTGAGTGTCTGAGCACTAGTTATTTAACAGAGCACAAGCAGTTTTATTTGATCAAAATTTGAATAAAAAATTTTTCTGTTATAAAATTTACATTCGTGGCTCATCTGAGCCACCTCCCAGCCACACACACTATTTCAAATTATGGAGGACTGTCTCGCCCTTCCGCTTCGACAAAGACTGTATATTTTGGAGCAGGTTTTACCTCTCCGTGTCTTTGCTTCCGCTATTACATTTGAACATTATCGAATATCAACATATTCTTGTTACATAATGACATACCCTTAATGCGGGTCTACCACCTGTCTTTGCTACCCCCAAGCGGGCAGAGTGGCAGCCCCTGTTTCATAGTTCCCGGAGATTTCCCCTAATTTCTCCCCCCATTGAATTTCTAATATGTACCAATTTCAAGTCAGCTATGGTCAAGGGACTTGATATGACCATAGCTGGCCGCTAGCCAAATCCACGATTAGTGCTGGTAAGGCAGTAATCGCCCGAAAAGTCGGGGAAATCTAACTTCAATTTCACTGCCTGCTACAATCATTACTACTATGTGCGACACGGTCGTTTAGCAGCGTGTAAAATTTTAATTTACACGAATAAGGTGTGCCGCACATTTTCGCCATTTTCGCCTCCGATGGAGGTAACACTCCCTGTTACCCCCAACCCATTCCGCTATTTACGAGGGCACAGGCCACCCCCGCAATAGCAACCTACTAACTAATTAAAAAATTGTATATACATTATAATATAATATTTTCATCAACAACCATTTAACCCATTCATAACCTTTTACCATTTGACTTTCTTGAAATTTTCAAAATTTATTATTAATAATTATTATATATCTTTCAGTTATTATTAAAATTTTTTCTTAAATACCATATTTATTAAACACAATGATTCCATTAAAATCTCACTATTACAATAACACCTCAATCACACCTGTAAACATTTTTATTATACATGATTATCAAATTTTTTCTACTTACAATCCATTTAACATGATATACACCCAAAACATAATCACCACCATCTCTGAAACATTTCACAAAATTTATTAGTTTAAATTAAATAATTTATCATTCATTACCAAATTTCCATCTCGTAAAATAAATTAAATTCATAAAAAAAATTTAATTAATTAACATTTAAACAAGCAATCAAAATATTTAAGCATATCAAATTGGTTTAATTTAATTAATGACTGACAATATAAATTATGCAGTTATCAAAACAATTACCATTAGTGAATTACTGTTTTCACAATTAATTCTAATATTTATTGAACTTGCAAATATTTCAATATTATTATTACAACAATCATCTTACGTACACACATTATTTACTTAACATTCCACAATGCACACAAAGAAATTCACTATATGTTATTTACAAACTCTTGTTATTAATTGTTCAGTTTGTTCCGCACTTCATTGTCCAAATCTGCCATGTCAAGAAACCATACAACATAATGTTTACACTGTCTTTTATTGTTTTAATAGTTTATCCTCCATCATTCCAGATTAACCTTGGTTTTACATAGCATAGTTCAATTGTATTACCACACAAATGACTGTTTTGTGTGTTGTAACCATAACAACTAAACTCATTCATCATACTCAAATACTCATGAAACCGGTCTACATTAGGTATTTTTGTTAATTCTCCATCATTAAATTCGCTCATTATCGGGTTAATTATTTTTATTAAATCATTGTAATCATTGTTGTTCAAATATATTTTTAAACTTTCTTTCCATTTGTTATATTTCCTATTTAAATCATACAATTCTGTTTCTTTACTAACATACAATTCTCCCCTTATATCTCTCTCATCACAATACCAAATCATACCTTCACATCATTATTCCAGACAGAGGGTACAACATTATACAACATCAATAAACACTTCAATTCATCTACTAATACGGGTCTCTTGCCCTGCAAACACATTTGTGAACACCTTGGTTCAGAAAAATTAATGGGAAAATTTACCCTCTGCCCACATTCTACCACTATACTATTTTTTCTCTCTCTCTCTAATTCATACACACACATTAACATTTCATTATCACTACATTCTACAAACTCCTCAGTACTCTCTGATATTATACTTTCAATTACATTATCGTCATCATTTGTTAGCTCTTTATCTAACACAACATTGCCACTATAACTCTCATTTGTATTACTCGTACTTGATTCTACTTTATTCAAACTATTTCTTGTCATTTCATCGGCATTTTCAAGACATACATTCTTGTCTTGTATACTATTTATCAACTCATCAAATTTTACATTTATATTCTGCTGCAATTGAACATTCTGGTCTTTAATTTCTTTAAAATTAATCTCGTTTTGAATATTTTGCTGTTCGCATTTTATTCTCTGTTCATCTAATTTATCGTTAAAGTCACTTTTCATCTTATTTAAAATTCTTTCGTTATTATCAAAGCGTTTATCATTATCATAAAAACTTTTATTGAGGTCATTATTCTGTTTATCGAAATTAACTTTCATAAAATCTAATAGGTCATCTAATGACAATTTTTTCTCTTTCGTTTTATTCGATTTGATCAATATTGGGGTAGATTTCGCTTCTGCGTGATCGACCATAATTGATCCAGTTAGGTCATCGTTAACTATTGATTGCACGCTCAACTCAGCTGTTGGCCTTGACTGACTTACTTCGCTCACACTAGGTGACGGGTTCATCGAACCAAGGCCACTCTCACTCATAATTAAATCTACTACACTGCTTTTCTCTGTGTTCTCAGACATTCTTATTTGATCTATTTTTTCTTATGTAACAACTGCCAATTATTGATTTTATTTCAAAACTGATGTTTTAACATCTACAAAATCAATTTGCTTTCGCAACCGTATTTCGCTATGTACCGTCAGATGTAAGCCGGCGTAATATAACCCCTTTTCAGTTATATTACATCCTGGTAATTCACGGCACCAATTGTAACTCTTACTCTACTTTTTTGGTAACTTTTATTTATTCAAATTACAACTCCCACTTACCTTTCATCTTTGATCTGGCCGGATCGTGTAGTGTGGACGAACCCATTTCGTTCGACGAACTCTGACAGTACATAAACGAATTAAGGCCTTGAAAGAATTTAACTCTCAATTTTTTGGAAGAGAAATTATTTTTTTTTTATTAATCAGAAATGTTGAATTGATAGATATTCGTGTTACATGTTGTGCAACTCTGGCACCTTACTGACTATGGCTTACCTTATCCTTTATACAGGTACAAACAATTATACACATAAACACAAACAGCCCAGCTTTGCTCGCTCTCACATTCATACTAATTTATTTCCCCATTCTTTTAGTTTTAGCGCTTTTGAACAGTTACTACACTTAGAAAATTTAATCAAAGGTTGCCCGGCTACTTCTCTGTTTCCTTGTTCACACACGTGTTGCACTCCGGAAAGTCGTTCAAAGTCCGATATTCGATTCTCACTATTGCCTGTTTTCGGTTATACTCATCTTACCGAACACTTTAAACGTTCGGGTTATTACTTATTACATTTAAAAATTACTTCTTGCACACGAGTCTCGGCTTGCGTCTGGCCGCCGCCGCGGCCATATGTAGACTGGGAACAATAACGTAACAGGTACGGCTGAGGTGATCTCATGCTTGGTACGGAAATCACTGCCTGGATCTTCGTCATCGTGACTTAGTCCTATGTTAAGCATGTAGTTTTGGAAGTTAGGATAGCGAACGATCTCAGCTAGGCATTGGCTGACGTCATAAAAGGGGCAGGACTTAAGACATTATTTCCTGCTGTTCACGACCATGTGCTCTTGGAGTTGCTTGCTTTTAGCCATTTTGAGCTTTTTACGGCGTCACTCCAGCGCTCCGCCCGGCAATGTCACGTACGGGCGTCGACACACATATACAAAGTTCTGAGAATTTCGAAGGGGGCGCGAATTCCTTTGCCGCCTTACTCAACTGCAAACTGCGTTTCGCTTTGTTACACCACTGTTTCTCAATACGTGTTCTGTTATAATGAACTGAACCTTTGTCGTATTATGAAATTTCACCATGTTTTCTAAAACTCCCGCACAAAACGAACTAAATAAAAATACCGATGCCCCATACCGTAAAAAAATAAAATGACCCAAAATTGACCCGCTACATTCCATATTATAGCCTTCTCCTTTTTGTTCGACACTTCGTTATTCTTCACCTCTTCTCCTTCAAGTGTTTGGTATTCACACTTATTCTGGATGAATTCATGGCATTATTATGCGTTCCATCGATCAGCCGTTTCTTCTTCTTCATCGATAACTTGCCTTCCTCCCTGAGAGGTGTTTGATTGGTTCCCATTACTCCTCGATGGAATCCAAAGTTCTGGCGGGTTGCGTTTATTGTACGCTATGTGGAAATTCTCTGCTGGATCATTACTGAAAGGTATCCAGTCATAGTTTTCTTCTTCTGGCTGGTTACTTCCGGATGGTGCGTCCCTTCTCTGGTTACTACTTCCGGATCTCACTCCAACAACATTGTTTACCTGTCTTATATTTTCTGCAGTCTCTTCCCGTGGGTTCGGGTTATCACTCTGACTGTTATCATTGTTTTGTTCGTTGGATGGTGGTCTCGTGTAACGCCTCTCTTGATTATTTCGATTGTTCCCTCTTATAAAGTTTACCCTCTGCTGATTGTTATTATTCCTGTTATCTCCGTTCCCTCTTCTATTATTATTTTGATAATTTGTATTACTACTATTATTCCCATAATTATGATTGTTATTGGGATAGTTGTTGGGATGCTGGTTTGGTCCATTGCCCCTGTAATTGTTATTGTTTTGATTATTTCCATTAAACGGTAGATTGCCCTGGTTATAATTTGGGCGGTTTCCCCTATATGGATAGTTACTATCATTCCGGTTTTGGTTACTCGGATAGTTATACTGGGTTTGTTATAAGACAGATTGCTATTAGGTGGGTTTTGGTTTTCATTCCCCTGGTTATACCTCAAATTGACCATCCGATTACGATGATACTGTCTATCGTTTTCGTGGTCCTCCAGTAAATTGGCCATTCCCTGTATGGTCTTTATTTGTCCCTGTCTCCTGGCCCTCTGTATTGCGTCTTCGTAGTGATATCCCAGTTGAATGACTAGGGACTCTTCGGTTCGAGGTTTCGAGCTAGACAAACCTTTCCCAAGAAGTATGATGTTAGTGTATTCCCCGCCTGTGGCTCATATCTTCCGTTGCTTATGTTGTTTCTTACCACATTTTGGGTCGATTCTGACCAGTATTTTTCACGGAATAATGTTTTGAACTCTTGTGTACAGCTGATTTCTGGTCGTGTGGCTGTCCACCATTTGTCGTTCGTGTCTCGAAACATCTCATCGATTAGACTTCTCACCGTCGTCCATCTGGTATCCTTATTCTTCTCGATGAGCTCCTCCATCCTCTTCAGAAATTCTATAGGGTTTCTTCGGTAACCCTTAAAGTTTATTATTTCCCTATTTTCATTGGTAAAGATGTGGGTGCTACTGCAAGGCTTCTCCCTCAAAGCGTCTAGTTCCTCTTGCATCTGTTTCTCTTTCTGACTGATTTCTCTGATTTTTTCTTTATTTTCTTGAGTTTTCTCATCAATCTTGTTGATAGTGGTATATACTCTTTCAACGCGTTCGCTGACATCAGTCTGGATTTCCTTGTGCCTCTCCTTCAGCTCCTGAAGCACCTCCCGTTTGTTTTTTGTGCACTCTTCAATGGTGATTTTATAAAGTTCTTGTATTCTGACCTTTTCTTTCTCTTCGACGAGATTTATCTGATTGTTGAAATTTTCATGGACTTGTATTACAGCGTTGTTTGTCTCGTTTATATTCTGTGTTAGCTCCTCTCGACACTCCGCCAATTGTTGCATCAATTCTCTCTTCGTATTCTCAATGTCTTCGTTGAATTGTTGTTGAAGTGTTTCCTTATTATTTTCAATCTTGTTGTTTAACACTTCAAGATCCTTTTTTATCTGCTTCTTCAGCTCCTCACTCTTCTTTTCTAACGCCTCTTGGCTGCTTTCCATTTTGTTATTCAGGAGTTCTATATTCTTCTCCAAAAATTTCCTGTCTTCCTTCCTTCCCTCTTGCAATGACTCTAATTTTTTATTTGCTTGTCCGAATTGCTCCATCATTATTTTGAACATCTCCTGCGTGCTCATGTCTTCTTTCTGAGTGGGTTTGCTAGGTTGGTCCCCTACCATGACTTCCACCTCCGGTTCTGTTTGAGTTGGATTTTCTGGTTGGTTTAATCGAGGATCCTCTTCGACTAGCTCCCTTATCATTTCTTCAATTTCGTCCATCTCTTCTGGCTGATTTTCCCCTTCAATTCCTTTCTGTTTGTCCTTCCTGGTAACCATTGAGTGTCTCTTCATAGCCGCCGTTGGCCTTCTTTTACAGCCTCACCGGTTGGTCGCCAATCTGTAACGACTAATAGACGAAGGTCGCTGTTGTTCAAGCCCCACGTAACGTACAATCGTAAGACGTCCTCGTCTTCATTCAAACCTCACCTGGTTTTCGTCAATCTGTAACGAATAATAGAAGACGTACCTGCAAAATGTGTACAAATTGTATGTGTTTTGTATGATTAGTGCGTTCGCCTCGCACCGGGTCGTTACAGTAATTTTGATGGCTAGCGATGTTCGTAGCGTAGATATAATCACCTGTATATTACGGCAGTAACCTTACCTGTTATTTATAGGGGTGTGACAATCCCGGGTGGCGCCAAGTCATTTTTCAAAACAACTAAAATTATGGTTAAACAAGTTATCAGCGTTGCGGGATGGTGCATTCAAATAGTTCCCGCTCGCACGGCCGTCCCAATCGTCGCTTCTGCTGTGTGGCTGACAACCTGTTTACTGCTACGATTTATTCTTAAACACAAGTAATTGATATATAGCACTCCCTATGAAATGATAACGACGGTTACTCCATGTAATAAATATTTTTTAATGGGTGATAACTGAAAACATTCACATTTACAATAATACAATTATAAATTCGCACCGACTGATTACATGAGATCTTGCCTTCAGGGTTGGCGAAGTGATTTAGAAACCATTTAACCTTGCGTCGCTGCTTATGTTAAGCGTATTACAGTTATTTTTGGTTTCCCAAATTGAGGATCCTTTTGACTATGAGTTAAAGAACTCCAATGGTTACAATAAAAATATATATTACCTTAATCTAAGTGTACATAAAGAATAATGTGTGCTGTTACAATCTGTTGTGTTGTGTCATAAAAGTGTTCTGTAAGTTCGTGTTTAATTCCTAGGTTATAATCAATGTTAACAAAGTTCTATTAAGTGTTAATTTGCTCAAATATTCTATGAAAGAGAAATATTGTTTCTATAGTGCGGTAAATTTACCTTTTAAAATTATTTGAAGTGATTAGGGTTGGTGGAAAATAAATAATTGGATGGTACTCAACACCTCAACGTGTCTAGGTGCCTTCGTTGTTTAATCGGGTAGGAGGTGGCTCCATAAATTCAGTTTTCATGGATTTTGGGCTTCAAAAGATTGAGCGTCTGTTTCGTCATGGGTCTTGACATTCTTTTCATGGATATTTTCTATTTAATTGGTCTTGGGTCTTGAATTATCTGCTACAACGGTCATCTACTTCTCCAACGATCAAGTTCAGCAACTTTTAACAACTATTTGCATTAATTTACACTGAAAAACGTTCTTCCAAATATTTGCATCTGCATTGGCTTAATGACGCTTCGCTTCTTGTTAATTCCAATGGTAATCTCGTCTTCAACCGCCGTTTCCATAGTAACGGAATGATTCTGATTGGTTGATTTTGAGATGATGTATTGTTATCAAAATTCGAATTCTTCGTATATCTTCTGATTGCTGTTATTCCTCCATCTTCCTTCATGGTTATTAAATATTCTCACTATAGTATTTATTCTCGTTCATAGATTATTTTGATACCCCACAAGCTTGGGTAATTTCAGATTTTAAGTTTTTACAATTATGTTAATGCTTGTTAATTACATTTCTTTTTGTATAATAATGCCTATTACAATATTTTGTGTTATAAATGATTTACAATTTATTCTTGGTGATTCCTTCACCTCAGATTTTCTAAATTCTTATTCAATTTGTTATAATTTTTGGTTGTTTGGTTCTGACAGTTATGTTTTTTCTAGGCCTGAGTAGCCATTATAGTATTTTACTTATTTCATTCAAATCACATTTTGTTTCAGCCTATTGGGCTTTACTTTGTTATTTTTATTGGTTGTGTTGTATTTTGAGTCTGTTGGCGTGTTGTTTACTTGTCAATATTGCTTTCTCTATTTTAATCTTTAAAACATAACATTAGGCTTATGGACTGCAAATTTCATTCAGCCATATCCTATTCATAACATTAACATGGACAATTCTTTATAAGTTATTAGAGTTATTATTTTGATCAAGAAATATCGTCACTTCCTTCCAACTTATCCTTATTTGCTAATTTTTTGTTTACAACACGTATTATTTTTGTTGTGATAAACAACATCACTTTTTATTAAATTGATAACAGTCCCTTATAACTTAGGTGTCTTTGTTAGTTTTTGATTTTTTAATCTTTAAACGATTTTTACATTCTCTCCATGTTAACACCTTCAATTTATTCTTTTCTGGAATCCTCCCTTTTTACTTACTACTGGCTATAATTAAACTTAACTCTTTTGAACATCTTTTCTTAAATAAAAAAGTCATCATCACTTCTAGTGTTTACCATACCTTATTCTATAATTCACACTTAATACTATTTTTCACCAGCTATTTATTCACTGTTAATTTCCCACTTTTATCTTACCTTCACTTTTAAATTATTTATTGTTAATTATAATTTAACTAGCGTAACACTTCACTTTGGGGTTTTTACACCTACACTATTGCACTGTATCACTGTTTATACTATTTGTGTTCTGGTGGGTGATCCCTATACTTATTTCTCTTTCATATCCTTAATACTAATGACAATTAATACTTAATAATTAATACTTAATAACTAATAACAATTTTATCTGTGGTTTCGGTTGCCTTTTTATCACCTTAATCCTTAGTAATGTTTCTTCACTAGGTCATTTTGTCTATTAATGGGTAGTAACCGTTACCTTTCCTTTCTCTGGATAACCATTGTTTTGGTTTCAATATTCTTCTTGAGTGCTTTATTACTTGTTTTGTGAACCATTATTGGTTTTCACTTCTGCTTGTCTCCCTCCTTCTTCATTTTCATTATTTGATTAATACATTGGGTTTTTCCATCCTTTTCCTCGGGTATTTTGGGGTCGTTTAAACCCATGAACTTGTTTCCTTTTGGTTTGGGTTTATTACTTTCTTATTCTTGTTGGTTATTTGTGTGGTTCCCTTCTTCATTTGTTTCCTGTTGTTGGGTCAATCACTTGGGTTAGGTCAAAGTCGTCGTTTGTCGAGTCATATTCCTTATATTTTAATTAAATCAATCAGTTTATTTGATAAGAAGTATTTTTACATTTATAAATATATTTTTATCCCTGGTACTGGGTTGGCTATTTGTGTCGTAACATAATGCCTCTCCTTTAAAATTGATCATTTTGATAAAACACTAGCATAGTTTTTTATGAAATTATCAGTTATACATAATCTTTTTCCTTTTCTTTCTTGTTTGTTTCTCCATTCTTTATTTCTCTTCTTACTGAATTCATTCCATTTTATTTGGATCTGTTTTTTATTTTATTTCCATTGGTGTGTTCTCCCTTATACACAATTTTTTCCCTAACTTTAGTAGCTGGTTTCTCCCATTACTACTCATTTTTCTGAGACCAGAGGCACATCATCTCTGCTCAGTTTATTTGGATTGCTGGACTTTTCAACAGTCAATCTTAAATACCTTTTTTGTCAACTTGTGACTTAAATTAATAATAATATACTTTGGGATTGTCCACCTTGTGGTTTGTTTTTAGATCACTTTGGCCTTTTACTCATTCCTCCTTCCGCTGTACCTTTGCTATATACTATCATTTGCTCATACAATTGATTGTTTTTTATTTATTTATATGTTAATTTCATCATTATTTGGTTTTCAATTCTCGTTGTGATCATTTTAATTATCTTAGACATTGGTATTCTTTTCTCAGTTATTTAGCAATATTTTGCTTTAGCCGTAGCTTGTATATTTGATTCATACATAACTTCTCTTTTTCTTTGTACCAGTTCAGATTTTTTATGTTTTTGAATACCTTTGATTCCTTATAATTTCAGGTATTTATCTTATCAGTTTTTTGGTTTGATTTTATTTTTGTATATTTCCGTTTGTATTAAAAATCATTCTTGATAATTCTTTGTAAGTTAATTCTCTTACATCATAGGAATTTTTGTAGCATATTCCTATTGTAGGTATCCGCGGTGTGTCCGCTACTGTTCAAGTCCCGCGATGGAAGCCAATTTGTAAGTAAACCGATACGTACGGTCTAAATTCCCACTGTTGTATTTGTCAATTGTGTTATATTAATTTAATTTGTATAAATTCTTGGAAATATTTGGAGTTGTGGAATATATGGATGTACTCAATTAATGTTAACTTAGCTCTTTAATAATTATCAGTGTTAGTGTGCCTAGAACTTAAATAACTTAAGATTTATTCTACAATTTCATCCAACCCTATTATGCCTTGAAGAGAGTTCTGTCTAATTTTATATTTTTACGCTCCCTCTTTGGTGTCAGATAATTCCGCTATAAGCGCTGTAGTATCGGCTCAACGAAACTTATAGGTTATTCGATGTTTGTATTAACCATTTATTCTCTACTTATTCAGTTACTTTGTTCCAGTTCACTAAACCATACTCCAAATAACAAGGTGTGACAAATATATAACGGTTCTTTATTTGTGTATTCAATTCACATTAACTAAGATATATCCTAATTAATATATGTTGGGACTATAGATTCAGGTATCGATTGTTGATTATTTGATCCTTTGTTTATATTTGGTTATATATTATATTTGATTTGTATTTTATTTATTTCAGGGTGTGAAGGTTCTTGTAACTGTGGGGAAGACTAAAAATACATAATAAGAATGCAAGATTTACAAAAATTATGTGTTGTGTATTTAGTATGATTAATATAATATAATTTTACCAGTCTCTAACGAAGCCAATCACGTAGGCGGTTGATCGCTAAATTTGTTGTTCTGGTCAATTATGAAGCACAGTTTTCTTTCTTCAGTTTAATAAAAGTAATTCTTGTCCTGTCCACTTCGGAATACAGCTTCTGAATTGTTTTACGGCCAGATGGATGTTTCTTCTACACCGCCAGGATCCAAATAGGTTCTTCCTTCGGTTGAAGCAGTTAGTGTTGTTCCGTGTATTTGCAAGGTTATAATTTCTGGTGTTGTGAATATTATGAGTTGTGTTATTGTTAACTCTTTATATTTGATTACTATTTCATCAATTCCCTTCGGACATGGGACAGTCCAAGTTCCTTCTTGTAGAATTCAGTGATTTCTTCTCGATTATTATTTCATAATGTATCGTTATTTATTAATCTGTGTTAGTGATAGATGTAAGTATTGTCATTGGAATTTTATCTTTTTTATAATCGTATCTCTTGATTTCGAATATTACGATTCAATATATTCTTCTTGGGTTTTTTAAATCATCACGTTCAGTTTTTTCAAAAGCAATTCTTGTTATTTTATAAATCAACAACCTTCTTCTTAATTTTTTCCCTAGCAACCTATATTAATTTCCGCTTCCACATGTTTTGACTATATAGTGTTTCTTTCATATATTTTTTTGTCTATTCTTTGTCAATTTGCTGTCCTATCGGAATGTAATTTTACCGATAGCTGGTTTATTATTTTATACACATCTTCTACTGGTTTTTTGATAAAATTCCGTTTTTTCCTTTTTTATTATATTTAATCCACCTTCGATATTATTTTTTACCAATCGATATTATGGCATTATGGTATTATTATAATTTGTATAAATTTTATTAAATATTATTATTAACTTAATGTTTTTTCTTCTTTCTAGCTCTTCATAGTGCATTTATTAATTATTATTAATTGATGCATCTAACCTTTAAGTTATAAGTGTTTATTTAGTATTTTTGGCTGTTAGGCCTTTTATTGTAAATTGATCTACCTGTGGTTATGTCTGTTAGGCATCTATAGTCCCTTTTATATAAATTCGTACATACAATCAAAACTTAATTATTAACATTTGTATAAACAATTATTTTTCTACATCTAATAACAAATTTATCTTGATCTCTTGATCACATACAACAACATTCGAATTTATGAACATTGGTTAACTGCCTCACACTTCATTCTATGACAGTCATTGAATAACACTATTTGTTTCATTATTTTTCATGAACTCAACACATATTTGATATAACATCACATAAACTTTATCATAACATTTTTGTCATAATATAATACTTTTTTAACACAAAATTCTTATCTGTTATTACCATAAATTAAGTCATTGTTTCATTTTTCTGTTTTGTTTTTTATTAAACATATATCATTAGCTATTATTTATTTTATAGGTTCGTTTATTCTATTCAACACTACCTTGCATTCTTATTTAATTTTGTCTATGACTATAATTGTCATAATTGGGTCTCTGTTCTATTATGGGATTAAGTATCAATTTATTTATCAATCTGTGAATCTTCTTTTATGTAACATAAATGCTATCATTTTTGTTGCGCTACATATGCTTCCCCTCCTAAAAAAGTTTAGTTTACCTGAATGAAGTTTAGGTCAAATAAACTTGCCTTTTTCACATGCCTTTTCTTAATTTCATTGTTAATGGTTCACGATGGTCTTCTCAATGTAACTTCATTAGACTAGTACTAGTACCTTTTTTATTTAATAACATTTCATCATTTTATTTAACATTCTTGATCATTTTTATTTCTGTACACATTATTTGTTGGTAATTGGCTACACTATTCACTGATACATTAGTTTTACATCTCTCCTATTTATAATTACTATAATTACTGCATTTTTCAATTATTCTTCTGTCAACACGCTTCTTTCTGTTTTCTTCGTCCTATTCCTTTGGAAACTGAATTTATTTTTGCAACTATTCTAATATTCCTTAAATATTTAATTTCCCTAACAATCCCTAACACATGCGTTGGTACAGTTCAGAGAGGCACTGTTTGGCTTCATACTCTGCTGCCCACACTACATCTTAATATAGTACTGCTGGAATTCATCTATAGTCAGCTATAAAATATAATAATAATCTCCTAATAATCTCTTTAATCATTTAATAATAAATATTTGGGACAAGATTTTTTCTTTGTTGCATTTATATTTTTTCATTACTATTCTTCATATTTCGTAGTTCCATTTTAATTCCTTAAACATTCGTTAATATTGACTTTGACAGTTATCAATTGTAATCATTTTTGTTTTCATTTTTGTTGAGATTGTACTGTTAAGTATCTTCTTCGTTTGTTTTTTTTTTCTCTGATCTCAATGTTTTTTAATCAGTTGTTGTGTTTTGATCATTATAATTGTATTTCTTACTAAATATATTCCTTATACTTAATTATTCTTCTTCTTATCGTATTTCACTATTTTGGCTGTTTATTTTTTAATGAATTATTTTCATAAATACTCTTTCCTTCTTGTCTTCTTTAACATTATATTAGTTACATTCAATCGTTTACTGAGATTGTTCCATCATGTGGCAATGTAGTATGTATTTTAGGTCATATGATTTTTTTTTCTTTTTTTTTTCTTCTTTATTTTGGATAAGTAGGTTTGAGGTAATAACTTTTATCTTGGGGTTCATTCTTCATTATTCACACTATTTCTTTATACACATAATAATAATTCTCATTTTATTCTGTAATCTTGGGGTTTGTTATTCGTTATTCACATTATTTCTTTATACACATAATAATAAAAATTATCGTTTTCTTCTGTAATCTTGGGGTTTGTTATTCATTATACACATTATTTCTTTATAAACATTTAACAATAATTCTTGTTTTCTTCAAAATCGATAATACGTTGTTCTTATTGTATTTCAGAATTTAGTGGTAGTATTCAACTCAAATTATTTTTAAATTCCAAGTATTTTTCTTCAAGATTGGTAATAAGTTGTTCTTATTATTTTTTAGAATTTATTCATTTATATAAATTCTTTTTTCTTTTTGTTAATCCAGAAGTTGTTCAAATATAAGGTAGTAAGTTGTCCTTACTTCATTTTAAAATTTATTCATTTATATAAATTCTTTTTCTTTTTGTTAATACAGAAGTTGTTCAAATATAAGGTAGTAAGTTGTCCTTACTTCATTTTAGAATTTATTCATTTATATAAATTCTTTTTCTTTTTGTTAATCCAGAAGTTGTTCAAATATAAGGTAGTAAGTTGTCCTTACTTCATTTTAAAATTTATTCATTTATATAAATTCTTTTTCTTTTTTGTTAATCCAGAAGTTTTTCAAATATAAGGTAGTAAGTTGTCCTTACTTCATTTTAGAATTTATTCATTTATATTTCTTTTTGGATTTAGTAATTTTTGTTTCTTACTAAATTCGTTTTATATATAATAGTTATTTCGAATAATTTTTGTAAGTTGGTCTTACTGTCCTTTAGAATTTTGCTGATATATATATGATTTCGTTATTACTATTACTGTTTACATGTTTCTGATCCTCTTCTAACAAATCTTCCCTGATATTCTTTAAATAGTGGTTATTAATTATGGTTATTTTATGATTACACTTAATTTTATTTATTAATTGTTGTTCCCCAAGATTACGGTTCAGTGACGGGTATTCATTAATTTTCACTGCCTCTATTAGTTTAAATGAGGGCTTACTCCCTCTTCTCTATTTTCATTCTGATTACTGTGTTGGTTTTGTACTGGTTCCGTGCGATCCTCCGTATTATGTTCTGCTATCCTATAATTTCCATCATGTGGGTAGTTGTCTTCATGCCGAGATTGGTCATAATGGTTGTCATATCGGTGACTCCTTGGGTAGTATCGTCGCTGATTACCTTGAGGTCTGGAGTAAATATAATTGACGTTATGTCTATAATTATTGGGTCGTCTGTCCCCATCTCCTCTATTATTGCGACTATCACGATAATTGTAATTGTTATTGCCGTGATAATTATAGTTTCTGGAATTATTATTCGTGTTTTCATTTTGTGTTCTATTAGTATTAACGTTATGCGCAGGTCGATTGCGATCGTTATTATGAGAATTGGCTGGTGGCGCGTTATTATCATACTTCTGATATTTATGATTTAGCATTCTATTTCTTTGGTATTGGTTCTCGTGCTCATAATTCTCCAAGAATTTGGCCATGGCTGGAATCGTTTTGATTTGACTACACATACGCGCATTTTTTATCCCTTCCTCGTAATGATAGGATAGTTGTATTACCAAACATTCTTCGGGAATTCGGGGCTCTAAGTTCCGCGCCATACATACTTTTTCTAAAAAGTATGAAGTAGGGGACTGGCCTACATTTGTTTCGTATCGACCGTTACTCAAATTATTCCTAATCATATTCTGGGTCGATTCCGACCAATACTTCTCCTTAAATTGTTTTTTGAACTCAGTCATGTCCAGTATATCCGGGCGCACCGCTGTCCACCAATTATCATAAGTATCTTTAAATGTTTCATCAATCATGCTTCGTATAATACTCCAGCGATTCTCTCTATTCCTTATGATCACCTCTTCCAATCTCTTTAAAAATTCCATAGGATTGCGCTTATAATTACGAAAATTAATCGATTCTCTGTTCTCATGGTTATTTGTATGACTATTTTGGCATGTCCTATCCCGCCATGAATCTACTTCCTCCTGTAATTGTAATTCACGCCTACTAATCTCTTCTATTTTATTTTTATTGGTATTGATTTGACCTTCCATATTATTTAAATTGCCATAGACCCTTTCGAGTCGTTCGCCCATGTCTGTCTGTATTTGCTTAATACCTTCCTTATTCTCTTCCTGTACCTGATGTACTTCGTTTTTAATTTGCTCACATTTTTCGACAGTTTCCTTCTGGATTTCTTCAACCAATGTTTTATTCTCAATTTTTGTGTCATTAATTTTATTCTGTAATTCCTCACGAACCTGTACTATTGTTTCGTTAGTTTTTTCTAACTCTTCATTTGTTTTGGCTATTTCTAATTGTCTTTCCTCATTATTTTGGTCTACCTTCTGGTTAATTGTCACATGAAGATTTTCAATTTTTTCATTAATTTGCTTTAAATTTTCCTCATGTATTTGTAAGATGTCTTCCTTCATTTGTTTTGAGGTTTCTTTAATTTCCTCATTTGTTTTATCTAATTTTTCCTCCAGTCTCTTTGAGTTTTCCTCCTGTCTCTTTGAGTTTTCCTCCTGTTTTTTGAGTTTTCCTCATTCATTTGTTTATTGCTTTCCTTATTCTCCTTAATTTCCTCATTTATTTTCCTCAAATTTTCGTTAGTTAGTCTATTCTGTTCTGCCATAAAATTCATCAATTCCTGCCAACTTGGTATTTCTCTGACTCCCACTTTATCTATTTGGTCCCCTTGGGCCTCTTCTCCAACTGGTTCCTTTTCCTTGTCCATAATAATTTCAGTTTCCACTATTTCGTCTGTCTGTTGTTCCATTTCACTATCCATTATTAGTTCTATTTCCTGTTCTTGTTCACCTATTTCCTTCTCCGTTTCTCCTGCCCTAATCCTTGATCTACCTCTGGTATGCATGTTTACTCTCCCACAGTTGCCTGCTCTTGTTAAGTAATATTAATATGGTTACAGTTACTTAACTTAAGCCCTACACAAGTTGAGCGCCAATTTGTAGGTATCCGCGGTGTGTCCGCTACTGTTCAAGTCCCGCGATGGAAGCCAATTTGTAAGTAAACCGATACGTACGGTCTAAATTCCCACTGTTGTATTTGTCAATTGTGTTATATTAATTTAATTTGTATAAATTCTTGGAAATATTTGGAGTTGTGGAATATATGGATGTACTCAATTAATGTTAACTTAGCTCTTTAATAATTATCAGTGTTAGTGTGCCTAGAACTTAAATAACTTAAGATTTATTCTACAATTTCATCCAACCCTATTATGCCTTGAAGAGAGTTCTGTCTAATTTTATATTTTTACGCTCCCTCTTTGGTGTCAGATAATTCCGCTATAAGCGCTGTAGTATCGGCTCAACGAAACTTATAGGTTATTCGATGTTTGTATTAACCATTTATTCTCTACTTATTCAGTTACTTTGTTCCAGTTCACTAAACCATACTCCAAATAACAAGGTGTGACAAATATATAACGGTTCTTTATTTGTGTATTCAATTCACATTAACTAAGATATATCCTAATTAATATATGTTGGGACTATAGATTCAGGTATCGATTGTTGATTATTTGATCCTTTGTTTATATTTGGTTATATATTATATTTGATTTGTATTTTATTTATTTCAGGGTGTGAAGGTTCTTGTAACTGTGGGGAAGACTAAAAATACATAATAAGAAAGCAAGATTTACAAAAATTATGTGTTGTGTATTTAGTATGATTAATATAATATAATTTTACCAGTCTCTAACGAAGCCAATCACGTAGGCGGTTGATCGCTAAATTTGTTGTTCTGGTCAATTATGAAGCACAGTTTTCTTTCTTCAGTTTAATAAAAGTAATTCTTGTCCTGTCCACTTCGGAATACAGCTTCTGAATTGTTTTACGGCCAGATGGATGTTTCTTCTACACCGCCAGGATCCAAATAGGTTCTTCCTTCGGTTGAAGCAGTTAGTGTTGTTCCGTGTATTTGCAAGGTTATAATTTCTGGTGTTGTGAATATTATGAGTTGTGTTATTGTTAACTCTTTATATTTGATTACTATTTCATCAATTCCCTTTGGACATGGGACAGTCCAAGTTCCTTCTTGTAGAATTCAGTGATTTCTTCTCGATTATTATTTCATAATGTATCGTTATTTATTAATCTGTGTTAGTGATAGATGTAAGTATTGTCATTGGAATTTTATCTTTTTTATAATCGTATCTCTTGATTTCGAATATTACGATTCAATATATTCTTCTTGGGTTTTTTAAATCATCACGTTCAGTTTTTTCAAAAGCAATTCTTGTTATTTTATAAATCAACAACCTTCTTCTTAATTTTTTCCCTAGCAACCTATATTAATTTCCGCTTCCACATGTTTTGACTATATAGTGTTTCTTTCATATATTTTTTTGTCTATTCTTTGTCAATTTGCTGTCCTATCGGAATGTAATTTTACCGATAGCTGGTTTATTATTTTATACACATCTTCTACTGGTTTTTTGATAAAATTCCGTTTTTTCCTTTTTTATTATATTTAATCCACCTTCGATATTATTTTTTACCAATCGATATTATGGCATTATGGTATTATTATAATTTGTATAAATTTTATTAAATATTATTATTAACTTAATGTTTTTTCTTCTTTCTAGCTCTTCATAGTGCATTTATTAATTATTATTAACTGATGCATCTAACCTTTAAGTTATAAGTGTTTATCTAGTATTTTTGGCTGTTAGGCCTTTTATTGTAAATTGATCTACCTGTGGTTATGTCTGTTAGGCATCTATAGTCCCTTTTATATAAATTCGTACGTACAATCAAAACTTAATTATTAACATTTGTATAAACAATTATTTTTCTACATCTAATAACAAATTTATCTTGATATCTTGATCACATACAACAACATTCGAATTTATGAACATTGGTTAACTGCCTCACACTTCATTCTATGACAGTCATTGAATAACACTATTTGTTTCATTATTTTTCATGAACTCAACACATATTTGATATAACATCACATAAACTTTATCATAACATTTTTGTCATAATATAATACTTTTTTAACACAAAATTCTTATCTGTTATTACCATAAATTAAGTCATTGTTTCATTTTTCTGTTTTGTTTTTTATTAAACATATATCATTAGCTATTATTTATTTTACAGGTTCGTTTATTCTATTCAACACTACCTTGCATTCTTATTTAATTTTGTCTATGACTATAATTGTCATAATTGGGTCTCTGTTCTATTATGGGATTAAGTATCAATTTATTTATCAATCTGTGAATCTTCTTTTATGTAACATAAATGCTATCATTTTTGTTGCGCTACACTATTTTGGTACATTTTGTTTAATTATTTCATATACTTCACATATCAACTTTTTAATAAATTGTAAGTTGATTTCACTTAGTAGGAATTTATGTAACTCATTCCTTTGTTTTGATATTTTTTATTTTAGGCCTCATAAGTCATCGAAATGTTGTTGCAAGTTGTGCTCACCTAATTTTTGAATTTTGGCATTTGTATTTTATTTACAGTTACTTGTCCTTCGTGATGACATACGGCCGTACATTTTATTATATCTAAGTTTATTTTGGTATCAATTCGATTCTCACGGTTGTGGATTTATTATATGATTGTCTTTATCGTTTCCATTCCATATTATAGCCTTCTCCTTTTTGTTCGACACTTCGTTATTCTTTACCTCTTCTCCTTCAAGTGTTTGGTATTCACACTTATTCTGGATGAATTCATGGCATTATTATGCGTTCCATCGATCAGCCGTTTCTTCTTCTTCATCGATAACTTGCCTTCCTCCCTGAGAGGTGTTTGATTGGTTCCCATTACTCCTCGATGGAATCCAAAGTTCTGGCGGGTTGCGTTTATTGTACGCTATGCGGAAATTCTCTGCTGGATCATTACTGAAAGGTATCCAGTCATAGTTTTCTTCTTCTGGCTGGTTACTTCCGGATGGTGCGTCCCTTCTCTGGTTACTACTTCCAGATCTCACTCCAACAACATTGTTTACCTGTCTTATATTTTCTGCAGTCTCTTCCCGTGGGTTCGGGTTATCACTCTGACCGTTATCATTGTTTTGTTCGTTGGATGGTGGTCTCGTGTAACGCCTCTCTTGATTATTTCGATTGTTCCCTCTTATAAAGTTTACCCTCTGCTGATTGTTATTATTCCTGTTATCTCCGTTCCCTCTTCTATTATTATTTTGATAATTTGTATTACTACTATTATTCCCATAATTATGATTGTTATTGGGATAGTTGTTGGGATGCTGGTTTGGTCCATTGCCCCTGTAATTGTTATTGTTTTGATTATTTCCATTAAACGGTAGATTGCCCTGGTTATAATTTTGGCGGTTTCCCCTATATGGATAGTTACTATCATTCCGGTTTTGGTTACTCGGATAGTTATACTGGGGTTTGTTATAAGACGGATTGCTATTAGGTGGGTTTTGGTTTTCATTCCCCTGGTTATACCTCAAATTGACCATCCGATTACGATGATACTGTCTATCGTTTTCGTGGTCCTCCAGTAAATTGGCCATTCCCTGTATGGTCTTTATTTGTCCCTGTCTCCTGGCCCTCTGTATTGCGTCTTCGTAGTGATATCCCAGTTGAATGACTAGGGACTCTTCGGTTCGAGGTTTCGAGCTAGACAAACCTTTCCCAAGAAGTATGATGTTACTGTATTCCCCGCCTGTGGCTCATATCTTCCGTTGCTTATGTCGTTTCTTACCACATTTTGGGTCGATTCTGACCAGTATTTTTCACGGAATAATGTTTTGAACTCTTGTGTACAGCTGATTTCTGGTCGTGTGGCTGTCCACCATTTGTCGTTCGTGTCTCGAAACATCTCATCGATTAGACTTCTCACCGTCGTCCATCTGGTATCCTTATTCTTCTCGATGAGCTCCTCCATCCTCTTCAGAAATTCTATAGGGTTTCTTCGGTAACCCTTAAAGTTTATTATTTCCCTATTTTCATTGGTAAACATGTGGGTGCTACTGCAAGGCTTCTCCCGCAAAGCGTCTAGTTCCTCTTGCATCTGTTTCTCTTTCTGACTGATTTCTCTGATTTTTTCTTTATTTTCTTGAGTTTTCTCATCAATCTTGTTGATAGTGGTATATACTCTTTCAACGCGTTCGCTGACATCAGTCTGGATTTCCTTGTGCCTCTCCTTCAGCTCCTGAAGCACCTCCCGTTTGTTTTTTGTGCACTCTTCAATGGTGATTTTATAAAGTTCTTGTATTCTGACCTTTTCTTTCTCTTCGACGAGATTTATCTGATTGTTGAAATTTTCATGGACTTGTATTACAGCGTTGTTTGTCTCATTTATATTCTGTGTTAGCTCCTCTCGACACTCCGCCAATTGTTGCATCAATTCTCTCTTCGTATTCTCAATGTCTTCGTTGAATTGTTGTTGAAGTGTTTCCTTATTATTTTCAATCTTGTTGTTTAACACTTCAAGATCCTTTTTTATCTGCTTCTTCAGCTCCTCACTCTTCTTTTCTAACGCCTCTTGGCTGCTTTCCATTTTGTTATTCAGGAGTTCTATATTCTTCTCCAAAAATTTCCTGTCTTCCTTCCTTCCCTCTTGCAATGACTCTAATTTTTCATTTGCTTGTCCGAATTGCTCCATCATTATTTTGAACATCTCCTGCGTGCTCATGTCTTCTTTCTGAGTGGGTTTGCTAGGTTGGTCCCCTACCATGACTTCCACCTCTGGTTCTGTTTGAGTTGGATTTTCTGGTTGGTTTAATCGAGGATCCTCTTCGACTAGCTCCCTGATCATTTCTTCAATTTCGTCCATCTCTTCTGGCTGATTTTCCCCTTCAATTCCTTTCTGTTTGTCCTTCCTGGTAACCATTGAGTGTCTCTTCATAGCCGCCGTTGGCCTTCTTTTACAGCCTCACCGGTTGGTCGCCAATCTGTAACGACTAATAGACGAAGGTCGCTGTTGTTCAAGCCCCACGTTGGGCGCCAATATGTAACGTACAATCGTAAGACGTCCTCGTCTTCGTTCAAACCTCACCTGGTTTTCGTCAATCTGTAACGAATAATAGAAGACGTACCTGCAAAATGTGTACAAATTGTATGTGTTTTGTATGATTAGTGCGTTCGCCTCGCACCGGGTCGTTACAGTAATTTTGATGGCTAGCGATGTTCGTAGCGTAGATATAATCACCTGTATATTACGGCAGTAACCTTACCTGTTATTTATAGGGGTGTGATAATCCCGGGTGGCGCCAAGTCGTTTTTCAAAACAACTAAAATTATGGTTAAACAAGTTATCAGCGTTGCGGGATGGTGCATTCAAATAGTTCCCGCTCGCACGGCCGTCCCAATCGTCGCTTCTGCTGTGTGGCTGACAACCTGTTTACTGCTACGATTTATTCTTAAACACAAGTAATTGATATATAGCACTCCCTATGAAATGATAACGACGGTTACTCCATGTAATAAATATTTTTTAAAGGGTGATAACTGAAAACATTCACATTTACAATAATACAATTATAAATTCGCACCGACTGATTACATGAGATCTTGCCTTCAGGGTTGGCGAAGTGATTTAGAAACCATTTAACCTTGCGTCGCTGCTTACGTTAAGCGTATTACAGTTTATTTTTGGTTTCCCAAATTGAGGATCCTTTTGACTATGAGTTAAAGAACTCCAATGGTTACAATAAAAATATATATTACCTTAATCTAAGTGTACATAAAGAATAATGTGTGCTGTTACAATCTGTTGTGTTGTGTCGTAAAAGTGTTCTGTAAGTTCGTGTTTAATTCCTAGGTTATAATCAATGTTAACAAAGTTCTATTAAGTGTTAATTTGCTCAAATATTCTATGAAAGAGAAATATTGTTTCTATAGTGCGGTAAATTTACCTTTTAAAATTATTTGAAGTGATTAGTGTTGGTGGAAAATAAATAATTGGATGGTACTTAACACCTCAACGTGTCTAGGTGCCTTCGTTGTTTAATCGGGTACGAGGTGGCTGCATAAATTCAGTTTTCATGGATTTTGGGCTTCAAAAGATTGAGCGTCTGTTTCGTCATGGGTCTTGACATTCTTTTCATGGATATTTTCTATTTAATTGGTCTTGGGTCTTGAATTATCTGCTACAACGGTCATCTACTTCTCCAACGATCAAGTTCAGCAACTTTTAACAACTATTTGCATTAATTTACACTGAAAAACGTTCTTCCAAATATTTGCATCTGCATTGGCTTAATGACACTTCGCTTCTTGTTAATTCCAACGGCAATCTCGTCTTCAACCACCGTTTCCATAGTAACGGAATGATTCTGATTGGTTGATTTTGAGAGGATGTATTGATATCAAAATTCGAATTCTTCGTATATCTTCTGATTGCTGTTTTTCCTCCATCTTCCTTCCTGGTTATTAAATATTGTCACTATAGTATTTATTCTCGTTCATAGATTATTTTGATACCCCACAAGCTTGGGTAATTTCAGATTTTAAGTTTTTACAATTATGTTAATGCTTGTTAATTACATTTCTTTTTGTATAATAATGCCTATTACAATATTTTGTGTTATAAATGATTTACAATTTACTCTTGGTGATTCCTTCACCTCAGATTTTCTAAATTCTTATTCAATTTGTTATAATTTTTGGTTGTTTGTTTCTGACAGTTATGTTTTTTCTAGGCCTGAGTAGCCATTATAGTATTTTACTTATTTCATTCAAATCACATTTTGTTTCAGCCTATTGGGCTTTACTTTGTTATTTTTATTGGTTGTGTTGTATTTTGAGTCTGTTGGCGTGTTGTTTACTTGTCAATACTGCTTTCTCTATTTTAATCTTTAAAACATAACATTAGGCTTATGGACTGCAAATTTCATTCAGCCATATCCTATTCATAACATTAACATGGACAATTCTTTATAAGTCATTAGAGTTATTATTTTCATCAAGAAATATCATCACTTCCTTCCAACTTATCCTTATTTGCTAATTTTTTGTTTACAACACGTATTATTTTTGTTGTGATAAACAACATCACTTTTTATTAAATTGATAACAGTCCCTTATAACTTAGGTGTCTTTGTTAGTTTTTGATTTTTTTAATCTTTAAACGATTTTTACATTCTCTCCATGTTAACACCTTCAATTTATTCTTTTCTGGAATCCTCCCTTTTTACTTACTACTGGCTATAATTAAACTTAACTCTTTTGAACATCTTTTCTTAAATAAAAAAGTCATCATCACTTCTAGTGTTTACCATACCTTATTCTATAATTCACACTTAATACTATTTTTCACCAGCTATTTATTCACTGTTAATTTCCCACTTTTATCTTACCTTCACTTTTAAATTATTTATTGTTAATTATAATTTAACTAGTGTAACACTTCACTTTGGGGTTTTTACACCTACACTATTGCACTGTATCACTGTTTATACTATTTGTGTTCTGGTGGGTGATCCCTATACTTTTTCTCTTTCATATCCTTAATACTAATGACAATTAATACTTAATAATTAATACTTAATAACTAATAACAATTTTATCTGTGGTTTCGGTTGCCTTTTTATCACCTTAATCCTTAGTAATGTTTCTTCACTAGGTCACTTTGTCTATTAATGGGTAGTAACCGTTACCTTTCCTTTCTCTGGATAACCATTGTTTTGGTTTCAATATTCTTCTTATGTGCTTTATTACTTGTTTTGTGAACCATTATTGGTTTTCACTTCTGCTTGTCTCCCTCCTTCTTCATTTTCATTATTTGATTAATACATTGGGTTTTTCCATCCTTTTCCTCGGGTATTTTGGGGTCGTTTAAACCCATGAACTTGTTTCCTTTTGGTTTGGGTTTATTACTTTCTTATTCTTGTTGGTTATTTGTGTGGTTCCCTTCTTCATTTGTTTCCTGTTGTTGGGTCAATCACTTGGGTTAGGTCAAAGTCGTCGTTTGTCGAGTCATATTCCTTATATTTTAATTAAATCAATCAGTTTATTTGATAAGAAGTATTTTTACATTTATAAATATATTTTTATCCCTGGTACTGGGTTGGCTATTTGTGTCGTAACATAATGCCTCTCCTTTAAAATTGATCATTTTGATAAAACACTAGCATAGTTTTTTATGAAATTATCAGTTATACATAATCTTTTTCCTTTTCTTTCTTGTTTGTTTCTCCATTCTTTATTTCTCTTCTTACTGAATTCATTCCATTTTATTTGGATCTGTTTTTTATTTTATTTCCATTGGTGTGTTCTCCCTTATACACAATTTTTTCCCTAACTTTAGTAGCTGGTTTCTCCCATTACTACTCATTTTTCTGAGACCAGAGGCACATCATCTCTGCTCAGTTTATTTGGATTGCTGGACTTTTCAACAGTCAATCTTAAATACCTTTTTTGTCAACTTGTGACTTAAATTAATAATAATATACTTTGGGATTGT
Source organism: Magicicada septendecula (assembly GCA_034769895.1). Lineage (NCBI taxonomy): Eukaryota > Metazoa > Arthropoda > Insecta > Hemiptera > Cicadidae > Magicicada > Magicicada septendecula. The sequence continues at coordinate 437,467,068 of CM068370.1, read as the reverse complement.
CCACCTTGTGGTTTGTTTTTAGATCACTTTGGCCTTTTACTCATTCCTCCTTCCGCTGTACCTTTGCTATATACTATCATTTGCTCATACAATTGATTGTTTTTTATTTATTTATTTATATGTTAATTTCATCATTATTTGGTTTTCAATTCTCGTTGTGATCATTTTAATTATCTTAGACATTGGTATTCTTTTCTCAGTTATTTAGCAATATTTTGCTTTAGCCATAGCTTGTATATTTGATTCATACATAACTTCTCTTTTTCTTTGTACCAGTTTAGATTTTTTATTTTTTTGAATACCTTTGATTCCTTATAATTTCAGGTATTTATCTTATCAGTTTTTTGGTTTGATTTTATTTTTGTATATTTCCGTTTGTATTAAAAATCATTCTTGATAATTCTTTGTAAGTTAATTCTCTTACATCATAGGAATTTTTGTAGCATATTCCTATTTTGGTACATTTTGTTTAATTATTTCATATACTTCACATATCAACTTTTTAATAAATTATAAGTTGATTTCACTTAGTAGGAATTTATGTAACTCATTCCTTTGTTTTGATATTTTTTATTTTAGGCCTCATAAGTCATCGAAATGTTGTTGCAAGTTGTGCTCACCTAATTTTTGAATTTTGGCATTTGTATTTTATTTACAGTTACTTGTCCTTCGTGATGACATACGGCCGTACATTTTATTATATCTAAGTTTATTTTGGTATCAATTCGATTCTCACGGTTGTGGATTTATTATATGATTGTCTTTATCGTTTCCATTCCATATTATAGCCTTCTCCTTTTTGTTCGACACTTCGTTATTCTTCACCTCTTCTCCTTCAAGTGTTTGGTATTCACACTTATTCTGGATGAATTCATGGCATTATTATGCGTTCCATCGATCAGCCGTTTCTTCTTCTTCATCGATAACTTGCCTTCCTCCCTGAGAGGTGTTTGATTGGTTCCCATTACTCCTCGATGGAATCCAAAGTTCTGGCGGGTTGCGTTTATTGTACGCTATGCGGAAATTCTCTGCTGGATCATTACTGAAAGGTATCCAGTCATAGTTTTCTTCTTCTGGCTGGTTACTTCCGGATGGTGCGTCCCTTCTCTGGTTACTACTTCCGGATCTCACTCCAACAACATTGTTTACCTGTCTTATATTTTCTGCAGTCTCTTCCCGTGGGTTCGGGTTATCACTCTGACCGTTATCATTGTTTTGTTCGTTGGATGGTGGTCTCGTGTAACGCCTCTCTTGATTATTTCGATTGTTCCCTCTTATAAAGTTTACCCTCTGCTGATTGTTATTATTCCTGTTATCTCCGTTCCCTCTTCTATTATTATTTTGATAATTTGTATTACTACTATTATTCCCATAATTATGATTGTTATTGGGATAGTTGTTGGGATGCTGGTTTGGTCCATTGCCCCTGTAATTGTTATTGTTTTGATTATTTCCATTAAACGGTAGATTGCCCTGGTTATAATTTGGGCGGTTTCCCCTATATGGATAGTTACTATCATTCCGGTTTTGGTTACTCGGATAGTTATACTGGGGTTTGTTATAAGACGGATTGCTATTAGGTGGGTTTTGGTTTTCATTCCCCTGGTTATACCTCAAATTTACCATCCGATTACGATGATACTGTCTATCGTTTTCGTGGTCCTCCAGTAAATTGGCCATTCCCTGTATGGTCTTTATTTGTCCCTGTCTCCTGGCCCTCTGTATTGCGTCTTCGTAGTGATATCCCAGTTGAATGACTAGGGACTCTTCGGTTCGAGGTTTCGAGCTAGACAAACCTTTCCCAAGAAGTATGATGTTAGTGTATTCCCCGCCTGTGGCTCATATCTTCCGTTGCTTATGTCGTTTCTTACCACATTTTGGGTCGATTCTGACCAGTATTTTTCACGGAATAATGTTTTGAACTCTTGTGTACAGCTGATTTCTGGTCGTGTGGCTGTCCACCATTTGTCGTTCGTGTCTCGAAACATCTCATCGATTAGACTTCTCACCGTCGTCCATCTGGTATCCTTATTCTTCTCGATGAGCTCCTCCATCCTCTTCAGAAATTCTATAGGGTTTCTTCGGTAACCCTTAAAGTTTATTATTTCCCTATTTTCATTGGTAAACATGTGGGTGCTACTGCAAGGCTTCTCCCGCAAAGCGTCTAGTTCCTCTTGCATCTGTTTCTCTTTCTGACTGATTTCTCTGATTTTTTCTTTATTTTCTTGAGTTTTCTCATCAATCTTGTTGATAGTGGTATATACTCTTTCAACGCGTTCGCTGACATCAGTCTGGATTTCCTTGTGCCTCTCCTTCAGCTCCTGAAGCACCTCCCGTTTGTTTTTTGTGCACTCTTCAATGGTGATTTTATAAAGTTCTTGTATTCTGACCTTTTCTTTCTCTTCGACGAGATTTATCTGATTGTTGAAATTTTCATGGACTTGTATTACAGCGTTGTTTGTCTCATTTATATTCTGTGTTAGCTCCTCTCGACACTCCGCCAATTGTTGCATCAATTCTCTCTTCGTATTCTCAATGTCTTCGTTGAATTGTTGTTGAAGTGTTTCCTTATTATTTTCAATCTTGTTGTTTAACACTTCAAGATCCTTTTTTATCTGCTTCTTCAGCTCCTCACTCTTCTTTTCTAACGCCTCTTGGCTGCTTTCCATTTTGTTATTCAGGAGTTCTATATTCTTCTCCAAAAATTTCCTGTCTTCCTTCCTTCCCTCTTGCAATGACTCTAATTTTTTATTTGCTTGTCCGAATTGCTCCATCATTATTTTGAACATCTCCTGCGTGCTCATGTCTTCTTTCTGAGTGGGTTTGCTAGGTTGGTCCCCTACCATGACTTCCACCTCCGGTTCTGTTTGAGTTGGATTTTCTGGTTGGTTTAATCGAGGATCCTCTTCGACTAGCTCCCTGATCATTTCTTCAATTTCGTCCATCTCTTCTGGCTGATTTTCCCCTTCAATTCCTTTCTGTTTGTCCTTCCTGGTAACCATTGAGTGTCTCTTCATAGCCGCCGTTGGCCTTCTTTTACAGCCTCACCGGTTGGTCGCCAATCTGTAACGACTAATAGACGAAGGTCGCTGTTGTTCAAGCCCCACGTTGGGCGCCAATATGTAACGTACAATCGTAAGACGTCCTCGTCTTCGTTCAAACCTCACCTGGTTTTCGTCAATCTGTAACGAATAATAGAAGACGTACCTGCAAAATGTGTACAAATTGTATGTGTTTTGTATGATTAGTGCGTTCGCCTCGCACCGGGTCGTTACAGTAATTTTGATGGCTAGCGATGTTCGTAGCGTAGATATAATCACCTGTATATTACGGCAGTAACCTTACCTGTTATTTATAGGGGTGTGATAATCCCGGGTGGCGCCAAGTCGTTTTTCAAAACAACTAAAATTATGGTTAAACAAGTTATCAGCGTTGCGGGATGGTGCATTCAAATAGTTCCCGCTCGCACGGCCGTCCCAATCGTCGCTTCTGCTGTGTGGCTGACAACCTGTTTACTGCTACGATTTATTCTTAAACACAAGTAATTGATATATAGCACTCCCTATGAAATGATAACGACGGTTACTCCCTGTAATAAATATTTTTTAATGGGTGATAACTGAAAACATTCACATTTACAATAATACAATTATAAATTCGCACCGACTGATTACATGAGATCTTGCCTTCAGGGTTGGCGAAGTGATTTAGAAACCATTTAACCTTGCGTCGCTGCTTACGTTAAGCGTATTACAGTTATTTTTGGTTTCCCAAATTGAGGATCCTTTTGACTATGAGTTAAGAACTCCAATGGTTACAATAAAAATATATATTACCTTAATCTAAGTGTACATAAAGAATAATGTGTGCTGTTACAATCTGTTGTGTTGTGTCGTAAAAGTGTTCTGTAAGTTCGTGTTTAATTCCTAGGTTATAATCAATGTTAACAAAGTTCTATTAAGTGTTAATTTGCTCAAATATTCTATGAAAGAGAAATATTGTTTCTATAGTGCGGTAAATTTACCTTTTAAAATTATTTGAAGTGATTAGTGTTGGTGGAAAATAAATAATTGGATGGTACTTAACACCTCAACGTGTCTAGGTGCCTTCGTTGTTTAATCGGGTACGAGGTGGCTGCATAAATTCAGTTTTCATGGATTTTGGGCTTCAAAAGATTGAGCGTCTGTTTCGTCATGGGTCTTGACATTCTTTTCATGGATATTTTCTATTTAATTGGTCTTGGGTCTTGAATTATCTGCTACAACGGTCATCTACTTCTCCAACGATCAAGTTCAGCAACTTTTAACAACTATTTGCATTAATTTACACTGAAAAACGTTCTTCCAAATATTTGCATCTGCATTGGCTTAATGACGCTTCGCTTCTTGTTAATTCCAACGGTAACCTCGTCTTCAACCGCCGTTTCCATAGTAACGGAATGATTCTGATTGGTTGATTTTGAGATGATGTATTGTTATCAAAATTCGAATTCTTCGTATATCTTCTGATTGCTGTTTTTCCTCCATCTTCCTTCCTGGTTATTAAATATAGTCACTATAGTATTTATTCTCGTTCATAGATTATTTTGATACCCCACAAGCTTGGGTAATTTCAGATTTTAAGTTTTTACAATTATGTTAATGCTTGTTAATTACATTTCTTTTTGTATAATAATGCCTATTACAATATTTTGTGTTATAAATGATTTACAATTTACTCTTGGTGATTCCTTCACCTCAGATTTTCTAAATTCTTATTCAATTTGTTATAATTTTTGGTTGTTTGGTTCTGACAGTTATGTTTTTTCTAGGCCTGAGTAGCCATTATAGTATTTTACTTATTTCATTCAAATCACATTTTGTTTCAGCCTATTGGGCTTTACTTTGTTATTTTTATTGGTTGTGTTGTATTTTGAGTCTGTTGGCGTGTTGTTTACTTGTCAATACTGCTTTCTCTATTTTAATCTTTAAAACATAACATTAGGCTTATGGACTGCAAATTTCATTCAGCCATATCCTATTCATAACATTAACATGGACAATTCTTTATAAGTCATTAGAGTTATTATTTTCATCAAGAAATATCATCACTTCCTTCCAACTTATCCTTATTTGCTAATTTTTTGTTTACAACACGTATTATTTTTGTTGTGATAAACAACATCACTTTTTATTAAATTGATAACAGTCCCTTATAACTTAGGTGTCTTTGTTAGTTTTTGATTTTTTTAATCTTTAAACGATTTTTACATTCTCTCCATGTTAACACCTTCAATTTATTCTTTTCTGGAATCCTTCCTTTTTACTTACTACTGGCTATAATTAAACTTAACTCTTTTGAACATCTTTTCTTAAATAAAAAAATCATCATCACTTCTAGTGTTTACCATACCTTATTCTATAATTCACACTTAATACTATTTTTCACCAGCTATTTATTCACTGTTAATTTTCCACTTTTATCTTACCTTCACTTTTAAATTATTTATTGTTAATTATAATTTAACTAGTGTAACACTTCACTTTGGGGTTTTTACACCTACACTATTGCACTGTATCACTGTTTATACTATTTGTGTTCTGGTGGGTGATCCCTATACTTTTTCTCTTTCATATCCTTAATACTAATGACAATTAATACTTAATAATTAATACTTAATAACTAATAACAATTTTATCTGTGGTTTCGGTTGCCTTTTTATCACCTTAATCCTTAGTAATGTTTCTTCACTAGGTCACTTTGTCTATTAATGGGTAGTAACCGTTACCTTTCCTTTCTCTGGATAACCATTGTTTTGGTTTCAATATTCTTCTTATGTGCTTTATTACTTGTTTTGTGAACCATTATTGGTTTTCACTTCTGCTTGTCTCCCTCCTTCTTCATTTTCATTATTTGATTAATACATTGGGTTTTTCCATCCTTTTCCTCGGGTATTTTGGGGTCGTTTAAACCCATGAACTTGTTTCCTTTTGGTTTGGGTTTATTACTTTCTTATTCTTGTTGGTTATTTGTGTGGTTCCCTTCTTCATTTGTTTCCTGTTGTTGGGTCAATCACTTGGGTTAGGTCAAAGTCGTCGTTTGTCGAGTCATATTCCTTATATTTTAATTAAATCAATCAGTTTATTTGATAAGAAGTATTTTTACATTTATAAATATATTTTTATCCCTGGTACTGGGTTGGCTATTTGTGTCGTAACATAATGCCTCTCCTTTAAAATTGATCATTTTGATAAAACACTAGCATAGTTTTTTATGAAATTATCAGTTATACATAATCTTTTTCCTTTTCTTTCTTGTTTGTTTCTCCATTCTTTATTTCTCTTCTTACTGAATTCATTCCATTTTATTTGGATCTGTTTTTTATTTTATTTCCATTGGTGTGTTCTCCCTTATACACAATTTTTTCCCTAACTTTAGTAGCTGGTTTCTCCCATTACTACTCATTTTTCTGAGACCAGAGGCACATCATCTCTGCTCAGTTTATTTGGATTGCTGGACTTTTCAACAGTCAATCTTAAATACCTTTTTTGTCAACTTGTGACTTAAATTAATAATAATATACTTTGGGATTGTCCACCTTGTGGTTTGTTTTTAGATCACTTTGGCCTTTTACTCATTCCTCCTTCCGCTGTACCTTTGCTATATACTATCATTTGCTCATACAATTGATTGTTTTTTATTTATTTATTTATATGTTAATTTCATCATTATTTGGTTTTCAATTCTCGTTGTGATCATTTTAATTATCTTAGACATTGGTATTCTTTTCTCAGTTATTTAGCAATATTTTGCTTTAGCCATAGCTTGTATATTTGATTCATACATAACTTCTCTTTTTCTTTGTACCAGTTTAGATTTTTTATTTTTTTGAATACCTTTGATTCCTTATAATTTCAGGTATTTATCTTATCAGTTTTTTGGTTTGATTTTATTTTTGTATATTTCCGTTTGTATTAAAAATCATTCTTGATAATTCTTTGTAAGTTAATTCTCTTACATCATAGGAATTTTTGTAGCATATTCCTATTTTGGTACATTTTGTTTAATTATTTCATATACTTCACATATCAACTTTTTAATAAATTATAAGTTGATTTCACTTAGTAGGAATTTATGTAACTCATTCCTTTGTTTTGATATTTTTTATTTTAGGCCTCATAAGTCATCGAAATGTTGTTGCAAGTTGTGCTCACCTAATTTTTGAATTTTGGCATTTGTATTTTATTTACAGTTACTTGTCCTTCGTGATGACATACGGCCGTACATTTTATTATATCTAAGTTTATTTTGGTATCAATTCGATTCTCACGGTTGTGGATTTATTATATGATTGTCTTTATCGTTTCCATTCCATATTATAGCCTTCTCCTTTTTGTTCGACACTTCGTTATTCTTCACCTCTTCTCCTTCAAGTGTTTGGTATTCACACTTATTCTGGATGAATTCATGGCATTATTATGCGTTCCATCGATCAGCCGTTTCTTCTTCTTCATCGATAACTTGCCTTCCTCCCTGAGAGGTGTTTGATTGGTTCCCATTACTCCTCGATGGAATCCAAAGTTCTGGCGGGTTGCGTTTATTGTACGCTATGCGGAAATTCTCTGCTGGATCATTACTGAAAGGTATCCAGTCATAGTTTTCTTCTTCTGGCTGGTTACTTCCGGATGGTGCGTCCCTTCTCTGGTTACTACTTCCGGATCTCACTCCAACAACATTGTTTACCTGTCTTATATTTTCTGCAGTCTCTTCCCGTGGGTTCGGGTTATCACTCTGACCGTTATCATTGTTTTGTTCGTTGGATGGTGGTCTCGTGTAACGCCTCTCTTGATTATTTCGATTGTTCCCTCTTATAAAGTTTACCCTCTGCTGATTGTTATTATTCCTGTTATCTCCGTTCCCTCTTCTATTATTATTTTGATAATTTGTATTACTACTATTATTCCCATAATTATGATTGTTATTGGGATAGTTGTTGGGATGCTGGTTTGGTCCATTGCCCCTGTAATTGTTATTGTTTTGATTATTTCCATTAAACGGTAGATTGCCCTGGTTATAATTTGGGCGGTTTCCCCTATATGGATAGTTACTATCATTCCGGTTTTGGTTACTCGGATAGTTATACTGGGGTTTGTTATAAGACGGATTGCTATTAGGTGGGTTTTGGTTTTCATTCCCCTGGTTATACCTCAAATTTACCATCCGATTACGATGATACTGTCTATCGTTTTCGTGGTCCTCCAGTAAATTGGCCATTCCCTGTATGGTCTTTATTTGTCCCTGTCTCCTGGCCCTCTGTATTGCGTCTTCGTAGTGATATCCCAGTTGAATGACTAGGGACTCTTCGGTTCGAGGTTTCGAGCTAGACAAACCTTTCCCAAGAAGTATGATGTTAGTGTATTCCCCGCCTGTGGCTCATATCTTCCGTTGCTTATGTCGTTTCTTACCACATTTTGGGTCGATTCTGACCAGTATTTTTCACGGAATAATGTTTTGAACTCTTGTGTACAGCTGATTTCTGGTCGTGTGGCTGTCCACCATTTGTCGTTCGTGTCTCGAAACATCTCATCGATTAGACTTCTCACCGTCGTCCATCTGGTATCCTTATTCTTCTCGATGAGCTCCTCCATCCTCTTCAGAAATTCTATAGGGTTTCTTCGGTAACCCTTAAAGTTTATTATTTCCCTATTTTCATTGGTAAACATGTGGGTGCTACTGCAAGGCTTCTCCCGCAAAGCGTCTAGTTCCTCTTGCATCTGTTTCTCTTTCTGACTGATTTCTCTGATTTTTTCTTTATTTTCTTGAGTTTTCTCATCAATCTTGTTGATAGTGGTATATACTCTTTCAACGCGTTCGCTGACATCAGTCTGGATTTCCTTGTGCCTCTCCTTCAGCTCCTGAAGCACCTCCCGTTTGTTTTTTGTGCACTCTTCAATGGTGATTTTATAAAGTTCTTGTATTCTGACCTTTTCTTTCTCTTCGACGAGATTTATCTGATTGTTGAAATTTTCATGGACTTGTATTACAGCGTTGTTTGTCTCATTTATATTCTGTGTTAGCTCCTCTCGACACTCCGCCAATTGTTGCATCAATTCTCTCTTCGTATTCTCAATGTCTTCGTTGAATTGTTGTTGAAGTGTTTCCTTATTATTTTCAATCTTGTTGTTTAAAACTTCAAGATCCTTTTTTATCTGCTTCTTCAGCTCCTCACTCTTCTTTTCTAACGCCTCTTGGCTGCTTTCCATTTTGTTATTCAGGAGTTCTATATTCTTCTCCAAAAATTTCCTGTCTTCCTTCCTTCCCTCTTGCAATGACTCTAATTTTTTATTTGCTTGTCCGAATTGCTCCATCATTATTTTGAACATCTCCTGCGTGCTCATGTCTTCTTTCTGAGTGGGTTTGCTAGGTTGGTCCCCTACCATGACTTCCACCTCCGGTTCTGTTTGAGTTGGATTTTCTGGTTGGTTTAATCGAGGATCCTCTTCGACTAGCTCCCTGATCATTTCTTCAATTTCGTCCATCTCTTCTGGCTGATTTTCCCCTTCAATTCCTTTCTGTTTGTCCTTCCTGGTAACCATTGAGTGTCTCTTCATAGCCGCCGTTGGCCTTCTTTTACAGCCTCACCGGTTGGTCGCCAATCTGTAATGACTAATAGACGAAGGTCGCTGTTGTTCAAGCCCCACGTTGGGCGCCAATATGTAACGTACAATCGTAAGACGTCCTCGTCTTCGTTCAAACCTCACCTGGTTTTCATCAATCTGTAACGAATAATAGAAGACGTACCTGCAAAATGTGTACAAATTGTATGTGTTTTGTATGATTAGTGCGTTCGCCTCGCACCGGGTCGTTACAGTAATTTTGATGGCTAGCGATGTTCGTAGCGTAGATATAATCACCTGTATATTACGGCAGTAACCTTACCTGTTATTTATAGGGGTGTGATAATCCCGGGTGGCGCCAAGTCGTTTTTCAAAACAACTAAAATTATGGTTAAACAAGTTATCAGCGTTGCGGGATGGTGCATTCAAATAGTTCCCGCTCGCACGGCCATCCCAATCGTCGCTTCTGCTGTGTGGCTGACAACCTGTTTACTGCTACGATTTATTCTTAAACACAAGTAATTGATATATAGCACTCCCTATGAAATGATAACGACGGTTACTCCATGTAATAAATATTTTTTAATGGGTGATAACTGAAAACATTCACATTTACAATAATACAATTATAAATTCGCACCGACTGATTACATGAGATCTTGCCTTCAGGGTTGGCGAAGTGATTTAGAAACCATTTAACCTTGCGTCGCTGCTTACGTTAAGCGTATTACAGTTATTTTTGGTTTCCCAAATTGAGGATCCTTTTGACTATGAGTTAAGAACTCCAATGGTTACAATAAAAATATATATTACCTTAATCTAAGTGTACATAAAGAATAATGTGTGCTGTTACAATCTGTTGTGTTGTGTCGTAAAAGTGTTCTGTAAGTTCGTGTTTAATTCCTAGGTTATAATCAATGTTAACAAAGTTCTATTAAGTGTTAATTTGCTCAAATATTCTATGAAAGAGAAATATTGTTTCTATAGTGCGGTAAATTTACCTTTTAAAATTATTTGAAGTGATTAGTGTTGGTGGAAAATAAATAATTGGATGGTACTTAACACCTCAACGTGTCTAGGTGCCTTCGTTGTTTAATCGGGTACGAGGTGGCTGCATAAATTCAGTTTTCATGGATTTTGGGCTTCAAAAGATTGAGCGTCTGTTTCGTCATGGGTCTTGACATTCTTTTCATGGATATTTTCTATTTAATTGGTCTTGGGTCTTGAATTATCTGCTACAACGGTCATCTACTTCTCCAACGATCAAGTTCAGCAACTTTTAACAACTATTTGCATTAATTTACACTGAAAAACGTTCTTCCAAATATTTGCATCTGCATTGGCTTAATGACGCTTCGATTCTTGTTAATTCCAACGGTAATCTCGTCTTCAACCGCCGTTTCCATAGTAACGGAATGATTCTGATTGGTTGATTTTGAGATGATGTATTGTTATCAAAATTCGAATTCTTCGTATATCTTCTGATTGCTGTTTTTCCTCCATCTTCCTTCCTGGTTATTAAATATTGTCACTATAGTATTTATTCTCGTTCATAGATTATTTTGATACCCCACAAGCTTGGGTAATTTCAGATTTTAAGTTTTTACAATTATGTTAATGCTTGTTAATTACATTTCTTTTTGTATAATAATGCCTATTACAATATTTTGTGTTATAAATGATTTACAATTTACTCTTGGTGATTCCTTCACCTCAGATTTTCTAAATTCTTATTCAATTTGTTATAATTTTTGGTTGTTTGGTTCTGACAGTTATGTTTTTTCTAGGCCTGAGTAGCCATTATAGTATTTTACTTATTTCATTCAAATCACATTTTGTTTCAGCCTATTGGGCTTTACTTTGTTATTTTTATTGGTTGTGTTGTATTTTGAGTCTGTTGGCGTGTTGTTTACTTGTCAATACTGCTTTCTCTATTTTAATCTTTAAAACATAACATTAGGCTTATGGACTGCAAATTTCATTCAGCCATATCCTATTCATAACATTAACATGGACAATTCTTTATAAGTCATTAGAGTTATTATTTTCATCAAGAAATATCATCACTTCCTTCCAACTTATCCTTATTTGCTAATTTTTTGTTTACAACACGTATTATTTTTGTTGTGATAAACAACATCACTTTTTATTAAATTGATAACAGTCCCTTATAACTTAGGTGTCTTTGTTAGTTTTTGATTTTTTTAATCTTTAAACGATTTTTACATTCTCTCCATGTTAACACCTTCAATTTATTCTTTTCTGGAATCCTTCCTTTTTACTTACTACTGGCTATAATTAAACTTAACTCTTTTGAACATCTTTTCTTAAATAAAAAAGTCATCATCACTTCTAGTGTTTACCATACCTTATTCTATAATTCACACTTAATACTATTTTTCACCAGCTATTTATTCACTGTTAATTTCCTACTTTTATCTTACCTTCACTTTTAAATTATTTATTGTTAATTATAATTTAACTAGTGTAACACTTCACTTTGGGGTTTTTACACCTACACTATTGCACTGTATCACTGTTTATACTATTTGTGTTCTGGTGGGTGATCCCTATACTTTTTCTCTTTCATATCCTTAATACTAATGACAATTAATACTTAATAATTAATACTTAATAACTAATAACAATTTTATCTGTGGTTTCGGTTGCCTTTTTATCACCTTAATCCTTAGTAATGTTTCTTCACTAGGTCACTTTGTCTATTAATGGGTAGTAACCGTTACCTTTCCTTTCTCTGGATAACCATTGTTTTGGTTTCAATATTCTTCTTATGTGCTTTATTACTTGTTTTGTGAACCATTATTGGTTTTCACTTCTGCTTGTCTCCCTCCTTCTTCATTTTCATTATTTGATTAATACATTGGGTTTTTCCATCCTTTTCCTCGGGTATTTTGGGGTCGTTTAAACCCATGAACTTGTTTCCTTTTGGTTTGGGTTTATTACTTTCTTATTCTTGTTGGTTATTTGTGTGGTTCCCTTCTTCATTTGTTTCCTGTTGTTGGGTCAATCACTTGGGTTAGGTCAAAGTCGTCGTTTGTCGAGTCATATTCCTTATATTTTAATTAAATCAATCAGTTTATTTGATAAGAAGTATTTTTACATTTATAAATATATTTTTATCCCTGGTACTGGGTTGGCTATTTGTGTCGTAACATAATGCCTCTCCTTTAAAATTGATCATTTTGATAAAACACTAGCATAGTTTTTTATGAAATTATCAGTTATACATAATCTTTTTCCTTTTCTTTCTTGTTTGTTTCTCCATTCTTTATTTCTCTTCTTACTGAATTCATTCCATTTTATTTGGATCTGTTTTTTATTTTATTTCCATTGGTGTGTTCTCCCTTATACACAATTTTTTCCCTAACTTTAGTAGCTGGTTTCTCCCATTACTACTCATTTTTCTGAGACCAGAGGCACATCATCTCTGCTCAGTTTATTTGGATTGCTGGACTTTTCAACAGTCAATCTTAAATACCTTTTTTGTCAACTTGTGACTTAAATTAATAATAATATACTTTGGGATTGTCCACCTTGTGGTTTGTTTTTAGATCACTTTGGCCTTTTACTCATTCCTCCTTCCGCTGTACCTTTGCTATATACTATCATTTGCTCATACAATTGATTGTTTTTTATTTATTTATTTATATGTTAATTTCATCATTATTTGGTTTTCAATTCTCGTTGTGATCATTTTAATTATCTTAGACATTGGTATTCTTTTCTCAGTTATTTAGCAATATTTTGCTTTAGCCATAGCTTGTATATTTGATTCATACATAACTTCTCTTTTTCTTTGTACCAGTTTAGATTTTTTATTTTTTTGAATACCTTTGATTCCTTATAATTTCAGGTATTTATCTTATCAGTTTTTTGGTTTGATTTTATTTTTGTATATTTCCGTTTGTATTAAAAATCATTCTTGATAATTCTTTGTAAGTTAATTCTCTTACATCATAGGAATTTTTGTAGCATATTCCTATTTTGGTACATTTTGTTTAATTATTTCATATACTTCACATATCAACTTTTTAATAAATTATAAGTTGATTTCACTTAGTAGGAATTTATGTAACTCATTCCTTTGTTTTGATATTTTTTATTTTAGGCCTCATAAGTCATCGAAATGTTGTTGCAAGTTGTGCTCACCTAATTTTTGAATTTTGGCATTTGTATTTTATTTACAGTTACTTGTCCTTCGTGATGACATACGGCCGTACATTTTATTATATCTAAGTTTATTTTGGTATCAATTCGATTCTCACGGTTGTGGATTTATTATATGATTGTCTTTATCGTTTCCATTCCATATTATAGCCTTCTCCTTTTTGTTCGACACTTCGTTATTCTTCACCTCTTCTCCTTCAAGTGTTTGGTATTCACACTTATTCTGGATGAATTCATGGCATTATTATGCGTTCCATCGATCAGCCGTTTCTTCTTCTTCATCGATAACTTGCCTTCCTCCCTGAGAGGTGTTTGATTGGTTCCCATTACTCCTCGATGGAATCCAAAGTTCTGGCGGGTTGCGTTTATTGTACGCTATGCGGAAATTCTCTGCTGGATCATTACTGAAAGGTATCCAGTCATAGTTTTCTTCTTCTGGCTGGTTACTTCCGGATGGTGCGTCCCTTCTCTGGTTACTACTTCCGGATCTCACTCCAACAACATTGTTTACCTGTCTTATATTTTCTGCAGTCTCTTCCCGTGGGTTCGGGTTATCACTCTGACCGTTATCATTGTTTTGTTCGTTGGATGGTGGTCTCGTGTAACGCCTCTCTTGATTATTTCGATTGTTCCCTCTTATAAAGTTTACCCTCTGCTGATTGTTATTATTCCTGTTATCTCCGTTCCCTCTTCTATTATTATTTTGATAATTTGTATTACTACTATTATTCCCATAATTATGATTGTTATTGGGATAGTTGTTGGGATGCTGGTTTGGTCCATTGCCCCTGTAATTGTTATTGTTTTGATTATTTCCATTAAACGGTAGATTGCCCTGGTTATAATTTGGGCGGTTTCCCCTATATGGATAGTTACTATCATTCCGGTTTTGGTTACTCGGATAGTTATACTGGGGTTTGTTATAAGACGGATTGCTATTAGGTGGGTTTTGGTTTTCATTCCCCTGGTTATACCTCAAATTTACCATCCGATTACGATGATACTGTCTATCGTTTTCGTGGTCCTCCAGTAAATTGGCCATTCCCTGTATGGTCTTTATTTGTCCCTGTCTCCTGGCCCTCTGTATTGCGTCTTCGTAGTGATATCCCAGTTGAATGACTAGGGACTCTTCGGTTCGAGGTTTCGAGCTAGACAAACCTTTCCCAAGAAGTATGATGTTAGTGTATTCCCCGCCTGTGGCTCATATCTTCCGTTGCTTATGTCGTTTCTTACCACATTTTGGGTCGATTCTGACCAGTATTTTTCACGGAATAATGTTTTGAACTCTTGTGTACAGCTGATTTCTGGTCGTGTGGCTGTCCACCATTTGTCGTTCGTGTCTCGAAACATCTCATCGATTAGACTTCTCACCGTCGTCCATCTGGTATCCTTATTCTTCTCGATGAGCTCCTCCATCCTCTTCAGAAATTCTATAGGGTTTCTTCGGTAACCCTTAAAGTTTATTATTTCCCTATTTTCATTGGTAAACATGTGGGTGCTACTGCAAGGCTTCTCCCGCAAAGCGTCTAGTTCCTCTTGCATCTGTTTCTCTTTCTGACTGATTTCTCTGATTTTTTCTTTATTTTCTTGAGTTTTCTCATCAATCTTGTTGATAGTGGTATATACTCTTTCAACGCGTTCGCTGACATCAGTCTGGATTTCCTTGTGCCTCTCCTTCAGCTCCTGAAGCACCTCCCGTTTGTTTTTTGTGCACTCTTCAATGGTGATTTTATAAAGTTCTTGTATTCTGACCTTTTCTTTCTCTTCGACGAGATTTATCTGATTGTTGAAATTTTCATGGACTTGTATTACAGCGTTGTTTGTCTCATTTATATTCTGTGTTAGCTCCTCTCGACACTCCACCAATTGTTGCATCAATTCTCTCTTCGTATTCTCAATGTCTTCGTTGAATTGTTGTTGAAGTGTTTCCTTATTATTTTCAATCTTGTTGTTTAACACTTCAAGATCCTTTTTTATCTGCTTCTTCAGCTCCTCACTCTTCTTTTCTAACGCCTCTTGGCTGCTTTCCATTTTGTTATTCAGGAGTTCTATATTCTTCTCCAAAAATTTCCTGTCTTCCTTCCTTCCCTCTTGCAATGACTCTAATTTTTTATTTGCTTGTCCGAATTGCTCCATCATTATTTTGAACATCTCCTGCGTGCTCATGTCTTCTTTCTGAGTGGGTTTGCTAGGTTGGTCCCCTACCATGACTTCCACCTCCGGTTCTGTTTGAGTTGGATTTTCTGGTTGGTTTAATCGAGGATCCTCTTCGACTAGCTCCCTGATCATTTCTTCAATTTCGTCCATCTCTTCTGGCTGATTTTCCCCTTCAATTCCTTTCTGTTTGTCCTTCCTGGTAACCATTGAGTGTCTCTTCATAGCCGCCGTTGGCCTTCTTTTACAGCCTCACCGGTTGGTCGCCAATCTGTAACGACTAATAGACGAAGGTCGCTGTTGTTCAAGCCCCACGTTGGGCGCCAATATGTAACGTACAATCGTAAGACGTCCTCGTCTTCGTTCAAACCTCACCTGGTTTTCGTCAATCTGTAACGAATAATAGAAGACGTACCTGCAAAATGTGTACAAATTGTATGTGTTTTGTATGATTAGTGCGTTCGCCTCGCACCGGGTCGTTACAGTAATTTTGATGGCTAGCGATGTTCGTAGCGTAGATATAATCACCTGTATATTACGGCAGTAACCTTACCTGTTATTTATAGGGGTGTGATAATCCCGGGTGGCGCCAAGTCGTTTTTCAAAACAACTAAAATTATGGTTAAACAAGTTATCAGCGTTGCGGGATGGTGCATTCAAATAGTTCCCGCTCGCACGGCCGTCCCAATCGTCGCTTCTGCTGTGTGGCTGACAACCTGTTTACTGCTACGATTTATTCTTAAACACAAGTAATTGATATATAGCACTCCCTATGAAATGATAACGACGGTTACTCCCTGTAATAAATATTTTTTAATGGGTGATAACTGAAAACATTCACATTTACAATAATACAATTATAAATTCGCACCGACTGATTACATGAGATCTTGCCTTCAGGGTTGGCGAAGTGATTTAGAAACCATTTAACCTTGCGTCGCTGCTTACGTTAAGCGTATTACAGTTATTTTTGGTTTCCCAAATTGAGGATCCTTTTGACTATGAGTTAAGAACTCCAATGGTTACAATAAAAATATATATTACCTTAATCTAAGTGTACATAAAGAATAATGTGTGCTGTTACAATCTGTTGTGTTGTGTCGTAAAAGTGTTCTGTAAGTTCGTGTTTAATTCCTAGGTTATAATCAATGTTAACAAAGTTCTATTAAGTGTTAATTTGCTCAAATATTCTATGAAAGAGAAATATTGTTTCTATAGTGCGGTAAATTTACCTTTTAAAATTATTTGAAGTGATTAGTGTTGGTGGAAAATAAATAATTGGATGGTACTTAACACCTCAACGTGTCTAGGTGCCTTCGTTGTTTAATCGGGTACGAGGTGGCTGCATAAATTCAGTTTTCATGGATTTTGGGCTTCAAAAGATTGAGCGTCTGTTTCGTCATGGGTCTTGACATTCTTTTCATGGATATTTTCTATTTAATTGGTCTTGGGTCTTGAATTATCTGCTACAACGGTCATCTACTTCTCCAACGATCAAGTTCAGCAACTTTTAACAACTATTTGCATTAATTTACACTGAAAAACGTTCTTCCAAATATTTGCATCTGCATTGGCTTAATGACGCTTCGCTTCTTGTTAATTCCAACGGTAACCTCGTCTTCAACCGCCGTTTCCATAGTAACGGAATGATTCTGATTGGTTGATTTTGAGATGATGTATTGTTATCAAAATTCGAATTCTTCGTATATCTTCTGATTGCTGTTTTTCCTCCATCTTCCTTCCTGGTTATTAAATATAGTCACTATAGTATTTATTCTCGTTCATAGATTATTTTGATACCCCACAAGCTTGGGTAATTTCAGATTTTAAGTTTTTACAATTATGTTAATGCTTGTTAATTACATTTCTTTTTGTATAATAATGCCTATTACAATATTTTGTGTTATAAATGATTTACAATTTACTCTTGGTGATTCCTTCACCTCAGATTTTCTAAATTCTTATTCAATTTGTTATAATTTTTGGTTGTTTGGTTCTGACAGTTATGTTTTTTCTAGGCCTGAGTAGCCATTATAGTATTTTACTTATTTCATTCAAATCACATTTTGTTTCAGCCTATTGGGCTTTACTTTGTTATTTTTATTGGTTGTGTTGTATTTTGAGTCTGTTGGCGTGTTGTTTACTTGTCAATACTGCTTTCTCTATTTTAATCTTTAAAACATAACATTAGGCTTATGGACTGCAAATTTCATTCAGCCATATCCTATTCATAACATTAACATGGACAATTCTTTATAAGTCATTAGAGTTATTATTTTCATCAAGAAATATCATCACTTCCTTCCAACTTATCCTTATTTGCTAATTTTTTGTTTACAACACGTATTATTTTTGTTGTGATAAACAACATCACTTTTTATTAAATTGATAACAGTCCCTTATAACTTAGGTGTCTTTGTTAGTTTTTGATTTTTTTAATCTTTAAACGATTTTTACATTCTCTCCATGTTAACACCTTCAATTTATTCTTTTCTGGAATCCTTCCTTTTTACTTACTACTGGCTATAATTAAACTTAACTCTTTTGAACATCTTTTCTTAAATAAAAAAATCATCATCACTTCTAGTGTTTACCATACCTTATTCTATAATTCACACTTAATACTATTTTTCACCAGCTATTTATTCACTGTTAATTTTCCACTTTTATCTTACCTTCACTTTTAAATTATTTATTGTTAATTATAATTTAACTAGTGTAACACTTCACTTTGGGGTTTTTACACCTACACTATTGCACTGTATCACTGTTTATACTATTTGTGTTCTGGTGGGTGATCCCTATACTTTTTCTCTTTCATATCCTTAATACTAATGACAATTAATACTTAATAATTAATACTTAATAACTAATAACAATTTTATCTGTGGTTTCGGTTGCCTTTTTATCACCTTAATCCTTAGTAATGTTTCTTCACTAGGTCACTTTGTCTATTAATGGGTAGTAACCGTTACCTTTCCTTTCTCTGGATAACCATTGTTTTGGTTTCAATATTCTTCTTATGTGCTTTATTACTTGTTTTGTGAACCATTATTGGTTTTCACTTCTGCTTGTCTCCCTCCTTCTTCATTTTCATTATTTGATTAATACATTGGGTTTTTCCATCCTTTTCCTCGGGTATTTTGGGGTCGTTTAAACCCATGAACTTGTTTCCTTTTGGTTTGGGTTTATTACTTTCTTATTCTTGTTGGTTATTTGTGTGGTTCCCTTCTTCATTTGTTTCCTGTTGTTGGGTCAATCACTTGGGTTAGGTCAAAGTCGTCGTTTGTCGAGTCATATTCCTTATATTTTAATTAAATCAATCAGTTTATTTGATAAGAAGTATTTTTACATTTATAAATATATTTTTATCCCTGGTACTGGGTTGGCTATTTGTGTCGTAACATAATGCCTCTCCTTTAAAATTGATCATTTTGATAAAACACTAGCATAGTTTTTTATGAAATTATCAGTTATACATAATCTTTTTCCTTTTCTTTCTTGTTTGTTTCTCCATTCTTTATTTCTCTTCTTACTGAATTCATTCCATTTTATTTGGATCTGTTTTTTATTTTATTTCCATTGGTGTGTTCTCCCTTATACACAATTTTTTCCCTAACTTTAGTAGCTGGTTTCTCCCATTACTACTCATTTTTCTGAGACCAGAGGCACATCATCTCTGCTCAGTTTATTTGGATTGCTGGACTTTTCAACAGTCAATCTTAAATACCTTTTTTGTCAACTTGTGACTTAAATTAATAATAATATACTTTGGGATTGTCCACCTTGTGGTTTGTTTTTAGATCACTTTGGCCTTTTACTCATTCCTCCTTCCGCTGTACCTTTGCTATATACTATCATTTGCTCATACAATTGATTGTTTTTTATTTATTTATTTATATGTTAATTTCATCATTATTTGGTTTTCAATTCTCGTTGTGATCATTTTAATTATCTTAGACATTGGTATTCTTTTCTCAGTTATTTAGCAATATTTTGCTTTAGCCATAGCTTGTATATTTGATTCATACATAACTTCTCTTTTTCTTTGTACCAGTTTAGATTTTTTATTTTTTTGAATACCTTTGATTCCTTATAATTTCAGGTATTTATCTTATCAGTTTTTTGGTTTGATTTTATTTTTGTATATTTCCGTTTGTATTAAAAATCATTCTTGATAATTCTTTGTAAGTTAATTCTCTTACATCATAGGAATTTTTGTAGCATATTCCTATTTTGGTACATTTTGTTTAATTATTTCATATACTTCACATATCAACTTTTTAATAAATTATAAGTTGATTTCACTTAGTAGGAATTTATGTAACTCATTCCTTTGTTTTGATATTTTTTATTTTAGGCCTCATAAGTCATCGAAATGTTGTTGCAAGTTGTGCTCACCTAATTTTTGAATTTTGGCATTTGTATTTTATTTACAGTTACTTGTCCTTCGTGATGACATACGGCCGTACATTTTATTATATCTAAGTTTATTTTGGTATCAATTCGATTCTCACGGTTGTGGATTTATTATATGATTGTCTTTATCGTTTCCATTCCATATTATAGCCTTCTCCTTTTTGTTCGACACTTCGTTATTCTTCACCTCTTCTCCTTCAAGTGTTTGGTATTCACACTTATTCTGGATGAATTCATGGCATTATTATGCGTTCCATCGATCAGCCGTTTCTTCTTCTTCATCGATAACTTGCCTTCCTCCCTGAGAGGTGTTTGATTGGTTCCCATTACTCCTCGATGGAATCCAAAGTTCTGGCGGGTTGCGTTTATTGTACGCTATGCGGAAATTCTCTGCTGGATCATTACTGAAAGGTATCCAGTCATAGTTTTCTTCTTCTGGCTGGTTACTTCCGGATGGTGCGTCCCTTCTCTGGTTACTACTTCCGGATCTCACTCCAACAACATTGTTTACCTGTCTTATATTTTCTGCAGTCTCTTCCCGTGGGTTCGGGTTATCACTCTGACCGTTATCATTGTTTTGTTCGTTGGATGGTGGTCTCGTGTAACGCCTCTCTTGATTATTTCGATTGTTCCCTCTTATAAAGTTTACCCTCTGCTGATTGTTATTATTCCTGTTATCTCCGTTCCCTCTTCTATTATTATTTTGATAATTTGTATTACTACTATTATTCCCATAATTATGATTGTTATTGGGATAGTTGTTGGGATGCTGGTTTGGTCCATTGCCCCTGTAATTGTTATTGTTTTGATTATTTCCATTAAACGGTAGATTGCCCTGGTTATAATTTGGGCGGTTTCCCCTATATGGATAGTTACTATCATTCCGGTTTTGGTTACTCGGATAGTTATACTGGGGTTTGTTATAAGACAGATTGCTATTAGGTGGGTTTTGGTTTTCATTCCCCTGGTTATACCTCAAATTTACCATCCGATTACGATGATACTGTCTATCGTTTTCGTGGTCCTCCAGTAAATTGGCCATTCCCTGTATGGTCTTTATTTGTCCCTGTCTCCTGGCCCTCTGTATTGCGTCTTCGTAGTGATATCCCAGTTGAATGACTAGGGACTCTTCGGTTCGAGGTTTCGAGCTAGACAAACCTTTCCCAAGAAGTATGATGTTAGTGTATTCCCCGCCTGTGGCTCATATCTTCCGTTGCTTATGTCGTTTCTTACCACATTTTGGGTCGATTCTGACCAGTATTTTTCACGGAATAATGTTTTGAACTCTTGTGTACAGCTGATTTCTGGTCGTGTGGCTGTCCACCATTTGTCGTTCGTGTCTCGAAACATCTCATCGATTAGACTTCTCACCGTCGTCCATCTGGTATCCTTATTCTTCTCGATGAGCTCCTCCATCCTCTTCAGAAATTCTATAGGGTTTCTTCGGTAACCCTTAAAGTTTATTATTTCCCTATTTTCATTGGTAAACATGTGGGTGCTACTGCAAGGCTTCTCCCGCAAAGCGTCTAGTTCCTCTTGCATCTGTTTCTCTTTCTGACTGATTTCTCTGATTTTTTCTTTATTTTCTTGAGTTTTCTCATCAATCTTGTTGATAGTGGTATATACTCTTTCAACGCGTTCGCTGACATCAGTCTGGATTTCCTTGTGCCTCTCCTTCAGCTCCTGAAGCACCTCCCGTTTGTTTTTTGTGCACTCTTCAATGGTGATTTTATAAAGTTCTTGTATTCTGACCTTTTCTTTCTCTTCGACGAGATTTATCTGATTGTTGAAATTTTCATGGACTTGTATTACAGCGTTGTTTGTCTCATTTATATTCTGTGTTAGCTCCTCTCGACACTCCGCCAATTGTTGCATCAATTCTCTCTTCGTATTCTCAATGTCTTCGTTGAATTGTTGTTGAAGTGTTTCCTTATTATTTTCAATCTTGTTGTTTAAAACTTCAAGATCCTTTTTTATCTGCTTCTTCAGCTCCTCACTCTTCTTTTCTAACGCCTCTTGGCTGCTTTCCATTTTGTTATTCAGGAGTTCTATATTCTTCTCCAAAAATTTCCTGTCTTCCTTCCTTCCCTCTTGCAATGACTCTAATTTTTTATTTGCTTGTCCGAATTGCTCCATCATTATTTTGAACATCTCCTGCGTGCTCATGTCTTCTTTCTGAGTGGGTTTGCTAGGTTGGTCCCCTACCATGACTTCCACCTCCGGTTCTGTTTGAGTTGGATTTTCTGGTTGGTTTAATCGAGGATCCTCTTCGACTAGCTCCCTGATCATTTCTTCAATTTCGTCCATCTCTTCTGGCTGATTTTCCCCTTCAATTCCTTTCTGTTTGTCCTTCCTGGTAACCATTGAGTGTCTCTTCATAGCCGCCGTTGGCCTTCTTTTACAGCCTCACCGGTTGGTCGCCAATCTGTAACGACTAATAGACGAAGGTCGCTGTTGTTCAAGCCCCACGTTGAGCGCCAATATGTAACGTACAATCGTAAGACGTCCTCGTCTTCGTTCAAACCTCACCTGGTTTTCATCAATCTGTAACGAATAATAGAAGACGTACCTGCAAAATGTGTACAAATTGTATGTGTTTTGTATGATTAGTGCGTTCGCCTCGCACCGGGTCGTTACAGTAATTTTGATGGCTAGCGATGTTCGTAGCGTAGATATAATCACCTGTATATTACGGCAGTAACCTTACCTGTTATTTATAGGGGTGTGATAATCCCGGGTGGCGCCAAGTCGTTTTTCAAAACAACTAAAATTATGGTTAAACAAGTTATCAGCGTTGCGGGATGGTGCATTCAAATAGTTCCCGCTCGCACGGCCATCCCAATCGTCGCTTCTGCTGTGTGGCTGACAACCTGTTTACTGCTACGATTTATTCTTAAACACAAGTAATTGATATATAGCACTCCCTATGAAATGATAACGACGGTTACTCCATGTAATAAATATTTTTTAATGGGTGATAACTGAAAACATTCACATTTACAATAATACAATTATAAATTCGCACCGACTGATTACATGAGATCTTGCCTTCAGGGTTGGCGAAGTGATTTAGAAACCATTTAACCTTGCGTCGCTGCTTACGTTAAGCGTATTACAGTTATTTTTGGTTTCCCAAATTGAGGATCCTTTTGACTATGAGTTAAGAACTCCAATGGTTACAATAAAAATATATATTACCTTAATCTAAGTGTACATAAAGAATAATGTGTGCTGTTACAATCTGTTGTGTTGTGTCGTAAAAGTGTTCTGTAAGTTCGTGTTTAATTCCTAGGTTATAATCAATGTTAACAAAGTTCTATTAAGTGTTAATTTGCTCAAATATTCTATGAAAGAGAAATATTGTTTCTATAGTGCGGTAAATTTACCTTTTAAAATTATTTGAAGTGATTAGTGTTGGTGGAAAATAAATAATTGGATGGTGCTTAACACCTCAACGTGTCTAGGTGCCTTCGTTGTTTAATCGGGTACGAGGTGGCTGCATAAATTCAGTTTTCATGGATTTTGGGCTTCAAAAGATTGAGCGTCTGTTTCGTCATGGGTCTTGACATTCTTTTCATGGATATTTTCTATTTAATTGGTCTTGGGTCTTGAATTATCTGCTACAACGGTCATCTACTTCTCCAACGATCAAGTTCAGCAACTTTTAACAACTATTTGCATTAATTTACACTGAAAAACGTTCTTCCAAATATTTGCATCTGCATTGGCTTAATGACGCTTCGATTCTTGTTAATTCCAACGGTAATCTCGTCTTCAACCGCCGTTTCCATAGTAACGGAATGATTCTGATTGGTTGATTTTGAGATGATGTATTGTTATCAAAATTCGAATTCTTCGTATATCTTCTGATTGCTGTTTTTCCTCCATCTTCCTTCCTGGTTATTAAATATTGTCACTATAGTATTTATTCTCGTTCATAGATTATTTTGATACCCCACAAGCTTGGGTAATTTCAGATTTTAAGTTTTTACAATTATGTTAATGCTTGTTAATTACATTTCTTTTTGTATAATAATGCCTATTACAATATTTTGTGTTATAAATGATTTACAATTTACTCTTGGTGATTCCTTCACCTCAGATTTTCTAAATTCTTATTCAATTTGTTATAATTTTTGGTTGTTTGGTTCTGACAGTTATGTTTTTTCTAGGCCTGAGTAGCCATTATAGTATTTTACTTATTTCATTCAAATCACATTTTGTTTCAGCCTATTGGGCTTTACTTTGTTATTTTTATTGGTTGTGTTGTATTTTGAGTCTGTTGGCGTGTTGTTTACTTGTCAATACTGCTTTCTCTATTTTAATCTTTAAAACATAACATTAGGCTTATGGACTGCAAATTTCATTCAGCCATATCCTATTCATAACATTAACATGGACAATTCTTTATAAGTCATTAGAGTTATTATTTTCATCAAGAAATATCATCACTTCCTTCCAACTTATCCTTATTTGCTAATTTTTTGTTTACAACACGTATTATTTTTGTTGTGATAAACAACATCACTTTTTATTAAATTGATAACAGTCCCTTATAACTTAGGTGTCTTTGTTAGTTTTTGATTTTTTTAATCTTTAAACGATTTTTACATTCTCTCCATGTTAACACCTTCAATTTATTCTTTTCTGGAATCCTTCCTTTTTACTTACTACTGGCTATAATTAAACTTAACTCTTTTGAACATCTTTTCTTAAATAAAAAAGTCATCATCACTTCTAGTGTTTACCATACCTTATTCTATAATTCACACTTAATACTATTTTTCACCAGCTATTTATTCACTGTTAATTTCCTACTTTTATCTTACCTTCACTTTTAAATTATTTATTGTTAATTATAATTTAACTAGTGTAACACTTCACTTTGGGGTTTTTACACCTACACTATTGCACTGTATCACTGTTTATACTATTTGTGTTCTGGTGGGTGATCCCTATACTTTTTCTCTTTCATATCCTTAATACTAATGACAATTAATACTTAATAATTAATACTTAATAACTAATAACAATTTTATCTGTGGTTTCGGTTGCCTTTTTATCACCTTAATCCTTAGTAATGTTTCTTCACTAGGTCACTTTGTCTATTAATGGGTAGTAACCGTTACCTTTCCTTTCTCTGGATAACCATTGTTTTGGTTTCAATATTCTTCTTATGTGCTTTATTACTTGTTTTGTGAACCATTATTGGTTTTCACTTCTGCTTGTCTCCCTCCTTCTTCATTTTCATTATTTGATTAATACATTGGGTTTTTCCATCCTTTTCCTCGGGTATTTTGGGGTCGTTTAAACCCATGAACTTGTTTCCTTTTGGTTTGGGTTTATTACTTTCTTATTCTTGTTGGTTATTTGTGTGGTTCCCTTCTTCATTTGTTTCCTGTTGTTGGGTCAATCACTTGGGTTAGGTCAAAGTCGTCGTTTGTCGAGTCATATTCCTTATATTTTAATTAAATCAATCAGTTTATTTGATAAGAAGTATTTTTACATTTATAAATATATTTTTATCCCTGGTACTGGGTTGGCTATTTGTGTCGTAACATAATGCCTCTCCTTTAAAATTGATCATTTTGATAAAACACTAGCATAGTTTTTTATGAAATTATCAGTTATACATAATCTTTTTCCTTTTCTTTCTTGTTTGTTTCTCCATTCTTTATTTCTCTTCTTACTGAATTCATTCCATTTTATTTGGATCTGTTTTTTATTTTATTTCCATTGGTGTGTTCTCCCTTATACACAATTTTTTCCCTAACTTTAGTAGCTGGTTTCTCCCATTACTACTCATTTTTCTGAGACCAGAGGCACATCATCTCTGCTCAGTTTATTTGGATTGCTGGACTTTTCAACAGTCAATCTTAAATACCTTTTTTGTCAACTTGTGACTTAAATTAATAATAATATACTTTGGGATTGTCCACCTTGTGGTTTGTTTTTAGATCACTTTGGCCTTTTACTCATTCCTCCTTCCGCTGTACCTTTGCTATATACTATCATTTGCTCATACAATTGATTGTTTTTTATTTATTTATTTATATGTTAATTTCATCATTATTTGGTTTTCAATTCTCGTTGTGATCATTTTAATTATCTTAGACATTGGTATTCTTTTCTCAGTTATTTAGCAATATTTTGCTTTAGCCATAGCTTGTATATTTGATTCATACATAACTTCTCTTTTTCTTTGTACCAGTTTAGATTTTTTATTTTTTTGAATACCTTTGATTCCTTATAATTTCAGGTATTTATCTTATCAGTTTTTTGGTTTGATTTTATTTTTGTATATTTCCGTTTGTATTAAAAATCATTCTTGATAATTCTTTGTAAGTTAATTCTCTTACATCATAGGAATTTTTGTAGCATATTCCTATTTTGGTACATTTTGTTTAATTATTTCATATACTTCACATATCAACTTTTTAATAAATTATAAGTTGATTTCACTTAGTAGGAATTTATGTAACTCATTCCTTTGTTTTGATATTTTTTATTTTAGGCCTCATAAGTCATCGAAATGTTGTTGCAAGTTGTGCTCACCTAATTTTTGAATTTTGGCATTTGTATTTTATTTACAGTTACTTGTCCTTCGTGATGACATACGGCCGTACATTTTATTATATCTAAGTTTATTTTGGTATCAATTCGATTCTCACGGTTGTGGATTTATTATATGATTGTCTTTATCGTTTCCATTCCATATTATAGCCTTCTCCTTTTTGTTCGACACTTCGTTATTCTTCACCTCTTCTCCTTCAAGTGTTTGGTATTCACACTTATTCTGGATGAATTCATGGCATTATTATGCGTTCCATCGATCAGCCGTTTCTTCTTCTTCATCGATAACTTGCCTTCCTCCCTGAGAGGTGTTTGATTGGTTCCCATTACTCCTCGATGGAATCCAAAGTTCTGGCGGGTTGCGTTTATTGTACGCTATGCGGAAATTCTCTGCTGGATCATTACTGAAAGGTATCCAGTCATAGTTTTCTTCTTCTGGCTGGTTACTTCCGGATGGTGCGTCCCTTCTCTGGTTACTACTTCCGGATCTCACTCCAACAACATTGTTTACCTGTCTTATATTTTCTGCAGTCTCTTCCCGTGGGTTCGGGTTATCACTCTGACCGTTATCATTGTTTTGTTCGTTGGATGGTGGTCTCGTGTAACGCCTCTCTTGATTATTTCGATTGTTCCCTCTTATAAAGTTTACCCTCTGCTGATTGTTATTATTCCTGTTATCTCCGTTCCCTCTTCTATTATTATTTTGATAATTTGTATTACTACTATTATTCCCATAATTATGATTGTTATTGGGATAGTTGTTGGGATGCTGGTTTGGTCCATTGCCCCTGTAATTGTTATTGTTTTGATTATTTCCATTAAACGGTAGATTGCCCTGGTTATAATTTGGGCGGTTTCCCCTATATGGATAGTTACTATCATTCCGGTTTTGGTTACTCGGATAGTTATACTGGGGTTTGTTATAAGACAGATTGCTATTAGGTGGGTTTTGGTTTTCATTCCCCTGGTTATACCTCAAATTTACCATCCGATTACGATGATACTGTCTATCGTTTTCGTGGTCCTCCAGTAAATTGGCCATTCCCTGTATGGTCTTTATTTGTCCCTGTCTCCTGGCCCTCTGTATTGCGTCTTCGTAGTGATATCCCAGTTGAATGACTAGGGACTCTTCGGTTCGAGGTTTCGAGCTAGACAAACCTTTCCCAAGAAGTATGATGTTAGTGTATTCCCCGCCTGTGGCTCATATCTTCCGTTGCTTATGTCGTTTCTTACCACATTTTGGGTCGATTCTGACCAGTATTTTTCACGGAATAATGTTTTGAACTCTTGTGTACAGCTGATTTCTGGTCGTGTGGCTGTCCACCATTTGTCGTTCGTGTCTCGAAACATCTCATCGATTAGACTTCTCACCGTCGTCCATCTGGTATCCTTATTCTTCTCGATGAGCTCCTCCATCCTCTTCAGAAATTCTATAGGGTTTCTTCGGTAACCCTTAAAGTTTATTATTTCCCTATTTTCATTGGTAAACATGTGGGTGCTACTGCAAGGCTTCTCCCGCAAAGCGTCTAGTTCCTCTTGCATCTGTTTCTCTTTCTGACTGATTTCTCTGATTTTTTCTTTATTTTCTTGAGTTTTCTCATCAATCTTGTTGATAGTGGTATATACTCTTTCAACGCGTTCGCTGACATCAGTCTGGATTTCCTTGTGCCTCTCCTTCAGCTCCTGAAGCACCTCCCGTTTGTTTTTTGTGCACTCTTCAATGGTGATTTTATAAAGTTCTTGTATTCTGACCTTTTCTTTCTCTTCGACGAGATTTATCTGATTGTTGAAATTTTCATGGACTTGTATTACAGCGTTGTTTGTCTCATTTATATTCTGTGTTAGCTCCTCTCGACACTCCGCCAATTGTTGCATCAATTCTCTCTTCGTATTCTCAATGTCTTCGTTGAATTGTTGTTGAAGTGTTTCCTTATTATTTTCAATCTTGTTGTTTAAAACTTCAAGATCCTTTTTTATCTGCTTCTTCAGCTCCTCACTCTTCTTTTCTAACGCCTCTTGGCTGCTTTCCATTTTGTTATTCAGGAGTTCTATATTCTTCTCCAAAAATTTCCTGTCTTCCTTCCTTCCCTCTTGCAATGACTCTAATTTTTTATTTGCTTGTCCGAATTGCTCCATCATTATTTTGAACATCTCCTGCGTGCTCATGTCTTCTTTCTGAGTGGGTTTGCTAGGTTGGTCCCCTACCATGACTTCCACCTCCGGTTCTGTTTGAGTTGGATTTTCTGGTTGGTTTAATCGAGGATCCTCTTCGACTAGCTCCCTGATCATTTCTTCAATTTCGTCCATCTCTTCTGGCTGATTTTCCCCTTCAATTCCTTTCTGTTTGTCCTTCCTGGTAACCATTGAGTGTCTCTTCATAGCCGCCGTTGGCCTTCTTTTACAGCCTCACCGGTTGGTCGCCAATCTGTAACGACTAATAGACGAAGGTCGCTGTTGTTCAAGCCCCACGTTGGGCGCCAATATGTAACGTACAATCGTAAGACGTCCTCGTCTTCGTTCAAACCTCACCTGGTTTTCGTCAATCTGTAACGAATAATAGAAGACGTACCTGCAAAATGTGTACAAATTGTATGTGTTTTGTATGATTAGTGCGTTCGCCTCGCACCGGGTCGTTACAGTAATTTTGATGGCTAGCGATGTTCGTAGCGTAGATATAATCACCTGTATATTACGGCAGTAACCTTACCTGTTATTTATAGGGGTGTGATAATCCCGGGTGGCGCCAAGTCGTTTTTCAAAACAACTAAAATTATGGTTAAACAAGTTATCAGCGTTGCGGGATGGTGCATTCAAATAGTTCCCGCTCGCACGGCCATCCCAATCGTCGCTTCTGCTGTGTGGCTGACAACCTGTTTACTGCTACGATTTATTCTTAAACACAAGTAATTGATATATAGCACTCCCTATGAAATGATAACGACGGTTACTCCATGTAATAAATATTTTTTAATGGGTGATAACTGAAAACATTCACATTTACAATAATACAATTATAAATTCGCACCGACTGATTACATGAGATCTTGCCTTCAGGGTTGGCGAAGTGATTTAGAAACCATTTAACCTTGCGTCGCTGCTTACGTTAAGCGTATTACAGTTATTTTTGGTTTCCCAAATTGAGGATCCTTTTGACTATGAGTTAAGAACTCCAATGGTTACAATAAAAATATATATTACCTTAATCTAAGTGTACATAAAGAATAATGTGTGCTGTTACAATCTGTTGTGTTGTGTCGTAAAAGTGTTCTGTAAGTTCGTGTTTAATTCCTAGGTTATAATCAATGTTAACAAAGTTCTATTAAGTGTTAATTTGCTCAAATATTCTATGAAAGAGAAATATTGTTTCTATAGTGCGGTAAATTTACCTTTTAAAATTATTTGAAGTGATTAGTGTTGGTGGAAAATAAATAATTGGATGGTGCTTAACACCTCAACGTGTCTAGGTGCCTTCGTTGTTTAATCGGGTACGAGGTGGCTGCATAAATTCAGTTTTCATGGATTTTGGGCTTCAAAAGATTGAGCGTCTGTTTCGTCATGGGTCTTGACATTCTTTTCATGGATATTTTCTATTTAATTGGTCTTGGGTCTTGAATTATCTGCTACAACGGTCATCTACTTCTCCAACGATCAAGTTCAGCAACTTTTAACAACTATTTGCATTAATTTACACTGAAAAACGTTCTTCCAAATATTTGCATCTGCATTGGCTTAATGACGCTTCGATTCTTGTTAATTCCAACGGTAATCTCGTCTTCAACCGCCGTTTCCATAGTAACGGAATGATTCTGATTGGTTGATTTTGAGATGATGTATTGTTATCAAAATTCGAATTCTTCGTATATCTTCTGATTGCTGTTTTTCCTCCATCTTCCTTCCTGGTTATTAAATATTGTCACTATAGTATTTATTCTCGTTCATAGATTATTTTGATACCCCACAAGCTTGGGTAATTTCAGATTTTAAGTTTTTACAATTATGTTAATGCTTGTTAATTACATTTCTTTTTGTATAATAATGCCTATTACAATATTTTGTGTTATAAATGATTTACAATTTACTCTTGGTGATTCCTTCACCTCAGATTTTCTAAATTCTTATTCAATTTGTTATAATTTTTGGTTGTTTGGTTCTGACAGTTATGTTTTTTCTAGGCCTGAGTAGCCATTATAGTATTTTACTTATTTCATTCAAATCACATTTTGTTTCAGCCTATTGGGCTTTACTTTGTTATTTTTATTGGTTGTGTTGTATTTTGAGTCTGTTGGCGTGTTGTTTACTTGTCAATACTGCTTTCTCTATTTTAATCTTTAAAACATAACATTAGGCTTATGGACTGCAAATTTCATTCAGCCATATCCTATTCATAACATTAACATGGACAATTCTTTATAAGTCATTAGAGTTATTATTTTCATCAAGAAATATCATCACTTCCTTCCAACTTATCCTTATTTGCTAATTTTTTGTTTACAACACGTATTATTTTTGTTGTGATAAACAACATCACTTTTTATTAAATTGATAACAGTCCCTTATAACTTAGGTGTCTTTGTTAGTTTTTGATTTTTTTAATCTTTAAACGATTTTTACATTCTCTCCATGTTAACACCTTCAATTTATTCTTTTCTGGAATCCTTCCTTTTTACTTACTACTGGCTATAATTAAACTTAACTCTTTTGAACATCTTTTCTTAAATAAAAAAGTCATCATCACTTCTAGTGTTTACCATACCTTATTCTATAATTCACACTTAATACTATTTTTCACCAGCTATTTATTCACTGTTAATTTCCTACTTTTATCTTACCTTCACTTTTAAATTATTTATTGTTAATTATAATTTAACTAGTGTAACACTTCACTTTGGGGTTTTTACACCTACACTATTGCACTGTATCACTGTTTATACTATTTGTGTTCTGGTGGGTGATCCCTATACTTTTTCTCTTTCATATCCTTAATACTAATGACAATTAATACTTAATAATTAATACTTAATAACTAATAACAATTTTATCTGTGGTTTCGGTTGCCTTTTTATCACCTTAATCCTTAGTAATGTTTCTTCACTAGGTCACTTTGTCTATTAATGGGTAGTAACCGTTACCTTTCCTTTCTCTGGATAACCATTGTTTTGGTTTCAATATTCTTCTTATGTGCTTTATTACTTGTTTTGTGAACCATTATTGGTTTTCACTTCTGCTTGTCTCCCTCCTTCTTCATTTTCATTATTTGATTAATACATTGGGTTTTTCCATCCTTTTCCTCGGGTATTTTGGGGTCGTTTAAACCCATGAACTTGTTTCCTTTTGGTTTGGGTTTATTACTTTCTTATTCTTGTTGGTTATTTGTGTGGTTCCCTTCTTCATTTGTTTCCTGTTGTTGGGTCAATCACTTGGGTTAGGTCAAAGTCGTCGTTTGTCGAGTCATATTCCTTATATTTTAATTAAATCAATCAGTTTATTTGATAAGAAGTATTTTTACATTTATAAATATATTTTTATCCCTGGTACTGGGTTGGCTATTTGTGTCGTAACATAATGCCTCTCCTTTAAAATTGATCATTTTGATAAAACACTAGCATAGTTTTTTATGAAATTATCAGTTATACATAATCTTTTTCCTTTTCTTTCTTGTTTGTTTCTCCATTCTTTATTTCTCTTCTTACTGAATTCATTCCATTTTATTTGGATCTGTTTTTTATTTTATTTCCATTGGTGTGTTCTCCCTTATACACAATTTTTTCCCTAACTTTAGTAGCTGGTTTCTCCCATTACTACTCATTTTTCTGAGACCAGAGGCACATCATCTCTGCTCAGTTTATTTGGATTGCTGGACTTTTCAACAGTCAATCTTAAATACCTTTTTTGTCAACTTGTGACTTAAATTAATAATAATATACTTTGGGATTGTCCACCTTGTGGTTTGTTTTTAGATCACTTTGGCCTTTTACTCATTCCTCCTTCCGCTGTACCTTTGCTATATACTATCATTTGCTCATACAATTGATTGTTTTTTATTTATTTATTTATATGTTAATTTCATCATTATTTGGTTTTCAATTCTCGTTGTGATCATTTTAATTATCTTAGACATTGGTATTCTTTTCTCAGTTATTTAGCAATATTTTGCTTTAGCCATAGCTTGTATATTTGATTCATACATAACTTCTCTTTTTCTTTGTACCAGTTTAGATTTTTTATTTTTTTGAATACCTTTGATTCCTTATAATTTCAGGTATTTATCTTATCAGTTTTTTGGTTTGATTTTATTTTTGTATATTTCCGTTTGTATTAAAAATCATTCTTGATAATTCTTTGTAAGTTAATTCTCTTACATCATAGGAATTTTTGTAGCATATTCCTATTTTGGTACATTTTGTTTAATTATTTCATATACTTCACATATCAACTTTTTAATAAATTATAAGTTGATTTCACTTAGTAGGAATTTATGTAACTCATTCCTTTGTTTTGATATTTTTTATTTTAGGCCTCATAAGTCATCGAAATGTTGTTGCAAGTTGTGCTCACCTAATTTTTGAATTTTGGCATTTGTATTTTATTTACAGTTACTTGTCCTTCGTGATGACATACGGCCGTACATTTTATTATATCTAAGTTTATTTTGGTATCAATTCGATTCTCACGGTTGTGGATTTATTATATGATTGTCTTTATCGTTTCCATTCCATATTATAGCCTTCTCCTTTTTGTTCGACACTTCGTTATTCTTCACCTCTTCTCCTTCAAGTGTTTGGTATTCACACTTATTCTGGATGAATTCATGGCATTATTATGCGTTCCATCGATCAGCCGTTTCTTCTTCTTCATCGATAACTTGCCTTCCTCCCTGAGAGGTGTTTGATTGGTTCCCATTACTCCTCGATGGAATCCAAAGTTCTGGCGGGTTGCGTTTATTGTACGCTATGCGGAAATTCTCTGCTGGATCATTACTGAAAGGTATCCAGTCATAGTTTTCTTCTTCTGGCTGGTTACTTCCGGATGGTGCGTCCCTTCTCTGGTTACTACTTCCGGATCTCACTCCAACAACATTGTTTACCTGTCTTATATTTTCTGCAGTCTCTTCCCGTGGGTTCGGGTTATCACTCTGACCGTTATCATTGTTTTGTTCGTTGGATGGTGGTCTCGTGTAACGCCTCTCTTGATTATTTCGATTGTTCCCTCTTATAAAGTTTACCCTCTGCTGATTGTTATTATTCCTGTTATCTCCGTTCCCTCTTCTATTATTATTTTGATAATTTGTATTACTACTATTATTCCCATAATTATGATTGTTATTGGGATAGTTGTTGGGATGCTGGTTTGGTCCATTGCCCCTGTAATTGTTATTGTTTTGATTATTTCCATTAAACGGTAGATTGCCCTGGTTATAATTTGGGCGGTTTCCCCTATATGGATAGTTACTATCATTCCGGTTTTGGTTACTCGGATAGTTATACTGGGGTTTGTTATAAGACAGATTGCTATTAGGTGGGTTTTGGTTTTCATTCCCCTGGTTATACCTCAAATTTACCATCCGATTACGATGATACTGTCTATCGTTTTCGTGGTCCTCCAGTAAATTGGCCATTCCCTGTATGGTCTTTATTTGTCCCTGTCTCCTGGCCCTCTGTATTGCGTCTTCGTAGTGATATCCCAGTTGAATGACTAGGGACTCTTCGGTTCGAGGTTTCGAGCTAGACAAACCTTTCCCAAGAAGTATGATGTTAGTGTATTCCCCGCCTGTGGCTCATATCTTCCGTTGCTTATGTCGTTTCTTACCACATTTTGGGTCGATTCTGACCAGTATTTTTCACGGAATAATGTTTTGAACTCTTGTGTACAGCTGATTTCTGGTCGTGTGGCTGTCCACCATTTGTCGTTCGTGTCTCGAAACATCTCATCGATTAGACTTCTCACCGTCGTCCATCTGGTATCCTTATTCTTCTCGATGAGCTCCTCCATCCTCTTCAGAAATTCTATAGGGTTTCTTCGGTAACCCTTAAAGTTTATTATTTCCCTATTTTCATTGGTAAAGATGTGGGTGCTACTGCAAGGCTTCTCCCGCAAAGCGTCTAGTTCCTCTTGCATCTGTTTCTCTTTCTGACTGATTTCTCTGATTTTTTCTTTATTTTCTTGAGTTTTCTCATCAATCTTGTTGATAGTGGTATATACTCTTTCAACGCGTTCGCTGACATCAGTCTGGATTTCCTTGTGCCTCTCCTTCAGCTCCTGAAGCACCTCCCGTTTGTTTTTTGTGCACTCTTCAATGGTGATTTTATAAAGTTCTTGTATTCTGACCTTTTCTTTCTCTTCGACGAGATTTATCTGATTGTTGAAATTTTCATGGACTTGTATTACAGCGTTGTTTGTCTCATTTATATTCTGTGTTAGCTCCTCTCGACACTCCGCCAATTGTTGCATCAATTCTCTCTTCGTATTCTCAATGTCTTCGTTGAATTGTTGTTGAAGTGTTTCCTTATTATTTTCAATCTTGTTGTTTAAAACTTCAAGATCCTTTTTTATCTGCTTCTTCAGCTCCTCACTCTTCTTTTCTAACGCCTCTTGGCTGCTTTCCATTTTGTTATTCAGGAGTTCTATATTCTTCTCCAAAAATTTCCTGTCTTCCTTCCTTCCCTCTTGCAATGACTCTAATTTTTTATTTGCTTGTCCGAATTGCTCCATCATTATTTTGAACATCTCCTGCGTGCTCATGTCTTCTTTCTGAGTGGGTTTGCTAGGTTGGTCCCCTACCATGACTTCCACCTCCGGTTCTGTTTGAGTTGGATTTTCTGGTTGGTTTAATCGAGGATCCTCTTCGACTAGCTCCCTGATCATTTCTTCAATTTCGTCCATCTCTTCTGGCTGATTTTCCCCTTCAATTCCTTTCTGTTTGTCCTTCCTGGTAACCATTGAGTGTCTCTTCATAGCCGCCGTTGGCCTTCTTTTACAGCCTCACCGGTTGGTCGCCAATCTGTAACGACTAATAGACGAAGGTCGCTGTTGTTCAAGCCCCACGTTGGGCGCCAATATGTAACGTACAATCGTAAGACGTCCTCGTCTTCGTTCAAACCTCACCTGGTTTTCGTCAATCTGTAACGAATAATAGAAGACGTACCTGCAAAATGTGTACAAATTGTATGTGTTTTGTATGATTAGTGCGTTCGCCTCGCACCGGGTCGTTACAGTAATTTTGATGGCTAGCGATGTTCGTAGCGTAGATATAATCACCTGTATATTACGGCAGTAACCTTACCTGTTATTTATAGGGGTGTGATAATCCCGGGTGGCGCCAAGTCGTTTTTCAAAACAACTAAAATTATGGTTAAACAAGTTATCAGCGTTGCGGGATGGTGCATTCAAATAGTTCCCGCTCGCACGGCCATCCCAATCGTCGCTTCTGCTGTGTGGCTGACAACCTGTTTACTGCTACGATTTATTCTTAAACACAAGTAATTGATATATAGCACTCCCTATGAAATGATAACGACGGTTACTCCATGTAATAAATATTTTTTAATGGGTGATAACTGAAAACATTCACATTTACAATAATACAATTATAAATTCGCACCGACTGATTACATGAGATCTTGCCTTCAGGGTTGGCGAAGTGATTTAGAAACCATTTAACCTTGCGTCGCTGCTTACGTTAAGCGTATTACAGTTATTTTTGGTTTCCCAAATTGAGGATCCTTTTGACTATGAGTTAAGAACTCCAATGGTTACAATAAAAATATATATTACCTTAATCTAAGTGTACATAAAGAATAATGTGTGCTGTTACAATCTGTTGTGTTGTGTCGTAAAAGTGTTCTGTAAGTTCGTGTTTAATTCCTAGGTTATAATCAATGTTAACAAAGTTCTATTAAGTGTTAATTTGCTCAAATATTCTATGAAAGAGAAATATTGTTTCTATAGTGCGGTAAATTTACCTTTTAAAATTATTTGAAGTGATTAGTGTTGGTGGAAAATAAATAATTGGATGGTACTTAACACCTCAACGTGTCTAGGTGCCTTCGTTGTTTAATCGGGTACGAGGTGGCTGCATAAATTCAGTTTTCATGGATTTTGGGCTTCAAAAGATTGAGCGTCTGTTTCGTCATGGGTCTTGACATTCTTTTCATGGATATTTTCTATTTAATTGGTCTTGGGTCTTGAATTATCTGCTACAACGGTCATCTACTTCTCCAACGATCAAGTTCAGCAACTTTTAACAACTATTTGCATTAATTTACACTGAAAAACGTTCTTCCAAATATTTGCATCTGCATTGGCTTAATGACGCTTCGATTCTTGTTAATTCCAACGGTAATCTCGTCTTCAACCGCCGTTTCCATAGTAACGGAATGATTCTGATTGGTTGATTTTGAGATGATGTATTGTTATCAAAATTCGAATTCTTCGTATATCTTCTGATTGCTGTTTTTCCTCCATCTTCCTTCCTGGTTATTAAATATTGTCACTATAGTATTTATTCTCGTTCATAGATTATTTTGATACCCCACAAGCTTGGGTAATTTCAGATTTTAAGTTTTTACAATTATGTTAATGCTTGTTAATTACATTTCTTTTTGTATAATAATGCCTATTACAATATTTTGTGTTATAAATGATTTACAATTTACTCTTGGTGATTCCTTCACCTCAGATTTTCTAAATTCTTATTCAATTTGTTATAATTTTTGGTTGTTTGGTTCTGACAGTTATGTTTTTTCTAGGCCTGAGTAGCCATTATAGTATTTTACTTATTTCATTCAAATCACATTTTGTTTCAGCCTATTGGGCTTTACTTTGTTATTTTTATTGGTTGTGTTGTATTTTGAGTCTGTTGGCGTGTTGTTTACTTGTCAATACTGCTTTCTCTATTTTAATCTTTAAAACATAACATTAGGCTTATGGACTGCAAATTTCATTCAGCCATATCCTATTCATAACATTAACATGGACAATTCTTTATAAGTCATTAGAGTTATTATTTTCATCAAGAAATATCATCACTTCCTTCCAACTTATCCTTATTTGCTAATTTTTTGTTTACAACACGTATTATTTTTGTTGTGATAAACAACATCACTTTTTATTAAATTGATAACAGTCCCTTATAACTTAGGTGTCTTTGTTAGTTTTTGATTTTTTTAATCTTTAAACGATTTTTACATTCTCTCCATGTTAACACCTTCAATTTATTCTTTTCTGGAATCCTTCCTTTTTACTTACTACTGGCTATAATTAAACTTAACTCTTTTGAACATCTTTTCTTAAATAAAAAAGTCATCATCACTTCTAGTGTTTACCATACCTTATTCTATAATTCACACTTAATACTATTTTTCACCAGCTATTTATTCACTGTTAATTTCCTACTTTTATCTTACCTTCACTTTTAAATTATTTATTGTTAATTATAATTTAACTAGTGTAACACTTCACTTTGGGGTTTTTACACCTACACTATTGCACTGTATCACTGTTTATACTATTTGTGTTCTGGTGGGTGATCCCTATACTTTTTCTCTTTCATATCCTTAATACTAATGACAATTAATACTTAATAATTAATACTTAATAACTAATAACAATTTTATCTGTGGTTTCGGTTGCCTTTTTATCACCTTAATCCTTAGTAATGTTTCTTCACTAGGTCACTTTGTCTATTAATGGGTAGTAACCGTTACCTTTCCTTTCTCTGG
The DNA here is from genome assembly GCA_034769895.1 of Magicicada septendecula. NCBI lineage: Eukaryota > Metazoa > Arthropoda > Insecta > Hemiptera > Cicadidae > Magicicada > Magicicada septendecula. Next base: position 437,428,421 of record CM068370.1, on the reverse strand, counting down.
ATAACCATTGTTTTGGTTTCAATATTCTTCTTATGTGCTTTATTACTTGTTTTGTGAACCATTATTGGTTTTCACTTCTGCTTGTCTCCCTCCTTCTTCATTTTCATTATTTGATTAATACATTGGGTTTTTCCATCCTTTTCCTCGGGTATTTTGGGGTCGTTTAAACCCATGAACTTGTTTCCTTTTGGTTTGGGTTTATTACTTTCTTATTCTTGTTGGTTATTTGTGTGGTTCCCTTCTTCATTTGTTTCCTGTTGTTGGGTCAATCACTTGGGTTAGGTCAAAGTCGTCGTTTGTCGAGTCATATTCCTTATATTTTAATTAAATCAATCAGTTTATTTGATAAGAAGTATTTTTACATTTATAAATATATTTTTATCCCTGGTACTGGGTTGGCTATTTGTGTCGTAACATAATGCCTCTCCTTTAAAATTGATCATTTTGATAAAACACTAGCATAGTTTTTTATGAAATTATCAGTTATACATAATCTTTTTCCTTTTCTTTCTTGTTTGTTTCTCCATTCTTTATTTCTCTTCTTACTGAATTCATTCCATTTTATTTGGATCTGTTTTTTATTTTATTTCCATTGGTGTGTTCTCCCTTATACACAATTTTTTCCCTAACTTTAGTAGCTGGTTTCTCCCATTACTACTCATTTTTCTGAGACCAGAGGCACATCATCTCTGCTCAGTTTATTTGGATTGCTGGACTTTTCAACAGTCAATCTTAAATACCTTTTTTGTCAACTTGTGACTTAAATTAATAATAATATACTTTGGGATTGTCCACCTTGTGGTTTGTTTTTAGATCACTTTGGCCTTTTACTCATTCCTCCTTCCGCTGTACCTTTGCTATATACTATCATTTGCTCATACAATTGATTGTTTTTTATTTATTTATTTATATGTTAATTTCATCATTATTTGGTTTTCAATTCTCGTTGTGATCATTTTAATTATCTTAGACATTGGTATTCTTTTCTCAGTTATTTAGCAATATTTTGCTTTAGCCATAGCTTGTATATTTGATTCATACATAACTTCTCTTTTTCTTTGTACCAGTTTAGATTTTTTATTTTTTTGAATACCTTTGATTCCTTATAATTTCAGGTATTTATCTTATCAGTTTTTTGGTTTGATTTTATTTTTGTATATTTCCGTTTGTATTAAAAATCATTCTTGATAATTCTTTGTAAGTTAATTCTCTTACATCATAGGAATTTTTGTAGCATATTCCTATTTTGGTACATTTTGTTTAATTATTTCATATACTTCACATATCAACTTTTTAATAAATTATAAGTTGATTTCACTTAGTAGGAATTTATGTAACTCATTCCTTTGTTTTGATATTTTTTATTTTAGGCCTCATAAGTCATCGAAATGTTGTTGCAAGTTGTGCTCACCTAATTTTTGAATTTTGGCATTTGTATTTTATTTACAGTTACTTGTCCTTCGTGATGACATACGGCCGTACATTTTATTATATCTAAGTTTATTTTGGTATCAATTCGATTCTCACGGTTGTGGATTTATTATATGATTGTCTTTATCGTTTCCATTCCATATTATAGCCTTCTCCTTTTTGTTCGACACTTCGTTATTCTTCACCTCTTCTCCTTCAAGTGTTTGGTATTCACACTTATTCTGGATGAATTCATGGCATTATTATGCGTTCCATCGATCAGCCGTTTCTTCTTCTTCATCGATAACTTGCCTTCCTCCCTGAGAGGTGTTTGATTGGTTCCCATTACTCCTCGATGGAATCCAAAGTTCTGGCGGGTTGCGTTTATTGTACGCTATGCGGAAATTCTCTGCTGGATCATTACTGAAAGGTATCCAGTCATAGTTTTCTTCTTCTGGCTGGTTACTTCCGGATGGTGCGTCCCTTCTCTGGTTACTACTTCCGGATCTCACTCCAACAACATTGTTTACCTGTCTTATATTTTCTGCAGTCTCTTCCCGTGGGTTCGGGTTATCACTCTGACCGTTATCATTGTTTTGTTCGTTGGATGGTGGTCTCGTGTAACGCCTCTCTTGATTATTTCGATTGTTCCCTCTTATAAAGTTTACCCTCTGCTGATTGTTATTATTCCTGTTATCTCCGTTCCCTCTTCTATTATTATTTTGATAATTTGTATTACTACTATTATTCCCATAATTATGATTGTTATTGGGATAGTTGTTGGGATGCTGGTTTGGTCCATTGCCCCTGTAATTGTTATTGTTTTGATTATTTCCATTAAACGGTAGATTGCCCTGGTTATAATTTGGGCGGTTTCCCCTATATGGATAGTTACTATCATTCCGGTTTTGGTTACTCGGATAGTTATACTGGGGTTTGTTATAAGACAGATTGCTATTAGGTGGGTTTTGGTTTTCATTCCCCTGGTTATACCTCAAATTTACCATCCGATTACGATGATACTGTCTATCGTTTTCGTGGTCCTCCAGTAAATTGGCCATTCCCTGTATGGTCTTTATTTGTCCCTGTCTCCTGGCCCTCTGTATTGCGTCTTCGTAGTGATATCCCAGTTGAATGACTAGGGACTCTTCGGTTCGAGGTTTCGAGCTAGACAAACCTTTCCCAAGAAGTATGATGTTAGTGTATTCCCCGCCTGTGGCTCATATCTTCCGTTGCTTATGTCGTTTCTTACCACATTTTGGGTCGATTCTGACCAGTATTTTTCACGGAATAATGTTTTGAACTCTTGTGTACAGCTGATTTCTGGTCGTGTGGCTGTCCACCATTTGTCGTTCGTGTCTCGAAACATCTCATCGATTAGACTTCTCACCGTCGTCCATCTGGTATCCTTATTCTTCTCGATGAGCTCCTCCATCCTCTTCAGAAATTCTATAGGGTTTCTTCGGTAACCCTTAAAGTTTATTATTTCCCTATTTTTATTGGTAAAGATGTGGGTGCTACTGCAAGGCTTCTCCCGCAAAGCGTCTAGTTCCTCTTGCATCTGTTTCTCTTTCTGACTGATTTCTCTGATTTTTTCTTTATTTTCTTGAGTTTTCTCATCAATCTTGTTGATAGTGGTATATACTCTTTCAACGTGTTCGCTGACATCAGTCTGGATTTCCTTGTGCCTCTCCTTCAGCTCCTGAAGCACCTCCCGTTTGTTTTTTGTGCACTCTTCAATGGTGATTTTATAAAGTTCTTGTATTCTGACCTTTTCTTTCTCTTCGACGAGATTTATCTGATTGTTGAAATTTTCATGGACTTGTATTACAGCGTTGTTTGTCTCATTTATATTCTGTGTTAGCTCCTCTCGACACTCCGCCAATTGTTGCATCAATTCTCTCTTCGTATTCTCAATGTCTTCGTTGAATTGTTGTTGAAGTGTTTCCTTATTATTTTCAATCTTGTTGTTTAACACTTCAAGTTCCTTTTTTATCTGCTTCTTCAGCTCCTCACTCTTCTTTTCTAACGCCTCTTGGCTGCTTTCCATTTTGTTATTCAGGAGTTCTATATTCTTCTCCAAAAATTTCCTGTCTTCCTTCCTTCCCTCTTGCAATGACTCTAATTTTTTATTTGCTTGTCCGAATTGCTCCATCATTATTTTGAACATCTCCTGCGTGCTCATGTCTTCTTTCTGAGTGGGTTTGCTAGGTTGGTCCCCTACCATGACTTCCACCTCCGGTTCTGTTTGAGTTGGATTTTCTGGTTGGTTTAATCGAGGATCCTCTTCGACTAGCTCCCTGATCATTTCTTCAATTTTGTCCATCTCTTCTGGCTGATTTTCCCCTTCAATTCCTTTCTGTTTGTCCTTCCTGGTAACCATTGAGTGTCTCTTCATAGCCGCCGTTGGCCTTCTTTTACAGCCTCACCGGTTGGTCGCCAATCTGTAACGACTAATAGACGAAGGTCGCTGTTGTTCAAGCCCCACGTTGGGCGCCAATATGTAACGTACAATCGTAAGACGTCCTCATCTTCGTTCAAACCTCACCTGGTTTTCGTCAATCTGTAACGAATAATAGAAGACGTACCTGCAAAATGTGTACAAATTGTATGCGTTTTGTATGATTAGTGCGTTCGCCTCGCACCGGGTCGTTACAGTAATTTTGATGGCTAGCGATGTTCGTAGCGTAGATATAATCACCTGTATATTACGGCAGTAACCTTACCTGTTATTTATAGGGGTGTGATAATCCCGGGTGGCGCCAAGTCGTTTTTCAAAACAACTAAAATTATGGTTAAACAAGTTATCAGCGTTGTGGGATGGTGCATTCAAATAGTTCCCGCTCGTACGGCCGTCCCAATCGTCGCTTCTGCTGTGTGGCTGACAACCTGTTTACTGCTACGATTTATTCTTAAACACAAGTAATTGATATATAGCACTCCCTATGAAATGATAACGACGGTTACTCCCTGTAATAAATATTTTTTAATGGGTGATAACTGAAAACATTCACATTTACAATAATACAATTATAAATTCGCACCGACTGATTACATGAGATCTTGCCTTCAGGGTTGGTGAAGTGATTTAGAAACCATTTAACCTTGCGTCGCTGCTAGGGTTGCCATACGTCCTGAAAAAGCGGGATTGTCCTGAATTTAAGCATGTGTCCCGACGTCCTGACTGAATTTTTAAAAATCCCTAAATGTCCTGAATTTTAAAAATCATAGCAAGTTTTTTAAAATTTGCCCGGGAGCAGCATGTTTCCGCTTTGGTTACTATTGCTAAGCAGACATTTTACACGGTGCTCGACATGGTTTCGGCATATTATCTGTCTTCAACATTGGTCTATTTTAGTTTATTTGCGTGTTTCTGTAATATACCATTCTCGGAAAATAGTTATAAAGGTATTATTCACAAGTTGTAGTATTCAAAGTTGTATTATGTCGAAAAAGAGACTTTCAAAATTCAACGAAACATGGACAAAAGATTTTCCATCGGTCCATGGAAAGGGCAAATAGAAGAGACTGTTAAATTTTTAATGAAACGGGGCCACAAAATTGATGATTCTATGGCATTTAACCAAGCATTGTGTTTGATAAACTTTGTTAAAGAAAAATTGAATAATGATGAAAATGATTTTGTATCCATGTTAGCTAGTAATAAATGGGTTCAGATTTTAAAGCAATGTAAATCAAGTGAGAAATATTCTGAATTGCTTAAATTGGCTCAGTTCTATTTCCGCTTACGTGGCCATAATGCATGTGTGGAAAGAATTTTTTCTTTAATGAATTCACAATGGACAGATGACAGAAATAGACTGAAAGTAGAATCTGTTAAATCAATATTATTGCTGCAATACAATTTTAAAGAAATATCTTGTCAGGAATTTCATGATTACATTTTAAAAAATGATGAGTTGCTAAAAAGTGTGTCATGTTCAGAAAAGTACCGGTATGATTGGTATCAGCATCAGGGCACTTCTGTGTCATAAATATCTTTAAGCAAAGGTAAATAAATGCTGTTTTTAGTTTTCATTTACTCGTGTTATTGAGAAATGAGTAATTCCACGTGAGCTGTCCCATCTGTTACTTAAAAATCTATGCAAATAACATTGAATATTATATAATTTTGGAGTGGTCTGTAAAGTAGGTATTTTACTTTGTAGCGGGTCATTTTTGGGTGTTTTTATTTTTAACCGTTTGGGGCATTATTATATTTTTACTTATTTCGTTTTCGGGCGGACTGGTATAATAAATTTGAAAAAACTGTAATTGTATTGTGCAACGTTATTGTCCAAGCAACAGCACGAGGTTGAGAAACAGCGTTTGGAACAAAAGCGACGCGCAATTTCAGTGGTGTAACACGGCAGAAGAATTTACCTCCACCAAAATTCTAAGAACTTTGCAAGTGTGTCGACGCACAGGCGCGAATACCCACGCAAGCGCGCTCAAAAGGACGCTCTCGACAAAAAACAAGATGGCTAGAGCGAAAAATTTATTCATCGCCCCTTTGGCATCACTCAAACGTCCGGCCCACTTAAATGACGTCAGCCAATGCCTACAGAAGATCATATGCGGCATTGACTCAAAAAAATAACATGCAGAGCATGGGCTGAAGCTTCGGTGACGACGCCCAAGGCAGTGAGTTCCAGTGTTGAAAACTGTGGAGAGGGAACAGAGAACCAACTTCTGCCCAGTACCTCTTACCAACCGACCGCATGCGGTTCATCTAAATTTGAGTAACAGTTTTTTTCTTTAGGTCGGCCGACCTCACCGTTAACATTTGTAGTGTAATCAACAGTGTATAAAGGGATTAACAGCAGTCAGTAGTGCGCTTAAAAGATTTAATAGTTTCGCAGATCTTTCGGACACCTGAACGGGGAATTGGTATGGGCGCGATGACCGCGTGGTCGATGTGGGGGCTTTATTATATGAAGATGTGTTAGGGGGCTTCTGATTTGTATAAAATGTGAAGGGGTTGTTAGTTTGGTATAAATGTGAGTGTGGCAAAGCTGGGCGGCTTTCTGTGTATATTTGTGTTTGCCTTTTATGTTTGTGTCTTAGAAAAAATAAGGTAAGCCGTAGATTGTAAGCCAGATTACAACAGAGTCACGTGTTGCACAACACCTGAAACATGTATTTACTAAATGTATTGTTCTTAATTTCACTAAAGTAACAGTAAAACATTAAATGGAAATTCTCTTCATATAAATGTGTTGTGCAAATTATTCTCACAACCTTAAGAAATTACGTCTGCATCCCAAACATACGTATGACGCAACCTTGAAGCCACGCGATGGTAAGTAGGAGTGGATTAACATTGATTTTAAATTAATACGATATCATTTAATATAGAACATATAATAGATATTTACCATATATCCGTCGTGCGACTTCGTTTTTCTCGTCTTATTTTGACGCGTTTCGGCAACGAATTGCCATCTTCAGAATCTTAATCACTCATATGAGATCGTTAAAAAATTAAAAACATTAAAATCATTACGGTAAAGGTGCACTTTTACGATATTGGAAACTCACAGACGCGAACATGAAAGTTTATGTTTCTCGAGTGGACTATATCGATCGACTGCTTTCGCGTGGACAATATCGATCAACTGATTCACTGTTTATATAGCCACTGATAAACCTGTTTTGCTTAATATAGCCCATATGTACTGTGACATTTCATTTACTGGCGCCCGTGTGCAAGTATTGCCGTGTCGTACAACATGTTATGTGAAAATGTAAGTTTATCATTCAAGACATAATCACTGTTGATTTTGACGGCTTTATATATTTCGTATTCCTCAAGCGCGTCCATGTATTTTCCTTTCCTGCAGCAATGCAAAGGCTGGAAATTTGTCTCAAAATCACTGTAGTTATGATTACATAGTATCAGGTGCCTGGCAAAATTAGATGTTGTTTTATGTAATTCCCTTCTGGGAAGATGTTCGTTATATCTTTCTTCAAATGGTCTGCCTGTTTGGCCTATGTAGAACATGTCACATGAGCTGCAATTCATCTTGTATACGCCGGTTCTTTTTCTTTCTGGTATACTGTTTTTTCGGCTAAGAAGTCTCTGAATGTTGTTATTTGTACGAAAGGTTACAATTACATGGTGTTTCTTGAGTTCGTTAACTAGAATATTTGGTAAAATGTTTGTGTAATCTGCAGATATGTATTTATTAACCGGAAGTGTGTTATCATTGTTCGACTTTTTTAATTTCTTCTCTTTGTGTTTACTTATTAATTTATCCACTAATGAACTTTTATATCCGTTAGCCGCTGCTATGTGCTTGATGGTATTAACCTCTTCAATGTAGTCTTTTTCACTTAACGGTATAGTTAGCAATCTATGCACAAAACTATTGTAAGCTGCCATTTTATGCGAGGTGGGATGATATGAATCGGCATGAATTGTGACGTCCGTTGTTGTGGCCTTTCTATAGATTTCAAATTGAAGTTTTCCTTCGTTTTTTAAAATGGTTAAATCTAAGAAATTTAATTGATTTTCTTCTTCTATTTCAGATGTGAATTTAATCTTATGGTGTATGCTGTTTATGTGACTACTTAAGTTTTGTATTTGCCTTTTTGTTCCATTAAATATCATAAACGTATCGTCGACGTATCTACAATAAAAAATGATTTTATTCTTGTATAATTTATTCGATATTATGTTCATATTCTCATAATAATTTAAATATATATCAGCTAATAGTCCTGACAATGGCGAACCCATAGCCAGACCGTCATCTTGTGTAAAAAACCCGTTGTCAAATGTAAAGTAATTTTGTTCCAAGACGACTGTAAGTAGTTTTATAAGTTCATTGATTTTTTGCATGCTAAGTTGAGCTACTTCCTTTAAATTGTTATTTACAATTTCTATAGTTTCCCTCACGGGGATATTAGTGTACAAATTAGTTACGTCTAACGATACTAATTTATATTGTGGTAGTATTTCTATCTTTTTAAGTTTTTCAACAAACTCATAACTGTTCTTTATACTGTAATTATTTGCTATCCTGATATTATTCTTAATTAAAGTCACTAACAATTTAGCAGCTTTGTATCCGGGAGCTGTGGTGTAGTTTATTACTGGTCTGATTGGTGTACTTTCCTTGTGGATTTTAGGTAGTCCTGTGAATTTTGGTGCCGTGGCATTAATTGGTTTTAAATATCTGCGTGTTTTCTCATCTAACAAAAAATTACATTGATTAATGGTGTTATTCAAAGTTTTTACATAAGCCTTTGTGGGATCCCGGTCTATTTTCTTAATATTATTATTATTTATGAAATCAAATACCTTTTGAGTATACTCTCTTTTCTGCATGACCACCAATGTGTCACCCTTATCTGCCTTACTTATAATTGCATCATTTTTCTCAAGTTTACTTTTTATGGTTTTAAGATTCATGATATCCTGCTTATATTTACTTTTTAAAAAATTGTTTTGACTTTTACATTTATTACTATTAATTGCGTTATTGAGTTTGTTGTTGATAAAAACCCTTGCTTCATTCTGTGCAACGGAACCATTTAATCTTTTAATAGCAGCTTCAGCATTAACTACCTCATGGACAATTTCGTTTGTCGTATTAAATCTTGGTACATTATATTTCAGACCTTTATTAAGCACGTTTATTTCTTGGTTAGTGAACTCTATGTTGGTTGTATTCGTTACACGTTCATAGAACACATGTTTACAATCTATTGGTCTATTTTCTTTTTTATGCTGAGTAAGATATAGATTTCGTATTTTCTTATTATGGGTTAATACTTTATGATAAAAATAATTGGATATTAAAGCATTAATTTTGGTCATGATAACATCTATAACTGCAGGGTGAATTTCCTTTAACATTTCTAAATGCGCTTTATAAAGATCCGTATTTAACCTGTTTTTCTTTTTGTATGTTACATTTTCACATAACATGTTGTACGACACGGCAATACTTGCACACGGGCGCCAGTAAATGAAATGTCACAGTACATATGGGCTATATTAAGCAAAACAGGTTTATCAGTGGCTATATAAACAGTGAATCAGTTGATCGATATTGTCCACGCGAAAGCAGTCGATCGATATAGTCCACTCGAGAAACATAAACTTTCATGTTCGCGTCTGTGAGTTTCCAATATCGTAAAAGTGCACCTTTACCGTAATGATTTTAATGTTTTTAATTTTTTAACGATCTCATATGAGTGATTAAGATTCTGAAGATGGCAATTCGTTGCCGAAACGCGTCAAAATAAGACGAGAAAAACGAAGTCGCACGACGGATATATGGTAAATATCTATTATATTAATATAAGCGACTTGGAGACAACTAACCTAAAATGTATTATAATATAGAACGTTTCATTGGCGCCACGAAAGGGACGAATTTAATAAAATAAATTCCATACCTATAAATGGGATGCAATCGTAATTTGGAGGTTGCGTGAGAATACGCAAAAGGTACTTATGTAAAGTTAAGTTACGCTAAGTAAGTAAAGAATATTTGTTCATATAAGAAACAGAGTAAATATCTAAAAATAATAATGGAAAATACAGCAGAGAACGGAGTCGATTTGTCCGACTCGACTGTGATAAGCGAAATAGCTGAATTAAATGAATCAGCTGTTGTGAATAGTTTTGAAGTACATTCAACGCCGAATGTACGTCAAGGCGACAAAACTTTGAACACAAGTAGTATAAATGAAGCAAATAATACAGATGATTCGGGGATCCAAACGACCCCAAAATCAAATAGAGAAAATAAAAATAATGACAATAAAGTCGGCATCACTGACGACAAAATAGAAAATCTAGTGACACCTGTCCAAAGTAAACAAGAGATAGATAAAGAGGAGAAAGTTATGAATATGTTGCAGTTAATTTTGGAGCAACAGAGTATTAAATTTGAAATACAAAATCACAATTTTAATGAATTAAAGAATGACATTCAAGAAATTAATAGACGTTGTGAAAATACCAAAGTAGAATGTACTGATAAAATTAACCAAGTAGAAACCAAATTAGATGATTCAATACAAAAGCTAGATGTTAAATTTACTGAAATAGATAGTCAGATAAGTAGAGTTGAGAAGCAGATAAATGAGAATAACGAGTATTTAATAAGTTCAATGAATGAGCATAACAATGACATAGAATCTAAAATTAATAAATGTAGTATTGAAACTGAATGTAAGTTGAGTAACGTAGTAACGACAGTTGAAAAAATTAGTCAGAACTTTGATGAACACCAAAATAAGGTAGACTATAAAATAAATGAAATTGAAAATAATTATAAGACAGAAATACAAGCAGTAAATGAATCTATCGATGTGATAGCAAAGAATAACGTACAGTCTGAATATAGTAATGACAAAAAATTATATTCACTTGAACAGAATATTAATAATATGAGAGATGAATTAAGTGTAGTAAAAAATCAAAATGTAAACAATGTTACTGAACGCATATTTATGACACGTGACACAAACAATGAAATAGAATTAGAAACTTTTAGTAGTGAAATTAGGAGAGTGCATCCAATGCAATTTTTAAATCGAGTACGGGAGTTTGACAGATTCAATGGTAGTAGCTGGGAGGTTAAACTTATAAAAATTTTGAAATGTTTTAAAGGTGATTCAGAGATATGGGCGGAGACGCATCGAAACGAATGGGAGAGTTATGGAGATTTTGAAAGAGCATTTCGGAACAAATACTGGTCGGAGGAGGAGCAGGAGATACTGCGAAGCCAAATAATGGGAACTGGGAGTTTTGGAAGAAACAGCCGTAGTATTACAGTATATACGATGAAGCTGTACAACGAAGCGAAGTATTTGGAACCACCGTTGCCATTTCAGTCGTTTGTACGCCACGTTAGCAAGCACCTACCAAGGGAGGTGCAGATCACATTGATGACCAGAGAGGTAAGCGACATAAATGAATTAGAAAAAATATTAGACGTTTTTCAGAATATTAAGGACCAGGAAGACAGCAGACGCATACAACAACATAATATACAAAATGGGGGTAATTATGTACCAAGAGGAGGACCAAACGGAGGAAACACACACAATGGTCGAGAACGGGACAGACGATACCCAATGTGGAAATGTGACGGGTGTCTGGTGGAAAATTATGCTGATCGTAATTTTTGTTATAGATGTAGAAGGGCGAGGCCCGGACAGCAGCCGAGGACACCACCGAGGTTCAACAACCCACAGCAGAGGAACGGTGAACGACGAGTAGAGAATCTGAGAAATGAAGGAGGAAATCAGCAGATGGGCAGAGTATACACGCCCCGTAACGCAGACGCAAGAATGGGAAACTAAGGAGGACAATGGATGAGGAGGCCCGGCCATTGTCGAGGAATAATCACGGGGTCCACGAAAATAAATACAGGAATAACACGATTCACACGGACTTGGCCACAGAATTGTTGGAAGAAGAGGAGACGGAAACGAGGAGACAAGAGGCGTGGTTGACTGAGGTAAAACTGGAAATAGAAGGTAAGTCAATCTTGACACTTATAGATACAGGTAGCGAAATATCTGTAATAGCAGAACATGTACTCAATAAATTGAAAGAAACTAACAAACATATTCCGTCTTTGCCAGTAGCAGGGGTAGCAATTGTAGGTATTACGGGTGTTAGAAGTAAACGGGTTACAACACAAGTCCAGTTGAACATGTTAATAAATGGGGAAAAATATGAGAATACATTTTTAGTTGTAAGAGGTTTAAATTTAGAAGTGATTTTGGGTAATGATTTTTTAATAAGAAATAATGCGGTCATTAACTTTCGAAAAAGAATTTTAGAATTGAGTAATGAAAATAAACAAATAACAGTTAATTTTGAACGGGTTCTAGACACAGTAAAGATTTCGGGTATAAGGGTTATACCAGATAAAACCATAAATAGGGATATGGAATTTAGTATACATGCGTGTAGAGAGAGTGTGAGTGAAGAGAGGGGAGATAGAATATGGGCCGAAAGAGAGGTTAAATTTTGTGGGGAAGGTGATGAAATGGGGAGTTCTCAGCGTAAAGCGCTGTGGCGGGTAGTTGAGGATTATCGGGGAGTGTTTGCCGGGGAACCAGGAAGGGCAAAAGGTTATGAATGTGAATTAAGGGTGAGGGAGCATGCGCCATATGTCCAACGTAGTTATCCGGTACCATATTCGAAAAGGGAGGCTGTACAGTCAGAATTAGATAGGATGTTAGCGGGGGATATTATAGAAAGGTCGGTATCAACTTATTCCAACCCTTTAGTAGTAGTAATCAAAAAAGATGGGAGAGTGAGGTTATGTCTAGATGCCCGCAAAATCAATCAAATAATCATTCCAGACCGGGAGTCACCAGAAGCGATAGAAGAGATTTTTCAGAAATTTAGTGGTGTGAAATACATGACTTCTTTAGACCTGACCGCCGGATATTGGCAAGTCCCGTTGGCAGTAAATAGTAGAAAATATACAGCGTTTTTGTTCAACGGAAAAAACTATCAATTTAAGCGCTTGCCGTTTGGTTTGAACACCAGTGTAGCTAGTTTTATTAAGTGTCTCGACGAAATTTTGCAACCACATAACTTAGATTTTCTAACCATATACGTAGACGACATACTAATAGCTTCTAGAACATTTGAAGAGCATGTAGAGCATTTGGAATATGTATTGGAGAAATTATACCAGGGAGGTTTGACGGTGAATTGGGACAAATCAAAATTTTTGCAAACCGAAATACATATTTTAGGTTTCATAATAACACCTACAGGAATACGTGCTAACCCGGATAAAGTAGAATCCATCTTGACATTCCCGGAGCCAAAAAATATAAAGCAGTTGCAAAGTTTTCTTGGTCTTTGTAATTTTTACAGGAAGTTTCAGAGGAACTACGCCCAGACGACGGCCCGACTCAGCGCAGTGTTGCAAAAGAACAAGCAATGGAGATGGGGCGACAATGAAAGAGCAGCGTTCAATGACATCAAAATCAAGTTCGCAGACATGATACTAATGAATCATCCCAATTTTAATAACAAATTTTATTTACAGACAGATGCTAGTAACATAGCGTTGGGAGCAGAACTTTACCAAGAGGACGAGGAGAAGGAACATAAAACTATCGCCTTTGCCAGCCGGACGTTGCTAGCTGCTGAGCGCAACTAAACTACCACAGAAAAGGAGCTCCTCAGTATAGTGTTCGCCGTGAGGAAGTTCCGAACGTATCTGCTGGGTAACAGGACCATCATCAGGACGGACCATAAAGCGCTATCGTTCCTCAATACTTGTAAACTCACACACAGCCAGATTACCAGGTGGGTGTTAGCTCTTCAAGAGTATAATTTTTCTTGGGAATATATCAAGGGTGTAGAGAACAGGGTGCCAGACACACTATCACGAATAGACACAGACAGAAATAGAACAGGTAGAGATATTAAAGAGATAGAAATTTATAGACTATCCCGGGAAGATAAACTTTTTGGGGAGGAATTAAAAGATATAAATGTAATGCAAAGAGCTGATAATAAATAAAATAAAATAATTACTAGTATAGAATCAGATATAGACGAATTAGGGTATAAGCAATATTTTCAAGTGTTCAAAGGGAGTTTGTTTAAAAAAGTAGAGGGGAGAGAGAGAGATTGGAGGTTAGTCATACCTGAAGGGTTGATAGAGAAAATAGTGTGGGACTGTCATTTTAGATACGGGCATTTTGGGGCACGGAAGTGTGTGAATGTATTAAAGGAATCTTGTTTATTTAAGAACATGGAGAAACGAGTCCGAAGAATACTTAGAGTTTGTGAGTTATGTCAGAAATCCAAAGTTGTAAATTATAGGTTAGAGGGAGAACTAAATTATATTAAAGTAGAAAAACCATTCGATTTAGTAGCTGTAGATTTGTACGGCCCACTGCCGAAAGGTAGGGGTGGAGTGATGAATATTTTTGTTGTACTTGATACTTTTTCTAAATATGTCAGGCTATATAGTGTAAAGCGAGCCACAAGTAAGGTGCTGAGCGAGAAAATCACACGCGACTATATGATCAACGTGGGAAAGCCGAAGGTGATATTATCCGACCACGGTCCGCAGTTCATCAGCGGAAGATGGCGCCAGACTCTTGGATGGGAAGGTATTATCCCAAAGCACACTGCCGTATATCATCCACAGTCGAATCAAGCTGAGAGAGTCATGAGGGAGTTGGGCAGAATTTTTCGAACATACTGCCATGCCAAACATAGCGAGTGGCCACTCTATGTGCAGAAGATTGAAAACTGGCTAAACTGCACCACCCACGAGTCGACGGGGTTCACGCCTTATGAGCTAATAAGAGGAAAGCGTCCACAGAGGATTCTGGAACAACTAATTGAATATCCACCGGAAACCAACACTATCGGTAACGATGTTAAGCTGAGACTAGCCAATGAAAGTCTGTTGACAAAAGGGGAGAGGAGAAAACGGAAACATGACATGAAAGGTAAGTGGACGCAGTATGAGATTGGACAGCTGGTATTGGTACGACGACACGATTTATCAAGTGCACAAGATAAGGAGATCAAGAAGTTTTTCTTATTGTACGAGGGGCCGTACGAGGTAGTGGAAATAAAAATGAAAAATTCATATGTGTTACAGAATAGAGAAACCAGGGAGATAGTGGGTACGCACAACGCTACAAATTTGAAATTATTTTGGTCAGCATAAGTATTTTGTTAATTTGTAAAGGTATGAATGTTATTTAATTATTCTTTTATGTTTTTAGAAGGGCTCCTCCCCCATTTTCGGGCGGCCACGATCTTACCAGTCCTGGCCGTGGAATTCGGAAATCGGAGGCGGGCCATGGTTGGCAGGATCTTCCTTCGGGCGGTGAAAGCAACGATGGTCCGGCTCCACCAAAATTGGTACAAAATAGAAATTTAACCACATATATTTGAACGGGGAGGGGGACCCCAAAAGAGGTACGTGACGAATTAAAATTTTTTATACACTCTGGGTACAACAATTTTGAGGTACCTGTCACGTGCCTGCACTGCCTTAGAGTGATTATATAAAGGAGGCTACACCTACATACAAGGCAATGCAATCACAAACAAAATTTTAGTCTCATTGGTAGAATAAAGTTTACCCATGAGAGCAGTTACAGATTAATTTTTAAAAAAAATGGATTTTGCTGGGAGGTAGATTTGGAGGCAGGATAGACAGCGGGTTTGGATAAATGGAGGGGGAGACGGGGTAGTTTGGTTTAAAGGGGGGACATGAATTCACGTAGTGGATTTATCTTATCTCCCTGTTTACCTCGTAGCAAAACCCCATTTTCGGGCGACCACAGATTCACCATCAAAAAGAACAATTTTGGAGGTGTATAATTTTAAATTTAAATAAATTTTAGAATTAAGTGACCGAATATAATTGTCGAGTTTTAGTATCAGTGAGTATGGGAACATTTTGAAAAGAATGTGTAACCAAATAAAAACTTGTTGTCAATACAAGATGTGGGGATAATTTTGGGGGGTAGTTTGGTGCTCGATGAAGTGATAATAACAATGGAGTGTTGAACTGCATTTGTAGAAAGTCTAATTTTCAATTGTGAAGTAATTAGTTAGTAATTAAGTGGCTATTAAGGGGGTGGCCTGTGCTCTCTTAGATAGCGAAATGGGTTGGGGGTAGCAGTGAGTGTTACCTCCATCGGAGGCCGAGCTGGCGATAAATGTGCGGCACACCTTATCCGTGTAAAATAAAAATTTTACACACATTACTAAATGACAGTGTCGCACATAAAAATATTAATGTTTAACAGGCAGTGAAATTAGAGTTAGATTTCCTCGACTTTTCGGGCGGTTACTGCCTTACCAGCACTAACCGTGGTTTTGGCTAGCGGCCAGCTATGGTCATACCAAGTCCCTTGACCATAGCTGACTTGAAATTGGTATATATTTGAAATTCAATGGGGGGACAATTAGAGGAAATCTCCGGAACTAGGGAACAGCGGCTGCCACTCTGTTCGAGGAGGAACAGCAAGACCGGTGGCAGATCCGTTTTTAAGGGTGTATGATTTTTTAACCAGAACATTATGATGTTCATTAACTTTAAAACTTAACAGCGGAAGCAGAGACACGGAGAGGTAAAACCCTGCTCCAAAATGTACAGTCTCTGTGGAAGCGAAAGGGCGAGACAGTCCTCCATAATCTGAAATAGTGTGTGTGGCAGGGAGGTGACGTAAAGGAGTCACGAATTTAAAATTTTATGACAAAAGTTTTGCTTATTCAAAGTTTAATTCAATCAAAAAATGCTTGTGCTCTGTCCACATAATTATATGCTCAGACTCGTAAATTAAGGTGTTCATGCTATAATTTTAAGTGTATTATATTATTGTTGTCTATTAGATAAGCATTGATAAGAATATGTAATTTTATTATGTGTGTATTTGTTTAAGCCAATAAGTAAATCGTCTGGCAGGTTAACATAAGCATCAGAATCAGAGAAATGGGA
The DNA here is from genome assembly GCA_034769895.1 of Magicicada septendecula. Lineage (NCBI taxonomy): Eukaryota > Metazoa > Arthropoda > Insecta > Hemiptera > Cicadidae > Magicicada > Magicicada septendecula. The sequence goes on along the minus strand of CM068370.1, from coordinate 437,411,538 downwards.
AACAATGAGGTGAGAAGGGAGAATAAATAAAAATAAATATGTATATTCCATGTAATTTGTTCTATTTTAAGATGTATTTTTATTATGTCCGGAGATCAGCTGATCAGCAATGATGTCACTGGTAGGTTAGTTATAAAGGTTACAAGTTATTAATGTTCAATGCTATGTTTGATGTACTACAGATATTTTGAAGTAAAGATAAAAGGAATATGAGAAATAAAATAATAATAATTTATGCAAGTTAATAAAAGATAATTCATGGGTGATAAATGTTTTATGGGACATGCAGACCTGTCCAAGTTGAATTAAAAGCTGAATGTGAAATGATGGAGATGAATATAATGTAATGTTGTTTTGAGTTGATGTGATATAACAGAGTTGGTGAAGTATTAATGTTGACACAGTGGTAATGGAGACTTTATGTAGATTTTGAATGATATATTGTTGTTTTTATAGTTAATGAGGTTATTTTGTGTATTTGTAGTAATGTAATGAGATTGAGATTTTTTGGGGATGGCAATTTTGTATTAGAGGGTAGTGTAATGTAGGAGTCCGCAACAAGGGTTGGGACGGGATAGGGATAGATTTTAGTGGGGAAGGGGCCGCCTTAGGTAGAATCCGGGCCGCCAAATAAGGGAATTGAGTTTTTTGGGGGCGGGGAAACACGTATCCTATATACAAAGGGTTAGAGAGTATTTTATAATGGGAGAAGGTGGCGAATTGTGTTAAATGATAAGTTGGTGTTTAGAATGTCCTGATTAGTAGATATTTTGATAGAGATGGGTGTCATGATAATTGAGTTGATTAATATTAGAGTCAGAGGGAGAAAGTTTATATAGGTATAGAGATCTAATACAGTAAATGAGAATAAATGAATTACAACTCCCACAGTAATGTAGAATTAAACTGTTAACTAAAGAGAGGAATTTATAATAAAGAATATACAATTGTTTAATTTTTTTTTCAAACCAGTGACAGAATTTTGATAGAAGTGAAAATAATGTAAAGTCAAGAAGTGTTTATTTTAAATAATTTAAATGTCAAGTTGATGATTGATTATATTAATATTTTGTTTATTATAAATATTTTATGTTACTATGTTTTGTATTTCAAGGTAGGATATTACAGATATTCAAAGTGTTTTCAGAACTTATATATAACATATATGTAGGTCAAGGGTTTTGGACTTGACCTAGTTAAGATCAGCTGATGAGGTCATACACCTACTAAGCTTGTATAGTAGGAATCCAATTTTAATTTGTTTGTTTGATTAATTCAAACCAATATGTGAATAATTTTAATAAATGTTATTTAATAAATAAATGTAATAAAATTTTTTTTAATGAATAAATTTAAATTTTTTGAATTTTAAAATTTTTTTAAATTTTTTAAATTTTTTGAAAAAAAAAATTTGATTTTTCGCCTGCCAGCGAAGGAATATGTTAGATAATTATTCTTTTATTATGTGTGCATTAACCATGTTTATTTTATTGTATTGCATTGTATTGGTAGAATATAAGTGGTTCTCATGTTAGAGTAAGGATGTGTTTATATTATTAGAAATGTCTAGGTTAAGTCAGTTGAAACAAAAAATTAGAAAAAGAGGAAGAGAATTTCTTGATAAACAATTATTTTTTTTGAATTTTGATTTTTCTAAATTTTTGATAAATTTTAAAAAGCAAATTTTCCACTTTTAATGTGTTATGGTAATATGTAACGTGAGAGTGTGTGAGCCCAGTATTTGCCAAAGGCAGCCCAGCTTGCAAAAAGGGGATCCATATCGGCGGAGGAGCTGGAATGATTTTAGCCAGGGATTGAGGATTTTTGGGGGTAGTATGTTAGAAGGCGAGGCGCGCTGTGGTGCGAGTCTGATCGATTTCTCGGTGTTGGGATCTCTAACGGAGAAGTCCAGTGATCTCGTTCAGATGAGTCCATGGTCGTTGAGCCAGGGGGGTCGTGTACCCATGAGAGTAAGAACCAGGGGGTTGTTGGCACCAGTTCCTCACCGGTCCTCTTCGGGGTTTATTGATGAGATTTCTTCTGTTGTGAACAGCAGAATTCTCATCGAGGGGGTATTGTAGCGGGTCATTTTTGGGTGTTTTTATTTTTAACCGTTTGGGGCATTATTATATTTTTACTTATTTCGTTTTCGGGCGGACTGGTATAATAAATTTGAAAAAACTGTAATTGTATTGTGCAACATTATTGTCCAAGCAACAGCACGAGGTTGAGAAACAGCGTTTGGAACAAAAGCGACGCGCAATTTCAGTGGTGTAACACGGCAGAAGAATTTACCTCCACCAAAATTCTAAGAACTTTGCAAGTGTGTCGACGCACAGGCGCGAATACCCACGCAAGCGCGCTCAAAAGGACGCTCTCGACAAAAAACAAGATGGCTAGAGCGAAAAATTTATTCATCGCCCCTTTGGCATCACTCAAACGTCCGGCCCACTTAAATGACGTCAGCCAATGCCTACAGAAGATCATATGCGGCATTGACTCAAAAAAATAACATGCAGAGCATGGGCTGAAGCTTCGGCGACGACGCCCAAGGCAGTGAGTTCCAGTGTTGAAAACTGTGGAGAGGGAACAGAGAACCAACTTCTGCCCAGTACCTCTTACCAACCGACCGCATGCGGTTCATCTAAATTTGAGTAACAGTTTTTTTCTTTAGGTCGGCCGACCTCACCGTTAACATTTGTAGTGTAATCAACAGTGTATAAAGGGATTAACAGCAGTCAGTAGTGCGCTTAAAAGATTTAATAGTTTCGCAGATCTTTCGGACACCTGAACGGGGAATTGGTATGGGCGCGATGACCGCGTGGTCGATGTGGGGGCTTTATTATATGAAGATGTGTTAGGGGGCTTCTGATTTGTATAAAATGTGAAGGGGTTGTTAGTTTGGTATAAATGTGAGTGTGGCAAAGCTGGGCGGCTTTCTGTGTATATTTGTGTTTGCCTTTTATGTTTGTGTCTTAGAAAAAATAAGGTAAGCCGTAGATTGTAAGCCAGATTACAACAGAGTCACGTGTTGCACAACACCTGAAACATGTATTTACTAAATGTATTGTTCTTAATTTCACTAAAGTAACAGTAAAACATTAAATGGAAATTCTCTTCATATAAATGTGTTGTGCAAATTATTCTCACAACCTTAAGAAATTACGTCTGCATCCCAAACATACGTATGACGCAACCTTGAAGCCACGCGATGGTAAGTAGGAGTGGATTAACATTGATTTTAAATTAATACGATATCATTTAATATAGAACGTTTCAACTTAAAGTATGATTTCTTATTATTTCTCTATTTGATTTTTAACATTAACATCATATAACAAGTGTGTCTTTTGGTAACGGACGGGACAGTTCACATGGAATTACCCAAATACATTCGTTGGACCAAAGGCGCAGACTTTTGGTCTTGAGCAAGGGGGCAAGGATGAATATATCAAACATTTTTACTGGAGCAAATACACGATTGCGTCCCCGTACCACTATATGCACGGGGGCAAGTGCTCCCGTGGAGCCGGCGCCTATGGTTGGAACTTGTCGATGTTGGTATCCTGAATTTCATCCTGAACCTTATGGCAACCATAGTCGCTGCTTACGTTAAGCGTATTACAGTTATTTTTGGTTTCCCAAATTGAGGATCCTTTTGACTATGAGTTAAAGAACTCCAATGGTTACAATAAAAATATATATTACCTTAATCTAAGTGTACGTAAAGAATAATGTGTGCTGTTACAATCTGTTAAGTTGTGTCGTAATAGTGTTCTGTAAGTTCGTGTTTAATTCCTAGGTTATAATCAATGTTAACAAAGTTCTATTAAGTGTTAATTTGCTCAAATATTCTATGAAAGAGAAATATTGTTTCTATAGTGCGGTAAATTTACCTTTTAAAATTATTTGAAGTGATTAGGGTTGGTGGAAAATAAATAATTGGATGGTACTTAACACCTCAACGTGTCTAGGTGCCTTCGTTGTTTAATCGGGTAGGAGGTGGCTGCATAAATTCAGTTTTCATGGATTTTGGGCTTCAAAAGATTGAGCGTCTGTTTCGTCATGGGTCTTGACATTCTTTTCATGGATATTTTCTATTTAATTGGTCTTGGGTCTTGAATTATCTGCTACAACGGTCATCTACTTCTCCAACGATCAAGTTCAGCAACTTTTAACAACTATTTGCATTAATTTACACTGAAAAACGTTCTTCCAAATATTTGCATCTGCATTGGCTTAATGACGCTTCGCTTCTTGTTAATTCCAACGATAATCTCGTCTTCAACCTCCGTTTCCATAGTAACGGAATGATTCTGATTGGTTGATTTTGAGATGATGTATTGTTATCAAAATTCGAATTCTTCGTATATCTTCTGATTGCTGTTATTCCTCCATCTTCCTTCCTGGTTATTAAATATTGTCACTATAGTATTTATTCTCGTTCATAGATTATTTTGATACCCCACAAGCTTGGGTAATTTCAGATTTTAAGTTTTTACAATTATGTTAATGCTTGTTAATTACATTTCTTTTTGTATAATAATGCCTATTACAATATTTTGAGTTATAAATGATTTACAATTTATTCTTGGTGATTCCTTCACCTCAGATTTTCTAAATTCTTATTCAATTTGTTATAATTTTTGGTTGTTTGGTTCTGACAGTTACGTTTTTTCTAGGCCTGAGTAGCCATTATAGTATTTTACTTATTTCATTCAAATCACATTTTGTTTCAGCCTATTGGGCTTTACTTTGTTATTTTTATTGGTTGTGTTGTATTTTGAGTCTGTTGGCGTGTTGTTTACTTGTCAATATTGCTTTCTCTATTTTAATCTTTAAAACATAACATTAGGCTTATGGACTGCAAATTTCATTCAGCCATATCCTATTCATAACATTAACATGGACAATTCTTTATAAGTTATTATTTTGATCAAGAAATATCATCACTTCCTTCCAACTTATCCTTATTTGCTAATTTTTTGTTTACAACACGTATTATTTTTGTTGTGATAAACAACATCACTTTTTATTAAATTGATAACAGGCCCTTATAACTTAGGTGTCTTTGTTAGTTTTTGATTTTTTAATCTTTAAACGATTTTTACATTCTCTCCATGTTAACACCTTCAATTTATTCTTTTCTGGAATCCTCCCTTTTTACTTACTACTGGCTATAATTAAACTTAACTCTATTGAACATCTTTTCTTAAATAAAAAAGTCATCATCACTTCTAGTGTTTACCATACCTTATTCTATAATTCACACTTAATACTATTTTTCACCAGCTATTTATTCACTGTTAATTTCCCACTTTTATCTTACCTTCACTTTTAAATTATTTATTGTTAATTATAATTTAACTAGCGTAACACTTCACTTTGGGATTTTTACACCTACACTATTGCACTGTATCACTGTTTATACTATTTGTGTTCTGGTGGGTGATCCCTATACTTATTTCTCTTTCATATCCTTAATACTAATGACAATTAATACTTAATAACTAATAACAATTGTATCTGTGGTTTCGGTTGCCTTTTTATCATCTTAATCCTTAGTAATGTTTCTTCACTAGGTCATTTTGTCTATTAATGGGTAGTAACCGTTACCTTTCCTTTCTCCGGATAACCATTGTTTTGGTTTCAATATTCTTCTTGAGTGCTTTATTACTTGTTTTGTGAACCATTATTGGTTTTCACTTCTGCTTGTCTCCCTCCTTCTTCATTTTCATTATTTGATTAATACAATTGGGTTTTTCCATCCTTTTCCTCCGGTATTTTGGGGTCGTTTAAACCCATAAACTTGTTTCCTTTTGGTTTGGGTTTATTACTTTCTTATTCTCGTTGGTTATTTGTGTGGTTCCCTTCTTCATTTGTTTCCTGTTGTTGGGTCAATCACTTGGGTTAGGTCAAAGTCGTCGTTTGTCAAGTCATATTCCTTATATTTTAATTAAATCAATCAGTTTATTTGATAAGAAGTATTTTTACATTTATAAATATATTTTTTATCCCTGGTACTGGGTTGGCTATTTGTGTCGTAACAATATTAACATACAGTAGAACCTCGTTAACCCGGACCTCTTTAACCCGGACCAGTTTTGGAAAAAAAAATTTCATGTATGCTGTTCAGCGTAGTAAATGAAGACTTGTTTTACAGACAATAAATCGGTATTCTCAGTAGGTACATTACTCGAATTCACTTGCCAGCGGGCGAGTTCATTGTACTCACCCCACCTGTTGTTGCTACGCAGCAAACTGGTGACTCAACCCTCTCCTTCCCCTCCCCGCGCCTCGCACTTGACATTGACCTAGAAACAACATTCCTCAGTTGCGCTGCAATCTCGGTAGTGTTCACGTGTTGTCCTAGTGTCACTGTCGAGGTACAGTATCGTTGTGCTGTTTCGTTAGCGTGTTGTTCGCGATGGCGACGAAACGTAAAAACATTGTTGTGACTATGAAAAAAAGGATGGAAGCACTGACAAGAATTGATAAGGGAGAATCGTTAAAGAACATTGCTGCTGAGTTTGGAGTAGGAACATCGACCGTATCTGATTGGAAATAGAACAGAAAACGCATTGAAGACTTTTGTTTCAAAATGATTTCTAAGGACAGTTTGGATAATCGGTGTAAAGCAAAAACTGCTAAACTAGAAACTCTGGATGAAGCATTGTTTGTCTGGTTTTGTGCTGAAAGAGAACGTGGTTTGCCGATTTCTGGACCCATCATCCAACAGAAAGCACTGAGTTTGAACAAACAGTTGCCCCATGGAGACCCGAGTTTTACAGCTAGCCAGGGGTGGTTGGACAGATGGAAAAAACGGCATGGAGTGCGTCAACTTACAATCACTGAAGAAAGCTTGTCAGGTGATATTGAAGCGGCAGAAAAATTTAAAAAAGAGTTTGAAGACTTTATTAAAAAGGAAGAACTGACTGCAGATCAAGTTTACAATGCCGATGAATCCGGTTTATTTTACCGGATGTTGCCGAGTAAAACGCTAGCCTCAAAATTAGGAGATTCAGCGAAAGGGTATAAAAAATGGAAAGACCGCCTCACCATAATGGCTTGCAGTAATGCGTCAGGAAAGCACAAAATTCCTCTCCTTATAATAGGGAAGTCTAAAAACCCCCGTGCATTGAAAAATGTGAAACGAGGCTCATTGCCTGTCATTTACAGCTCACAAAAAAGTGCTTGGATGGTTAGTGACATTTTCAAACAATGGTTTTTCGAGAATTTTGTGCCGTCAGTAAAAAAATATTTGAAGAACTGTAGCCTTCCCAACAAGGCGGTTTTGCTGATTGACAATGCGCCTTCGCATCCGTCTGTCAATGAACTAGTCAAAGATGATATTTCAGTGAAGTTTTTACCACCTAATGTAACTCTTCTTGTTCAACCGATGGACCAAGGAGTTCTAGAAAAAATAAAAAAAGTGTACAAAAGGCAAATGCTAAGTCAACTGGTAGAGGACGAAGGAGAGCATGGTGTGGTAGAGGTGCTGAAATCTTTTAACGTAAAGACTGTTATTTATATGATTGCGGAAGCTTGGGACCAGGTTGGAAGAGAAACTTTGATAAAGTCATGGAAAAAGTTGTGGCCTGGTGTGTGTGACTTGCCAGAAAACAATACAATTGAAGAAGAAAAAATAAGTGTGGAAGAAGATTTTATAGACATTTTTAAAATATCGATGGCTGTTCCGATGTTGATGAAGAAGACATTGACAATTGGTTGCAAATTGACAATGACGGAGGTTATAAAGCGATCACAGAGGAAGAAATTATTGCATCATGCAGTGTTACAGAAAATGAAAATGAAGAGGATTCAGACAGTGTTGATGAACCAGCTGTGGTTATGACCCATGCAGAAGCAGTAGCAAACATAGATAAATTGATGGTTTATTTCGAGAGTCAAGCCGAAACATCGCCAAAGCTTCTAATGCTAAAGCGGATGCGAGATCGCGCTGCTCGTAAGCGATACACAAAACGGAGGCAGCAAAAGCTCACTGCCTTTTTTACTACCGACTAGTTTGTACCTATATTGTGTACAGTGTAAATACATATTATGTGTTTTTAGGTGAAAGTGTGCCGATAATAATTTTTAAACTCCATTAAAAATATTTTTGGTAAGTACATGTTCTTTTTTATCATTTTTCCCTCATTCTCTGGATAACCCGGATTTTCGTTAACTCGGATCGGCCCCGGCCCCAGTTGATCCGGGTTAACGAGGTTCTACTGTAGAAATTTTACATGATATATAGGAAATAGTGTGTGTGGAGGAGAAAGAGGGGTAAATATTGTTAACAGCGCCAATTATTACCTGTTAATAATAATAATAATTTTAATAATAATTTTAATTTCAATAAGATTTTATTAATTATTCCTTTTTGCTATAAATGTTTTATCCATGTTTGAATATTTGGGAGATTTATATGGGGATTTCCATGTTTTTTTTTATAATTAAATTAAATTCTTTTTCATATAAATATTTGTTTCTTTTATAATTACATTAATTATGAAACAGAAAGAGTTAATTATTATCGATGGGAATCGAAACAATTTTTGACAATTCAGGGTAGTCCATGAAGAGAATGGCAATTCTATGTAATTCTTGTATGTTACATTTTTTGTATTTATATTTTTAGTAGTTCAAGCAAACCCAGTACTTATTAACACAAACCAGCACATAGCTAAGGGGAAACAGATCAGTTAAGGATAGAGTAATATACCAAGCCACTATTTTGATATTTTTAATTTATTGTTTCAGTGTTTGGTGATGTTATGACGGCGGTCCTGAGCTGGCCAGCGCGTCAGAGCAGGAGCGTTACACGCCTGATTGGCCTTATGGTGTTGGGATCTCGAAGGAGAAGTCCAGTAAGGTCATGCAGGTTCTGTCATCGTCATCAGACCACGGGTGAGTTATTGATTTTCTTTTATATAAATTGTAAGGGGGTTGTGGCGACATATCCTGGCTGATCCCTTTAGGAAGTACGAATGGGTCAATGAAAGTTTTTATGCTTCGGCACAAAATCTTTCATTGAGGGGGTTTGTGATGGTACAATTTTGGTGCAATACTAAATTTATAAAAACATGGTACAAAAGACCATAATTATTGTATTCATTTATTTTTAACAATTATTTGGTAATAATTATTTAAATATTTCATAATCCCTGTAAAGTTTTGGTGAGTGAACTATATAACTATTTTATAAAACGCAGATGTGAATTGACAGGATTCCGACCGTTTTCATTGCAAAACGACAAACACAGCAAAAAACCGTATGTAACAAATAGCGATAACAAGACAAGCCCTGATGACGTCAGCAGAAGGAATGCATATTTCCGTAAACAACTCAAGGCTTGGCTATATGAACAAAAGCCTGATGACGTCGCTTTTGCCCCACCTACGCAATGTGAAACAAAGACTCTGTGTCATTTCATCCTGAAGTGTGAACGCAGCCGGCCGGCAAAAGTTCACCAAGTGTGAATTTTAACTTTTACACCACCAAAAGTGGTTAAATAACTATCTAAAATATCAGAAATGTTGGGGCGGTAAGAACTTGAACAGGTGTCATCGGCCGATGGATCATCAAGAAACGGCGTGCGTATAGAATCTGCCCAAAGTGTTTTCGTGGGTAGACACGACGGTGTGGGCCTGAAAAATCGATGTAAAGAAGGAACAGATTGTGTACGATCGACGACCCTAGCAGTGCAGTGAGACCTGTCCAAAATATAATTTGGTGAGAACGTTCCAATATTCTTTTTTATTTCAAGTAAATCAACATCATTGTGTAATAATGACCAATTCAAAATTCATTCAATATTATAATGACCAATTTTAAACCAATTCAAAATATTTTATTTAAATTTTAAATGAGCTCAAAAATAAAATAAATTGTACCAGAGAATGAGAGAGAGAGAGAGTGACTTAAATCTTTTAAGTGCCGGGTTGTGCGAACTATATATGTTTAATGTTTAATAATCACATATCAAATGTTTAATGTTTACTGTGTAGGTATTTTGGAGGGTTAAAATGTTCTAAGGGTTTGATGTTTGCTAAACGCCCCATGGCGTAATATGTACGTGTTTGGTACAGATAGATTCAGTTTTTCATATGTACCTAGGGTTTTTGGAAAATAAATTGGGTAATATCATTGGTAAAAAATACAAGTACGAGTGAGTTATTTCAGGTATATTTCGCAATTACTGGTTCGTCTACACGAATACTGGACCGAAAGGTAAGCCTAATATCTATGTTGTTGCACAATCTGGCAACACGGCGCCCGATAATTATTCAATATTTATTATAAAAGTAGTTAATTTTATGTGACACAAGTTTTGTATTATCACAAATGAGTGTGCAAATCGGAAAGGAGTCAGAAGGAATTAAAATTGTAAGGCAAGGCTGCTGTATGTCACCAAATTTATTTAACATATATCTTGATGACTTTATTAGAAAACGCTTTGACAAAACAAGAGGTGTGAATGTTGGTGGAAGAAGAAGTGAATGTACAAGGTTTGGTGATGACATGGCTGTTTTAGCAGAAAAGGAAGAGACAATTAATGAAATGATAAGAGATTTTAATTTAGTATGCAAGGAATACGGAATGAGAATTAATTTGGAAAAACTAAGTGTATGCTGATTAACAGAGGAGGAAAAAGGGCAAACATAAAGATAGGGCAAGACAAAATACAACAGGTGGAGTTGTTTAAATATCTTGGAAACTTGATAAGTGAAGATATGTCCTGCAATCGTGAAATTAGAGCAAGAATTGCTAAAGTGAAAGAGGCATTTAATGGGAAGAAAAGGCTGCTGTGGGCAAAATTAATAAGAATTTAAGAAAAAGGTTGGCCAAATGTTATGTGTGGAGCGTTGCTTTATATGGTGCAGAGACATAAACACTGAGGAAAGAGGATGAGAAAATATTAGAAGCATTTGAGATGTGGGTTTGGCGAAAAAGTAAGGTGGGTTGATAAAGTAAGGAATGATGAAGTTTTAAGAAGAATAGGGGAAGAGAGAAGAATCCTGAAGGTAATAGAAAATAGGAAAAGGAATTGGTTAGGTCACTGTTTAAGAAGAGACTGCTTACAACTGCCATGGAGGGTGTCATAGAAGAAGAAAAAAGAAGAGGGAATAGAAGAATTAAGTTAATAGATAGCATTAAAATCAGAGGGAAACAAAGTAGCAAAAATACTGGCATGCGATAGGACAGCTTGGAGAGCTTTTACCATTTGAAGACCTGCCTTAGATCACAACACCAAATAATAAATCGTGCGAATGGGGCAAAATATCAAATTCCAAGTTGAATAGCGTTTTTTGCTTTGTCTCAAAGGTTATCTGTGCTAAATTTGGTGGCAATCGGTGTAATGGTGTGAATTTGTATTCAATACAAATAAATCCTCAGACTCTGAGTTTTATATATATTATACCGATATTGCTATATACAAGAAACGGTGTAGGATGTTTTTTAAATAATAATACTTCTTATATCATATTGTGTTTGTAAAATAATTTAAAAGTTTATTAAAGAAAATCTCAAAATTATGTGTTAAAAATTCGTCATTATTATTCGTATAATGTGTTTTTTTTTTGTGCTCAGCACACACATAATTATTGTGACTACACAAATAACACTAACATAAATATTCATAAATCTAATACACAAAATATTAATTGACATGTATATTAAAACATGAATAAATATAAGATTTTATAATCTAAAAATGTGCTCTCGACTTGGTCAGCTTGTATTCTTTTTAAATTGCATATTTTTTTTATTATTGCTTTGCTTTGTGTACGTACACATCAATATTGTACTCAGGAAATATTAATCAAATTTTGAATTAAATAAATATTTATGATACATTACAATTTCAACAAAATAATAATTTTGCAAATGTTAAAAATCATTATAAAATTCGTGTAATATATTACTATAATTTAACCATTCAAATTTTACAATTACTATTTACACAATTAGAGTTTATCATTGTCTCTTTACTCTTTTTTAATGTCTTTTATGACCCATTTGTTGACGAGTAAAATGGTTCCATGTCACCTTATTGTTTATGCAGTGATACTCAGTGATTCCTCGTCATGATCCTGAGTCCTGTGTCCTGTGTCGATCCTCCATCATTGTCTGGTCCTCCTGGTCCATTCAGCACTCAGATGACTCGTACGGTGTTATCTCCATACTGCTTGTGTGTCAACCTCGGATGCTATGCAGTCGAGCATAGCCTTCGGCTGCAGATGTGTTTCAGTAGACTGGGGTTGAGGCTTGCGATCCTCACTTATTTATACTGTCGGGCGCAAAAATCATGTTTCAACCACTCTGTGCATGATTTATATTGTTATAGTTTGTCAAGCATCCCTGTCCCTTTACAGATTTGTTTATTTTTCGTACTTGTTTTAATTTTATTTGCAACATGCGAAGTCTTTTGGTTAGTACACGATGTTCAAACGATCGGTAATTTTTTTTGTATAATCGTATGTTAACAGTTTTTTCATACTTTAATTATTCTGATTACTATTCACTTTTATTTACACTGCATAAAAATGCATTATTTGTTTCGCGCTAAATTTTGCACACGTGTGCGTCTTTATATTATTGATAACGTGATGTAATTTGTTTTGTCATATTTTCATGCATTTAACAAAGTTTAAATAAATTAGTTAGTTAATTCACATTTATTCAGGGGTGACGCCACGCCGGTTTCTACTTGTTTCACACACACACATATCACTTACACTGTACACACTCTTAGCTTGTGTGTGGCAGGATATTCCAGTACCAACCTGTACATTAGGTCTCCCCGTTCACTGGTTACTCACAAAGCTTTCAATACGCATTTTTAAATATTGACAATATTAATTATTCATACAAATTTAGCAGTTTTTTAAATAACTGCGACAATGCACAGTAACATATGCAGACGTACTGTTGCTATATATTGCAACGGTTCAAATTTAATTATACTAGTAAGGATATGGTGAGTGTGTAAAATTTACAAACACGTCTATTATGGAGGAGATGAAAAATTATTTATTATACACAAGAATACGTATAGTGTTTTAAGATGTATAGTGTATTACAAATTGTCATGCATTTATATTTGAAATAATAGTTTATATTGTTCGATAATATATCGATTTTACTTGGTTGATGCTACATCCTCCATACGTGCAATCCTCCTCTTGCTATCGGCGCTCCCGTCCTGGTGTCCTCTTCTTCAGCGTCACTCCTTCCTGGCGTCCTCTTCGTTTTGTCGTCCTCTTCTACAGCGGGTTGATCCACCGGCGATATCTCGAACAGTCTTGTTGGTGTTTAAGTCTAACTGTTAACATCAATTAGACTCTTCACAAATTGTTACACTCACAATGATTATTGTTTTTATTCGAATCATTTTTTATTGATTAATATGTTAGATTTTATCAATCTCAGGGTAAATACGGGTATTATTTGAATGCGGTGTATTAGTCTTACACCTTCCAAGAAATCTTGAAGTGTCTTTAATTCCCTATGCGGACATCTTAAACTAACACGAAAAAGTAAATTATTATATTATAATATACTATAATTTTATTTCAATACTTAACCCACTCGGTTCTATACGCAGAACTTCATAAAGAATACCAAGGTTTATTTCAAGTTAGATTTTGCTATGGTCGTACGATAAAAACTCTCTAACGCCGAGCACAACTTCACCTTGCAGATGCTACAGACGAACTGTGTCGATCTTACGTCTACAGAGAATGAATGTTACTGAATTTAGTGTATTCTGATTGGTTAAACCCAAATCACATGATTGATGCTTTCAACAGATATAAAGTTTTCCAGAAAGAGTCTGTATAAATATGCACTAACTTGCATTGAATTATCTACAAATTTTTATGACCCTATTAATGATGTGTTTCAAATTGAGTTTTTCCTACTTAAAAAAACCATATTTCTAAAATAGTTATAAACCATAGAGTATACATAAATTGAAGCTATTTACATACATAATCCCTTGTCAAAGTTTCACGTCGATCGGTTAATTACCACAGAAGATATAGCGATCACACATCACACCCGCACACGTGCACAAATTCACTCAAAAAATACATGACAATAAAGAACATCTTTTTATGAAGAATTTGGTATACCCTATATCCTTATCCGTTTCTAAATACAAAACTTACGGCTAAAAGACAAAGTATTACATAAAACCAATTTAAACATGAAAATGCTCGTCATCCATGTGCTGATACAAACAACTTAGCTTGTCATCCTGTGTTCCGTTGCAATATATATATAATATATTTATCTGCCTACCTTTATGTGTGTCCTCAAGTTAGACACTACAGTCAGTGAAGTTTAATATACTGTATTTGACCTTCGGCACACACATCAAGCAGTTAAAAGTTAAATTAAGAGTCTACTTTCTCAGTGTGTTCATAAAATCTAGAAATTTGTAGCCAATGTGATGATGCCATATTAATATTGTAACTAGTCTTTTTGTACGAGTTTAATTGTCACCCGTTGTATTCGTCTTTGTAACAGAAACGAAAAGCCCCACTGTTGGGATCGTCACTTTTCAATGAGACATTTATGTGTGACGAGCGATTTTGTCACTCGTTGTAATCACCGTATTCGTAATATAACTGTGTAATTGTGGGTAGATTATTGGGTATTAATTTGTTAATTACTTTTGTGAAAATCAATCGTGTGTAGCAGGCCGGGTTATGCCTTTTCTCAATACTTACTGGCTAACCGTATCTCTCGTCGTTTAATTCAAATCTTACCGCCTCGCCACCTGATTGGCTCACGCTGTCTTGCAGTGTCGAATTCGCTAACTGTAGTATGTTGGTGTTTTGTTTTTAAAAATTTCCTTATATTACCTTGTTTTATAAGAATCAAACATACAGCAGTTGAGGAATATTAAAATTTATTGAACCCTTCTTTATATTACCTGTTCAATTACAGTTAATGAATAATACATATATTTATGTTGATACCGGCTTTTACAAATTGCTAGGTTGGCATCACTCAGTCGTACGTAAGAAAAACGTCATGGCGTACATATTATGTTTACAATTAATATTTTTTTTTCTCTCAGGGAATAGGTCCTTTTGACAACAGAAGTTGGATTATCGGCTACAAAATGCACAAAATTATAACATTCCTTAAAACTAGTTGATATACTAACACATACAAAGTAAGTTATTGGCAATGAGAATTAGAATACGTTTGGTTAAATTCTTGTCAGCAAGTTATGGGTTTTTTTACATTATTATAATTTAATATCAAAGTTTATTGATTGATTAAGTTTTATTAAGAGTGATATATTGATTAAATTCAGTTATTGAGTCAAATTTGTGATCAGTGAAGTGAAAATATATTTAGTTCGTTATTATGGATAATTGGAAATTTATATTGAAGTGAAGTTGTTATTTTATACTCATAGATTTCTTGACGTGGCTTCTCCGATGATCGTCTTCTTTTTCAGGAAACTTCTAGTCATCCTCTCTTCTTTGGATTGTCCGAAATACCCGTTCAAATGGTTCCAATTCGAAGTTCGGCTTCATCAGTTCTCGTAGATGTTCGGTGTCCTCAGGTTGAGTTAGGTAAATCCACTTCTTCCTTCAGGATAGGTCGTCTATTACGTTAATTTGAAGTATTCGTATTTTTTACCATGATTTTTATGATTTAATTATTTTAATAGTCGTTCATCTCATCAGTTGTAGTTTGGAACGCTTCTCCTATACTTCTTCCTTCAAAATTTATTAAAATTTAAAGTTTTTTAAGTTAATTTTAGATCGAGAGCTTCATACATCCACCCTCCGCGTTAGTCAATAATGAAGTAATTAGAATTCCAACGGTATTTTATGTAATAAGCCCCAGTTGCTATGGTTACCTATCGAATTATGCTATTTCTCATTGGTCAATATCTTATGACATTGTTATATTCTAACGTTTTATTTTGGTTTAAATTTATAAAATATCTTCAAATTATGATTTCTTTCTTATATTAGTATTAACATCAATTATATGAACACCATTGTTCTTCTTTATTGTTAAGGATTATTTTGATATCCCTCTTGATTACTTTTGAATAGTTAATAACATTTTCCTTATTTTCTTATTTGTATTTCTTATGTAGTTATTTTTAAACTGGATATTATTTATACATTTTTGTACTAGATACACTTACTTAACTGCTTAAACATTTGATATACTTTAATTGATACTGGGTTATTGTTTTCTTTTTTAAACTTACAAAGTTCCTTCACTAAATGTTAGGCCTAGAGCCTAGACTTCCCCATACTACTATTTAACGTTCTTTATAACTCATTAGCTATATATATTGGTACATTAAACAGTTTTTTATAGAAACAGATAATAAAACATTGGTGCTTCTAACCACACCTCTTATTATAAAAACAAACATTTTCTTACCAGGCTCAAACCTGAAATTCAACTTCTAACTGTTTTTGGTTTTCTTATTTCTATCTTGCTTATTTTATAAGTTAATAAATTCTATGGTTTCTTTTAAAACAATAACGAAACTCTTATAATACTAATTTTAAACAGTACCTTACACCATATATCTCACTTACTAATTCCTTCACTAAAATACAGTGTCTGTCTTTCTTATTTTCCACTCTAATAACTTAATTTCCATCTTATTTTATATTCATTCTTACTTACTATTATTGAAATTACTAATGGTACAATTAGTTCATTCTTATGTGATAACAGAAAGTTCTATTCAAAGGCTGTTTAGCTACACTATTACAGTCTGCTTCTTAAGTATTTTATACTGTACACTCACTGCACTTTTCCCTTCCTAGAAGGTTTCTTTATTTATTAACCCTTCACATTTTATCATATTATGCTATTTTCATACCTTGTCACCACCTACTTATATTTATTCACTTGATATTTCCCACACTGTTTGTATAATTATCTTACTATCACTGTGTGGTTATTGGTCATTAATAATTATTTTATTTTCAATTCACATTGATCACTTTTTGTTATTAATTATTGCCTTTATTTGGCTCAAAGTATTTTTTACTCGCTTTGACTATGTTTATCATTATTAATTGGGTATTGTTATTTTTAGCTTCCTACCTTATATTTATAAGTACATGTTTCTTCTTCTTTTATATAATATACACAATATCTCTATCTTACTTTTTATTGTTTACATGGTTATATCTTATTTATGCCCTAACTGTTTTAGTGCATTGTTTTACATACATATATTAGTCATATTTTGGGGATTACAGTTGTTGTTGTTATATTCTTGATTACATTTGGTTTCTTGTTCCTTCTTTCTTGTTCCATTCTATTTTTCTTGTTTTTCTCCAATCTATTGGGTCAAGTCATTGTCAGTTCCTTAGTCAATTGTCATTTCGTAATTTGGTCATTAATCTTTGAGTTATAAGTTTCTTGACATTTCTTCTTATCTTCAGCTTTTTTGTTTGTTTATTAATCATCTGTGTATTTTCACTATCTTATGTCATGTTACAATATAAAAATAATAAATGATATGGATAAATAAATTTGTAAAAAAATAAAAATACCGGTACATAACAAAAAAAACTACTCTATTTACAAAACAATCAACACAAAACTGTAGAAACACTAACAATTTCCACTACACTGACTGCACAAACATAAAAATGACAACAAACACATAAGAACAGACAGTGAACGATATATTGGTGGAATTGAAAATCTGTTTAATCTCCTTTGCGATGTCTGGGTAGTAGGAGGAGTGATCCAGGTTCCAACAGTCAAGTGGTCAATGCACATGTGTGTGTGGCATGTAGACACCAGTGTAGCACCTTTGTTGATTAAGATTTCTAGATACGACTCGGACAAGAATGTACTTAGTTGATATTATAACAAACAGTTTGCAGTAATTAAATGTACTATGCATTTGTAGTGATTTTTTTCTTTTTTTTATATATGACTCATAGTAGAAAAGCTGTAAAAAGAACATAAAATTTTAGATAATTTCTGTGCAGGTTAAGAACAATTCTTGACCATCTCTCTCTCTCAACTGGCACTACAGATCTTGGAGAGCCTTGGCTTCCTGGACAATCCACCTTCAGATGTCTTGACCCTCTGCTCTCAGTCTCCATCTTCTTAGACTGAGCTTACACAGGTCGTCCTCAAGATCATCCAACCATCATTTTCTGGGTTATTCTTGGCCATAATAAGCCAAAATTTACATGACCTGATTGTAATTCCTCACTTAAGTTAGATTTCTGTAGAGAGGAGCACGCAGCTGACCAATCCAAGCATTAGAATTTTAGTCAAGATGAAATAAAGCTTCGTGCAAGTTCAATTCACATTGATTATTCAACAGTCACACAAATGGTCCTCTAAAAATGATAAGTTTTGAGAAAATGGCCACAAGTTTATGAATTCACTGGCTCTAGTCTCGAAGAGATAAACTCTGTGTTACATAAACATTATAAACAAGTTTTAGTCTGGCCACAGTTTAAAACTAAGTCCTTTCTATGGTAGTGAAACATCTGCATTAGTTTGGAAAGACACTTTGAGCTTACTAGATTTGGTGTAAGTCCAATACACCACAGTCATACCAAATTAACACTTGATTTCCAACCCCAATAACAACCCAAAAGCAACCCTGAGAGACTCTATCATCCTCATTCTTACAGGCATAGCATATGGCTATCGGAGATTAACCGTAGATCATCAGGCAATTGGACTCTAGATATAGACCACATTCTCCAGTTTGTGTGTACAAGTGAAAAAGTTCTTCTTCACTTCAAGGATTAGGTTATATAAACCTGTTCCGGCACCCATCTCATCTTCAGGCGACCCACGTCTCTTCTACCAATGGCTTTATAGTTCAGTGCCATTTTCAGCATTCAATCCTTTGCAGATGATCCCACCATTGTCTTCTGTAAATTGAAATAATTTCATTTATGTCCTTTACTTCAAGTTCTGGTCTGATATCCTCATTCCTTATTCTACCTTGCAATGTATAATTTAAAGTATTTCAAAGACAACTGCATTTAAGCACTCTGAATCTTGCCGCAATCCTTTTTTGTCATGACCCACACCTCACTCATATATATCAATGTGGGTATTGCAATTGCCTTATAAAATGTTATCCTTGTGCTGTGTCTTGTTTTAACATTTTAAAATTCCAAATTTTAATATTATCATTCAAATCATAAAATCTGAAGGGCTTTCAGAGACTAACAGCTGTATAAACAAAATTATTAAAAGTTAAAGTTATTTTGTGTCAGTCAATGGACTAATTTTTAAAGTAAATCTAAGTACTTTACAATTTACATTTTAATCATTGTTTAATGAATTACATTTCAATAAACATACCAGCAATTACATGACCTGGCAAGGGTCACGGTCAGTCACCATCACATCAAAGGCTGTAAAGTGGGATGGAGTCATTGATACGACTATGAAGCAGTCGACTGCCTTCATTGGGGACCCACCTATATGGGTTTAAACTTACATGATATATCAGATAAGTTCACAAATAGGGATAGTGGTCAATCACCACATACCCTGTAGGAGACCAAATCGAGACCTGCACACTGCAAGACTGAATCTGGGCAGGGCTGTCATCATGTCACCATATTCCATAAAATTTGTCTCACCAATATTAATTTATCTAAATTTATTCATAATATCTCTATATATACTATATAATATGATAATATAATATACTATAATTACATAGTATATAAAAAATATTTTATATTATCACTAATTACTGTCATACAGTATTTATAATACTACTAATGTTTCTTGGCTCAAATATCATCTTTCGTATATTGTTGACCATCCGATGTAACTCCAGTTTTCCCACTATTTAACAAGCACACCTTCTTCTGTAATGATGCCAATTAAAGTGATATAATTCTGGGAAAAATTCAGTGAGAAGAGGTGCTTCAGGACGTGAAGTCCTGAAGTTGTCAGCACAGTGAAGTTGTCTCCAGTGTCCATACCGTGCCAGAAACCACTCATTACATAATATATAGACTGGGTTTTCAGTCATTTGGAAAATCTGTAAAAGAAAGAACATTACTGTTAGAATAACACATTTTATACCCATAATAAGACACCGTTTCTAAAATTAACCTCCTATTGGTTGATGTATACAAACTTGTAGTTATAGGAACATGGTATACATGCAGTAGTGGCCAGTACACTTTTTTGTGTAAACCTGCTGTAATTTTGCTTACTTCTGTTCAAGTAGTGAATCTGCAGGATGTACCTCCCCCTCCTCAAGGGAAGTCAAGTACCTCGGTGTCCACCTTGATTGTTGGCTATCCTGGTGGCCAAAGTCCCCATCAGTCCCTTCTTGTCTGTTGAGAAGTGGGCTTGGTCCCCACTCCTTGGATGACACTATGCAGTGTTTGAATATAAATTTTACATTTGAGCAGCAAGCATCCAGATAAATCCCCTCATAGCTGGGCTTAGTAGGTACCATATATGACCAGGTGATTCCTTAAAACAGCCTCAGCAAACTTGTACTACAGTGATCTAGTATGAGCATACCATTGTAATGGCCCTAAAAACAAAAATATTCCATTCTAGACTGGACCACATGAAAGGAGCTCCTTCCAGAAGCTCGGAACATGTAAACATAGGGAACATCTCAGAGCCGCACATCCCCTCAGCCTTGATGGATTGTTTGAATAGTGATCAAAGAAACATGGAGCCTGATGCTGCTTCTCCCACCAGCTGTAAGGTGATATTATGAATAAACATAGATAAATTAATATTGGTGTGACAAATCTTCCTGGCACTGCCAGGGTCTTGTGGGACTGCGCCCCGGATGACCTGACATGGTCATTGGTCACCACAGTCAGTCACCTGTCTAATTTTAAAATAAGATCTGACAATAAATAAGATCTTTTTATAAAGTGGCACCATGTTGTTGTTGATATGACTATGAGACAGTCGCCTCCCTTTGCTAGGGACCCACCTATACGCGTTTCTGCACACTTGAAAGGTTCGAATACCAGTATGTTCATAATTGGGAATAGTGAACAATAGTACACGTGCTCTGAAGGTGATTGAATCGAGACTAGTACAATGCCAGACTGAATGTGGGCATGGATATTATCATGTCACTAAATGATCTGGCTGCTTTGACACCAATCAGGATCTCAATAATTCTCAGTACTTACCCGTGTACCTTGATGGCAGCATCTTTCAATGAGGGCAAAAAAGTTGGTGCAGCAAATATAATAAGTACCTGTTTGTGGATGATGATTGTGTACAAATGTAATACAGACATGTAATTTTGCAATATAAGAAAATATTTTTTTATATTTTAGTTTTTCTTTACCTCACAATCAGAGGCTAGAATAAGCCTCATATTTACACTGTTCAACATGTACAGTGGCTGTTTTGTTTTTAATTAGTTATAGCACTAATGTTTGCACATAATAGTGCCAAACAATTGAATTGTACAAGCTACCAGTTTAAACCATGTGTGACAGTTGATTTATGAGTCACCAGTTTTTAAAAATAGCAAGTATGCAAAGTAATCAACTATTTGTTTACAATATACCTCCCTTATTATAGTTACAGTTTCTCTCTGAATTTTTATGATTGTGAAGAATAGCTTTTCATGAACTGTATAAAATTCTGTCTTCTTCAGTAACTTCACTAATAGTCATTCGATTACTTACACCTTGAACCACTGAAGGTATCAATCTCTACCTTGTTCATTTGGCTGTTAACCTGCATCTTTCCCACTGATTCACAGCCCACAGGAAAGCATTTGTAACCACGTGTAAACCACTTGCTCATGCTTACCACACTTACCAAACGTTTTGTGTAACACTTCATTATGTTACAGCATATTCTCATGTTTTACAGAAAAATTAACAAGTGCACATTCTTTTGTCCTGTTTTGTAAAATATTAAAAAAAAATCACCATATTCATCAAATCACAATCTACCCAATTAGTGTCAAACATCAACTATGCATCCAATGTGCCTACATTTTTAGTTAATTGCCAAAATGTTTATCAGCACTGCATAGAATGGAATTTTTTTAACAGACACTTCTAGTACAGGAAATTGCACTAACTTTTTGACCGAACCACACACATACTCAAATCTACCAGCTGAACAGTAAAACAAATTAATACCTAAAAAAGTGAGAAATGTGTGAGGAATGTAAAATGTACAAGGTGGTATCAGAAAGATGCTGGACTGTACTTGCAGCGACGATCCAGTGCACCTGTATTGAACGAGACAACGCCAGTCATTGCTGGCAAACTTACTCTGTCAGTGTGCTGAGTGAGCTGTCATGCTCATAGCATGAATGTGTTCAGTCCAGAGAAAACACTTTATAACCTCATGTTTCTACCTGTCTGCACGTGGCCAATAAATTAGAACAAAGGACATGCATACAATTTGTGTAAACTCCAAAAGTCGGCTACTGAGACTTTTTTGAAATGCATCATAAGGTTTTCAGGACACTCATTAGGTCAAACACAGGTTTTTGAATGATATGCTCATTTTAAGGCCAGTAGAATGTCACTTGAAGACAATGATCGTTCAGGACAACCTTCCACAAACACAACACCTGAAAATATGGAAAAAACTCCTCCACTACGACAATGGTCCAATTCATGAATTGTATGGCATAGTTGGAATTGGTTATGGGACCTGCCAAGAAATTTTAACTGAAAATTTAGGCATGGCTCGTGTTGCAAAATTGGTCCCTCAGCTTTCATCTGTATGCCATGAGCTTCATGACATGACTAAGAATGATTCTACTTTCAACTGTAGGTCACAACCAGAGCTGAAAGTTGGTTTACAGCTACAACAACAGTAATCACAGTGGAAGAGCCCACAGTCACAAAGAGCAAAGAAGGTGTGGCCGTTCAGAAGCGGAATAAAACGCTTGCTTGTCGTGTTCTCAGAATCAAAAGTACTATTCACCAAGAATTTGTTCCAACTGATGTTTGGTGAATTTAACATTTATTATGATATTTTGAGGTGCTTGAGAGAAAATTCACAGTAAAAAAGACAGGACTTGTGGAAACAAAAATATTGGTTGTTGCACTATGACACTCCACCTACACACACCTCCCTCATGTTGTTATAAAGAACATGGCAATTGTTCCATACCCTCCATACTCTCCGGATCTCATCCCTGTGGCTTTTTGTTTTCTAAAATGAAACAGAAGATGAAATGCTGCCATTTTTACACCAAAGAAGACATAAAGAAAAAAAAATTCAGGCAGTGCTGGACAGCCTTCAGGAAACGGATGTTTTAATGCTCTGAAGGCTGGAAGAGGCACTGGAACCTGTATATACTTCCAAGGGTACTATTTTCTATTTTTAAAGGGATGGCGGCCATTTATAAAAAAAAGGATAAGTGAATTAATTTTTTTATGTCTAGTTCAGTAAATTTCCGATACCACCTCATATATAGTGGAATATAAGAATGCAACATGTATTGTCAGAATGTGTATTAATACAAGATCTGATTTTAAAAATCATGCAATCAATTTATTTTAAAACTATATCTTAAATCACCTGTATTTGCAGCGTCGCCTTCAGGGTATAATCTCCACTAGATATAATTTACTTACAGTGGCATGACAACCCATTGTTGAGTCAAGGCCTCCTTTAACAGCCTCCGCCAGTTGTCCCGGTCAAGTGCAGCTGCTCTCCAGTTCTGGGTCCCAAGGATATGGCACGCATCATAATTCACACTGTCTTCCCAATGTAGTTTGGGTCTACCAACTCTCCTGGTGCCATAGAGCTTTTCTGCGAGTGCCTTTCTGGGCATTTCATTCTCCCCCATTCTGATCACATGTCCAGCCCACCTGAGTCTACCAAGTTTATAACTTTCACAATATCTGGTTCGTTCAGAAAAGTGTTCAGTTCTTGGTCGGTCCTTTTCCTCCATTCACCTCCCACACATATTGTACCAAAAATACTGTACAGGATTTTGCGTTCATGAACCAGCAGGCTTGACTCAGACATTCTAAAAATGGTCCAGGTCTCAGAACCATAGGTGAGAACTGGGTGGATCAGTGTTTTATGCAGAAACTGGATATAATTATGCTAGCATTTTTTCAGTCATAAAAATGTTTCCAAAATGTACTTTTTGATGCAGCTTTAAACTCACTCAACCATTTCGTTTTGTATATTGAACTGTTGCAAAATATACTATATTTCGTATATTTCACGATAGTTCAATATACTTCCATGGTTTTTTTCATTCTTAAAAAGAGAAAAAATCAGAAACATATCTGGCACAACTGCAGTTGCAGTGAAATTACAATTTCACTGTGTTTTACTGGTGATGTTTTACTGTAAATGCACGTTATACTATAATTAGAATTACAGTTTTAACCTTAAAATTCTTAAACAAACAGGGGGATGTGTGGTACTGGTAGCTTATCAGGGTCCAATTTATATAAATAATCCTTCCATAAATCTGGATTTTCTACAAAAAGCTTCATGCAAGTGTCAAACCACCCTAATACTTACAGTAAGGTATAGAATGCAGAAATTAATTGGTCCTATTGGACACAGCAATGCAGAAAACATGAAACTAGTAAACTGTCAAACAGTCGAGCAAAGGGCCTTTACAGTTAGCAGTAATCACAGACACAATCAATGGACTTGTAAGGTGAATATCTCTTTATAGGTATATAATTTGGCTAAAATAAAACATTATTTATATATTTTATGAAATGTTTGTTTCCTTTAAACGGGCTAAATAGATTAGTGGGTACAACATGCCTGGCTAACAATATAAATGTTCAGGGTTGATTGCCAGCCAGCACCAGATGCTTTTTCCAGCCTCAGACCTACTCAAGTTATGAAAAAGACACTGTGGGGTAATAATTGGTGGCTGAAGTGTAGTACTGGCAACACAACCTTCTCTGTATTGAAAGCCTCATGTTGAGAACCGACACTTTGATTGAAATGATAAAAATTTACAGAACAAAATTCAACAATCTTCATCTTGCCATCACAATTTCCTTCACTGCTGTCTCATTCACTGCCGTCTTCAAAGATTTTGTGCGATTTGTCAACCACTCGTTCAAGTGTATTAGACTCGCCAATATCCTTACATAACACTTTCACTAAGTTACACTAGTTTATCTCATTTGTTTACATGTAATGCAAGTTCTTCAAGCTTGCATAATAGAATGTTTAAAAAGTTATGCAATACATCAAACATAACTTACTGAGTAGTTGTTAAATCTAAACTACGGATCCAGTAGGGTTAAAAATTATTACAATTTTTACAAACAGGTGTGTCAATGTCACCAATGAAAATAATTCTGCAGTTCTGATCAGACATTTTTTTATGGGAAATTCAAACATTTATACAACATTACAAAAACCTTGTTTAAGTCATAGGTAGCGGAATTACTTTAAGATGTATTTATGAGAAGTGAAACAGTTTAAATACTAACAAGTATCCTCAAATTAATTCATTTTTAACTTATAGTGACTAGTATAGTGACAAACAGCAAAAATGTATAATATTAATTAATTTTAATTTAAGAGTGTTTATATTTTAGGCTATAACACAAATGTCAAAATAATGAGTCAATACATGCGTTCAAGAATATCATGACTTCCCTCAAACAATTACACAGTCTCTGCTTACATTTATTTTCTGATACACTTTTCTTAGGTGCGTTGCCAGTTGATACACGCACATGATGACTTGTCTCATCAACATCAGCCAGAACATCTTCTTGTGTCATCTGGTAAGCTTCTGGATAGATAGACCCAATGGTTGTTCTGCGAGATTCCACCGATTTCCTCAGTTCGTCTAGTTCGGATTTTCTTTTTTCAGTTACAGACAATTTTCTGTTATCAGAGCCATGTTGGTTTTTAACTAGCATTGTGTAGCCAGTTAAACGGTTATGTGTATGTTAAAAATTCACTGTAATGTTGTGAAACCCTGTGTAATGTTTACTTATTCATTACACTTACTATTAATTTTTTCTTAACGTCATGATTATAAAGTGTTCATAAATGTGTTTCTATAGAAACTGTAAACAACACATGTCTGCAAACCATCTGTATTCATTTTTTTAATGAAAAAAAATCTGTAAAAGACAATGAATTAAAATTTATTAGATTAATTAAATTAACATAAGTAACAAAGTTTTATTTTAACCAGTTATTTGTACAGGGTGACACACGGAAATCGACAGTTTTAAATTTCAAATGGGTTTATTGACACAAAATTATAGCTTAATACATGCCATTTATGTTAAGAGACACCTTAATTGTGGAAAATAATGTCGGCAAGTTGACGCCCATCTTTTGAATCAGTTTTCAAGTCTCCGCTGGAAATCATGCATCACACGGGCCAACATCTCTTGAGGGATGGCAGCAATTTCTTGAATGATGGCATTCTTCAGCTCATCCAAACTGCGGGGTTTGTTAGCGTACACACGACTTTTGAGGTACCCTCACACAAAAAAGTCACACATTGACAAGTCAGGAGATCGTGGAGATCACGGAACATCACCAAAAAGGAAAATGAGGCGCCCACAAAACATGCGTCAAAGAACATTCATTGAATCGTTCGCGGTGTGTGCCTTAGTGCCATCTTTCTGAAACCAAACATTTTTCAAGGCGATTCGTTGTCTTTCCAGTTCTGGCCTGAAGAACGTTTGAACCATGTGAATGTATCGAGGCGAATTGACAGTGACTGTGATGCCATTTTCCTAAAAAAAAATACAGTCCAAAAGAGCCAATAGCATACCACACTGACTCGTTGAGAGCGTAGAGGACACTGGTGAATAAGACATGGTTGTTCAGGTGCCCAATAATGCAAGTTATGCTTATTTATGGTCCCATCCAGATGAAAATGAGTTTCACCAGTCATTAACAATTGCATATTTTGACTCAATATCACTTCCATTTTCACAGCAAAGTCCTCACATTCTCCGTAATCTACTGCATTATTTAGCTGATGCAAAATTTGAATTTTGTATGGGTGAAATTTCAAATTGTGTAAAATTCACCTGACTGTTTCACAGTCGATTGCTAACTCACTTGCATGTCGTCTAGCCAAACGCCTTGGGCTCCTAATCGCCTTGGGCTTCTCTAACCCTTCCTACATTACACTTCGTCTAGTTGTACATATAATCTTCCCAGTTGATCTAAAATTTCCCACCCATCTAAGGATGGTGTTTCAACTTGGAACCGCCCCTCGTCAACCAACATTGAATTGACAGCAAAAGAGCCGCTGCATAGCTGTGATAGACTCACCGCTTCGAACAAAACTGTCATATGTGAACACCCAATGTTGCGAGGTCCACTGCTCCATTGCTACTAAAATGGCGTTGGGAGGAGAACGAGCCCCACCACAACCTTCATCCACCACCATGCATTTAGTACTATGCAGTTCAAAAAGATACTATTCCCGTGTGTCACCTTAATCATTAAATTTCTAAGTGATAAATTTGCTCCGTTTTACTACATTTGCTGATGACACTGTGTAACGGTACAATTCTGGTACTATAATAATTTTGGGAAATAATTGTTCCAAAGCCTAATTATTGTGTATTTTATTTTAAAATCCCATATAAAAGACTGGTAAAGTTTTATTGAGAATTTTCAATAATGTAATATTGAGCGGACAGGATTTGTGTCAAGGTCAAAGGAAAATCACAGTAACAGCAAAAAACAGTTCATCATAATAATGTGTCAACAAGCCTAGCCCATGATTACGTCAGCCAAAAGAATGCAAGACGCATTAATATACTTTTGTAAACAACCGGGGCTTGGCCGTTCAAACAAAGAACCAGTGACGTAGTTTTGCCCCACCTCCGCAATGCTCAGTCATAAAACGCTGCCACTTTCATCTCGACAGTGAAGGGTGCCGGCCGGCCAATTCACAAGGCCGGCAAATTCACGAAGTTTGTCTATCTAAATTTTACACCACCAAAAGTTTATTAAATATGTATTAACAGTTTTGGTGGTTACAAATTGAAAGCATGTGATCACGATGGGACACTACAAATCGGGAGTGTGAGATCCACGATGAGACGTTTTCAATGCAGTGACAGCTAAGTACAACTACAAAAAAACCAATCAAATATATAAAATATTTATATCACAATCAAATATTCAAAATTATTCAAATTCAAATGAGCTCATATTAAGAAATATGTACCAGAGCATGAAAGGGGGAGAGTGAGAGAGTGGATACTAAAACGATTCAAAATTAATAAGTGCTGGGTTGTGCCATATTTATGTTTATCACGTTTATTATGTATTAAACATAACACATGTTTATTTTGGAGGGTTGAGAAAATGTTTAAGGGAGATTACATGTTTAACAAATACATGGGACTACGCCCCAAGGCGTGGTAACGTGCATGTTTGGCACATAGTAGAGTCAATTTTCAATGTGTAGAGTCATTTTTAAAAAATAAAAGGTCAATGGTACGTTTTATCTTGAGTACGATTATTTCAGGTAATATATTCCACGACCCTGGTTCGTGTGACCCGAATTCTGGCCCTCAAGGTAAGTTTTTTATTTTGTTGTAGTGTGTGGCAACATGGCGCCCGATAAAATTTTAAAATTTATTACATTACAAATAATACAAAGTAACAAATAATAATTAAAGTTACATTGGCGCGGCCGAACTTGGACTCGATATAAAATATAATTTTGTGTGGAGTAGACCTACCGGAAAAGCGGAATAATTACCTGAAGTAATTTCGAAAGTACATAAACACGTGCGTAAGGCAGGGTTAAGTTACGAGGTTATAAACATATATGTGTTAGAGATATAATAAACAAAATGAGTACAAATGACAATAAAACCATAGAAATCAGTACAACTGATGAAAATTTGACTAGTGAGATGGATGTTCCATTAACACAAATTAGTCAGATAGATGGGTCGAGTACGACTGCATCATTAGAGTCAGAGACAGTAACATCCATCTCAACTCGGTCTGAAAATAAAACAGATGAGACAGCTGCTATGATGCAGTTACTATTAAGCGAAATTAAAGGAATTAAGAGTAGTTTTAATAATAAATTCGATGAACAAAGTAACAAATTTGATACACAGAGTAATAAATTTAATGAGAAGTTTAATAAATTAGACAAGAAGTTAGATGAGCAAAAAAGTGATTCTAATGTTAAATATAATAACTTGAATGACAAATTTGATGAACAGAGTGTAAGATTTGATAATTTTGATAAAACATTTAACGAGCAGAAAAATTAAATCAGAAATAGTTTTGATGAAAAGTTCAACGAAATAAAAAATGAAATTAAAAGACAAAATTGCCTTTTTGACAAAATTAAAAGAATCGATGAAATGCATATACATTTCGATAAAATGAAAGAACAAACAGTAACGTTAGCAGACGAGAAATTTGATATACCAAAGAGCAAAGTAGATGAGAATTACAAGAATAAAAGTGGGGTAGAGAATAGTGGGGGTAGTAATGAAGATACATTTACAGAAAATAGTGTTAGTTTAAGTGCTAACAAGGTGAGTAACAATGATAATTTGAATAATGAGTTTACAGGTAGTAACAATGATATAATTAAGAACATGGTGTTAGAAAATGATGATGAGAATATTAGGAGTGATAATGAGATGTTTGTGTGTGTTGAGAAAGAGAGAGAGCTGAGAGAAAGTATATTTGTAAAAGGGATGCAGGGGGTAGAATTTTCCCTTGATGTTGTAGTAGGGGGTGAAGAAATGGCTTCACGTGTGTTTAGCAAGGACGTGAGTTCCTTAGATTTATATCTGGGAGACGATAGGTCTACAAATAGAGTTCCCTGGTGTTTTTGTGTACCTCATAGGTGGTGCAGTAATTATGAGTTAATGACCCCTGCATATTTGGAGAGAGAGAGTGTAGCTTGGTGTTATGGTGAGAAATATATTGAGAGAGAGAGAAAGAGAGTAATAGAGATTTTTAAGATAAATAGAAAGTATAGAGAATTTGTAGAAAGGTTAGGAGTAGAGATGGTAGATAATTATAGTGAATAATTACCTTATAGTAAAATTGAGATAGCAATAATAGTAGATGATGATAATAATGATAACAATTACTTACCTTGGGAAGTAATGGGTGTCGTAGTAGATAATTATGATGACGATAGAAATGACTTGATAACTTACATGATTATGACATATAATACTGACGTAGACAGAACCATACCCGATCGTGACATGGTATATGATAAATTGATGTGGAATAAACCTATTAATTCAAACGAGATTGTGGAAGAATATAAAAATTTAGATAAATATTATAATGATAATAATAATATCATTTATTTAGTAAAAAATAAGTTGTATAGACCTAAGATTCGACTGTTATTCAATGATGGAGGATAGATTGTTTTATTGTGTAATGAACATTTAATATATGTGAATAGTGGTTTTGAAATGGACTGCTTATGAACTGATTTTGGTCAATGATAAAATAATAAGTTGGAGTGTATATTTTTTGTGTGTATTAATGTCAATGTATTTGTGTATTTTGATGTTGTGTATTACAGGTAATGTTATGCAAACTATGTATGTAACAGTAAATTATAGTTTAATTGATTTAATAATAACAATTAACATGTTTTTGCTTTGACTAAACAAGTGAAAGTAATGGTGAAATTCTAAGTAATTAAATTGAATAATTGAAGATTAATTACTCAATTAATGTTGTACAAAATAAAGTTTGTAATGAAGTTAAATGATTAAGCATATATTGTAAGTAAACTAATACTCTCCTCGGGCCCCACGTTGGGCGCCAATTTGTAACCTCTTATGTGGTTACATATTATGTTTATGTTTAAAATATTAAGGGTCGTGTTTAAACAAAATTTAATTATGTGTGAAATATTATTTAGATGTTGTAGTTGTTGAAGGTTACTAATTTTGTAAAGCGATTTAAAATGTAACATTCGAGGTTACTCAAAGTGTGTTTACAATGGTGTAATTATACTTGTCTGAAAAGAATTCCCTTATATGAAACAAATAAAATAGTTGGGTTGATAATAATTAAATACTAATTTTGCTTAGGTTTAAAAGTAGAGTACAATAGTTGGTCGCTTGATGATGATGATCGTCTTGTTGATACTGGCTGTGAAACTTCTCCTCCAGGTTGCTGATAGTCTAAGTACGTTACGTCTAGTAATGTCTGGACAATATAATAAACATAATATACTTTCACGTACCTGGTCGTGTTTTCTAGAAGTTCAGTAAGCTGTCAACTCAGTTTACAAACACCAACTCACTTTAGTTGCAAGGTTAGATTGCCTTGTTTGTTAGTGGGCGCCACACGGATTTATTTTGGGAAAATCCCGTGTAAAACCCACAAATAGAATCACTGAATGATTTAAAAAAAATTTAAAATAATTGTTTATTACCTTTATGGCAATGCTATTCTAAAATATTTAAACACAACTGAAGGTTGTTTGAGTTTTCTAAATAAAATATTTAACTATCAGTTAGAAATAAATCAAGTCGAGTTATACTGTTAATAATGGGTTTTATTCATACCCCTGATTGAGAATTCCAAAACAAATATAATTAAAACATACAAAGTTGTACAATTGTAAATAAGTTATTATATACCTTATACGGCTTGCTCAGAGCACAAGTAGCGAGTCTGGCTAAGTCCAGATATTTGTTATTTTTAACATTAATATTATTAAAATCTCAGATGTGAGTTCTTTGAGACACGAAAAAGAAAGTTATGCCTACACAATATCTAATAATTTTCTGATATAAAATTGATCAATAATGTTTTGACGTTACTTTCATGAAGTAAACAAATAAAAATAACCTATTTGATAGGTTGCGCGTTCGTCACGCCTGATTTGTGAATTACAAAGTTTATAAATTGAGAACACTTATAACTAACATTCAGCTTAATTACTAATGACAAATTCATCAAATAAATTGAGACATGGTGTATTATTGAAATGTTTCTGTGGTTTGCGTCAGTACAGATCGGTGTATAAAAACGTACAGGTTATGGCGCTTGTAGAAAAAATGAAGTAATGGTTACACTGTTACCTTTTGGTTTTAGTTATTTAATTAAAACTCATTTTAGCACCTTGATAATCGGATTATAATGATTATCATTTTTCACTGCACACGCACAAGAACAGAGTACTTCGATCCGCTTCTAACTTAATGGATCATAAATAATATTATTTACATCTGTTCATTATTTCCCGCACAAAATTGAAATAATACTGCACATAATCACTATTGTTTTCTGTAGATTAATTTGAAGTAGTTGTTTCTTGGTGTTAAGCTCTTTCCTTCGATGTATTATGTTGATGACGCTAACAGTTATTAAAAAAGTTGAGATGGCGAGCACACGTTCCGTGCTGTATGAAGTTGATAAGTGTCTCTCGAGAATTGGTTACCTTCTCATATATACCCCGCCCGTCGATCGGCGTTAGGCAAAAATGTTAATTACTAACTAATTTTGTGATTGGTTCTTGCAGGTGTGATGAGTATGGTGTATTGGTCATTTAGCCGTTAATAACGGTTTTTTAACTGTCAAACGCTAAGGTGACAGATAGCTTTCATTGTTGTTGGTATTAGTAAACAAATTTCTGATGCATATTTGGTAAATGATGCTAACATCTTTCCCGCACTTAATACAGTTGCGATTGGGTCGATATCGTCATCAAATTAAAGATTATTTTGTCCTCTTTAATTTGATATCACTTGATACCGAATTAACTCCACTTTTACCGACATTGCTACATAAACAATGTTCGGGTACACTATTTTTCACTGTCGTCTGTTTACCTGAATCGACGATTTTACACTTTGATTAGTATTGTTTGTGTTCACATAGCATTTTATTACTCAAATGTTTATGTGATAACACTATTAACTCTGTACTGACATTTTTACTGAACATAATAAATACACCTTAACTTTATACACTGTAATGAACGATTCTTATTACTATGACATTTCGTTTTACGCTGACTCGTTCTATTCTACTACTCAACAATTGAATTATGATTAAATATATCATTTTAATAATAGTTGTCTTGATTATTCATCTCTTCTTTCACAGCACTACACTTAACTAAAAATGAACTTTTTTCATGTGAAAAACTTACTATTTTATCGGACGCGTTTCGGCTTAGTATCCGCCTTCTTCAGCTTTGGTAACAGACTGCCAGCATTTTGTAACGGTTGTGTGGAAGGTGAAGTGGGGGTGGTGTGTGGCGGAAGGGGATTGGCGCGGGGATTCAATTTATTGTTTGTTTTCTGTATAATTGTGTCAAAAAGTGTATGTGATTTATATTGTAATTGATCGTTGAGTATGTTGTTTGGTTGTGTTGTGTGGTGTTTATATATTTCATATTGTTCAGTTGTGTTGAGTTTTTGGCCTTTGGGTATGTAATGTAGAATTTCAAGATTAGTGTCTATGTTGGTGTAACTGTGGTTTTCTGTGTGTATGTGTGTGGCAAATGCAGAGTGTATATTGTTGTTGGTTAAAGCTTTTAAGTGTTCAGAATAACGGGATGAAAAAGATCTTCCCGTCTGGCCTATGTAGAAACTATTGCAGTCATTACAATTTAATTTGTAAACACCTGTTTTGTTATATTTGTCTATGTCTGTGTTTGTATTACTGATGTGTTTTTTGATGGTATTGGTTGTTCTGAATGCTATTTTGTATTTGTGTTTTCTGAATGTATTGGCGATTTTGTGTGTGTATGAGTTGTGGTATGTGAGTGTGATGTACTTATTGTGTTGTGTGTTGATGGTATTTAGTGTTTTGTTGTTTTTGTTTTTGATGCGTTTGTGTAGTATGTTTATTAAATTGGGGTTATAACCGTTTTTTATTGCTATGTATTTTATTGTGTTGAGTTCGTCGGTGTAATCTTGTTTATTTAAGGGTATTTTAGTTAGTCTATGGAGCATATGGTTGAAGGCCGCATATTTATGTTGTGTTGGGTGGTTTGATGTGTTGTGTATAACCATGTCGGTTGTGGTTGGTTTCCTGTATATTTTGTACGTGTGTGTATTGTTAGTTTTGTTAATTGTTAGGTCTAGAAAATTTATACTGTTGTTTTGTTCAGTTTCCAGTGTAAATTTTAATTTGTGGTGTATAGTGTTTATGTATTTTAATAATGTTTTTTGTTATGTTGGAGCATAACGATTGTTCTGTGTATTTAATTTACACTTACGTTACCTCCCAATAATCAACTCACTGATTATTGCTTGGTCTAGGCGTTGTTAAGACATATCGTCTAGACTGGAATTTTGCCTTAACAACATTTATTGGTTCTCAATTCGGTAATTTGTTGAGGTACTTTACTTGTATAATATTCCCTCATACAACTGGTTTTTCTTTCTCATAAGTATATTTGATATTGAAATATATCTTTGTTCTCACCCTGTAGCCATTGCTAATTTTAGTTTTGGCATTCATAATTTACTAGTCATGATTAAATTTATTATCAGCAAAATGCTAATTCTGATTTCAGCTTCAGCTTCAGCTTCTTATTGATTCACTTTTTATTTACATACAATATTCTGTTTACATTATCTACTGACTTGATTGACAGCTTAATATAAATTTACTCTGTCCATCAGTTTGTGTTAGTCATTGTCTGGTTGTAGTGTCAAACAGTATTTGGGTCTACTGTTTCAGGTGGTACTTCTGCTTCATTCTTCTTTCTTGATTCCTCTCTTTTTGTTTATTCTTATTACTATATTCCCTATTTACATTATTGTTCTGTCCTTATAAAATCTGATAATATACGTTTAGGTTAGGTAACATTTTGTTATGTTACAATATATATCTTTGAATATTGAGATGTATTGTTATGAGTAGGTGAGGGATGAATTTTCTAATGCAATTGTCAATGATCACAGAAATGTAAAGTGTTTAAAAGGGGATAGAGATTGGGTGATAATTATTAAAATAAAGGCATTTGAGTTAGTCAATTAAAGTTAATGGGAGTTAGATAGATAAGAAGTTTGAAGAAAATAGTACACAAAGAGAGTATTAGATATTTTAGGGACACAGTAGTAGTGATTATATGTAGAGAGGTGAGTAAAGTAAAGGGTAAACATATATCTGTTGATGATGATATTTTGTAGTGGGGGTGAGGTGTAAGGAGTGACCAACGTATAGCGTTGTGGCAGGTAATAGCGTAGTTTAAGGGAGTGTTTGCCGATATTTTGGAAGGGCAGAAAATTATGAATGTATATGGCCAGATAGGGAACACACATCTTAGTACAAAGACGAGCGGTGCCAGAGGATTTAAATGGAATTAGTGAAGGTGTTTATAATTGAGAGATTGGTGTCAATCTGGTTGTTAGTAGTGGTTAGTAGAAAGAAAGGTGAGTAAGATTATAAATGTTAGTGCCTATAAAATAAGTCAAATCATAGTGAATACAGGAGTCACCCAGACTAATCAATGATAAAAATGTGAAGGGTTAAGTAGAAAATTCATAGTAGAAAGGTAATAAGAAATAATAATAATAATGTAATATGAATATTGATAATAAATTTGAAATTGTGAAGAATTAAATGGTAGTAAATGATCAATAATTGATGGTAAGTAATAAAAGTGTAATAATTAAAATTATTAATTAATTGAAATTAAAATATAATTTTTGTAATTTTATACACAAATTTAAAGATGTAGGATGTGTAAATTTTGATCAAAGTTAAATGTGAATTGTTGGTTTTACTGTAATACTTGCAATGTTAATGATGAGTGTATTATTATGTATTATGTTTATTATGTATTATGTTTATTATGTATTAGCATAGGAATTTGAACATGAATCATATGTAATATTGTTAACAGCGTCGGATTACTTACTGTTAATGATAATAATAATAATAATAGTAAATTTTATATAAAATGTTTGAGGAAGAGGGAGATTTTGGTAATTGTATCCATAAATTTTGGATTATATGTTTCAATTGTAGTATAAAGATTTGTGTTTCTTCTATAATTATATTAATTATGAAAACAAAAAGGGTTAATTATTATCGATGGGAATCGAAAAAATTTTATAATATTAAGGGTAGTCAATGAAGAGAATGGCACTTCTATATAATTCTTGTTGAGTTGAAGCAAACCCAGTGCTTCTTAACACAAACCAGCACATAGCTAAGGGGAAACAGATCAGTTAGGGATGTAGCATTATACCAAGCCACTAGTTTGATATTTTTGATTTATTGTTTCAGAGTTTGGTGATGTTGTGACGGCGGTCCTGAGCTGGCCAGCGCGTCAGAGCAGGAGCGTATAGTGCCTGATTGGCCTTATGGTGTTGGGATCTCGCAGGAGAAGTCCAGTAAGGTCATGCAGGTACTGTCACCATCATCGGACCACGGGTGAGTTATTGTATTCTTTTCACTTAAATAGTAAGGGGGTTGTGGCGACAATCCTGGCTGATCCCTTTAGGAAGTACGAATGGGTCAATGAAAGTTTTTATGCTTCGGCATAAAATCTTTCATTGAGGGGGTTTTGTAACGGTACAATTCTGGTACTATAATAATTTTGGGAAATAATTGTTCCAAAGCCTAATTATTGTATTTTATTTTAAAATCCCATATAAAAGATTGGTAAAGTTTTATTGAGAATTTTCAATAACGTAATATTGAGCGGACAGGATTTGTGTCAAGGTCAAAGGAAAATCACAGTAACAGCAAAAAACAGTTCGTCATAATAACGTGTCAACAAGCCTAGCCCATGATTACGTCAGCCAAAAGAATGCAAGACGCATTAATATACTTTTGTAAACAACCGGGGCTTGGCCGTTCAAACAAAGAACCAGTGACGTAGTTTTGCCCCACCTCCGCAATGCTCAGTCATAAAACGCTGCCACTTTCATCTCGACAGTGAAGGGTGCCGGCCGGCCAATTCACAAGGCCGGCAAATTCACGAAGTTTGTCTATCTAAATTTTACACCACCAAAAGTTTATTAAATATGTATTAACAGTTTTGGTGGTTACAAATTGAAAGCGTGTGGATCACGATGGGACACTACAAATCGGGAGTGTGAGATTCACGATGGGACACTACAAATCGGGAGTGTGAGATCCACGATGAGACGTTTTCAATGCAGTGACAGCTAAGTACAACTACAAAAAAACCAATCAAATATATAAAATATTTATATCACAATCAAATATTCAAAATTATTCAAATTCAAATGAGCTCATATTAAGAAATATGTACCAGAGCATGAAAGGGGGAGAGTGAGAGAGTGGATACTAAAACGATTCAAAATTAATAAGTGCTGGGTTGTGCCATATTTATGTTTATCACGTTTATTATGTATTAATCATAACACATGTTTATTTTGGAGGGTTGAGAAAATGTTTAAGGGAGATTACATGTTTAACAAATACATGGGACTACGCCCCGAGGCGTGGTAACGTGCATGTTTGGCACATAGTAGAGTCAATTTTCAATGTGTAGAGTCAGTTTTAAAAAATAAAAGGTCAATGGTACGTTTTATCTTGAGTACGGTTATTTCAGGTAATATATTCCATGACCCTGGTTCGTGTGACCTGAATTCTGGCCCTCAAGGTAAGTTTTTTATTTTGTTGTACAGTGTGGCAACATGGCGCCCGATAAAATTTAAAAATGTATTACATTACAAATAATACAAAGTAACAAATAATAATTAAAGTTACAACTGCATTATTAGCTACTGGTAACAACATACAAACAGCAGCAAACAGGTTACAGTTAGCAGTTAATATGTCACAAGGTGAACAAAAAAATGGCTTATTAAACTGAAGGAGACAAAATCTACTCATGTTAACTTCGCCAACAGGAAAATAGACCACTCACATATTTTAATCAATCATCAAATAATTCTACATGTAAATGCAAGAAAATCTTTGGGCATGACTCTATATGTTAACTTAGGTGGAAAGAACATGACAAGGAAAAAGTGTGAAGAACTTGGAATAAAATTCAAGAAAATGTAGTGACTCCTTGGAAGACACTCAAACATGTTTTGTAACCGGTGTGGGTTCATAGTGTGCAACTTTAAGGTTGAACAAAGGAATCCAACATTAAAATAATTTAACTTTTCATAATAAAGTACTTCACAGTACCGTTGATGTTCCGTGGTATTGTAAGGAACAGTGACATCCATTGAGACCTGAAATTGCCTACGGTTAATGACTATGGATCAAACAGTTTGTTGCAAAATTATTTTAAATCGGGTGGTAACGAAATCTTTAAAAGCCCCAACTCTTTTATGATCAAAGTAAGCTATAGTCAAAGGGTTTTAGTTTAGCAATTTTATTTTACAGATAAATTCTGTGTTTTGATTCAGATTTGATCAAAGAATTTATAAATGTCAAAGTACCGTAATTAAGTACTACACCTTCTTGATAATGTTGGACTTGATTGGTGATTGCAGAGATAGAAATAATTTGAAGTGGTGTAGATAAGTGAAGGGTTTAAAGAAGTATATACGAAAGAAGTGTAAATTTTAGTGAGAAGTGTGCCAACAGAAGCATGTTCTACATACAGTTAACATAGTTGTAAAACAAACAAAATATAGTTAAGAGACTTGCTAACAGAATGGTCTCTGGTTTTAGCCACTCCAGAAGTAAGTGAAACTGGTCTGCAGCAATTTAATTCTTCTTTTGGTTTTCTAGGTTTTCTTATTGGTATGATTACTGTTTTTCAGTGTGACAGAATTCTGTCTTATCTTGCCATACTCTATTGCAAAGATTTAGTGGTACTGTCCCAATAACCATACCTGCATTCATTTTCGACACTTTGATTATGGGGTTATTGGCATCAATATATAGTGAATATAGCATATAATTTTAGTTGGATAATAGAAATCATGAAAATTTATAAGTGTATGTTATAAAATAGTTTGTTGACAATTGAAATCGTGTTCCATTCTCATATTTTTTTACAAAAAATGTTTCTACCAATAACTCCAATGTGTGCCTGTGATGGCAAAAGTTGGTTAGGTTGACATGCAGACTAAAATTACACATGGTAAACAATATGCCTTTCAAATAATACTTGCTTTTGTGAAATCCACATAAAAAAAACAACTCGAAGTAAGGTGGGATGCTATATATGTCTCCATTTTGTGTGTTTGTGTGTGTGTGTGTGTTTTGCACAAAATTTGCTTCCTGTAAAGTTTTTGAGATTTTACTGAATAACATAAAAGAATATTGATCACCCAATGAATAACAAATCTTGTTTTCATTTGTTAATACGTTGTTTTTGTTTTGTTTTGTTGTTTGTTTTAATCTTACTATTCAGAAATAATTGAATTTTTTACTTTTTCTGTTGTTGTTTTTGTTTAAAATATGTTATGTTCTTTGTTTTAATGTTTCTCTCTTTCAAGCATTGTTTGGACACATTAAATGTTATGTTTCCCAACCATGGTTTTTATTTTGTTAAACAGTAAGCTAAAAACAAAAAAACCATTATTACCTAACCTCATAAATGAAAACAACACATATTATACTTTACATTAAGAAAAAGAATAATTTACAATTAGTACACATATTCTTCTTCATATCATAGTATATCAATACAGTTGCATATTTGAAACATTCAAAAATGTAGTGTGGGGTACGGTTATTGGGACAGTTCCGATTTAGTAATAATGACATAGCTTATTCCCCCATGTGTTTAAGAAATTCCACATGGATATATTCTGCACCTAGTCACTTTTTGTTTTTAGTTTTGTCAGTGCTTGGTTGAGTTCTTGTTGACTGAAGTCACCTCTGAAGTGTCTGTATGTAGTCACCTGTGGAATATTTATTGTATTTTCTTCTTTGTTTTATTTTGATGTTTACCTATTTCATTTAACTGTTAGGAAAGCTGTTTTCTTACAATTATTTGGTTCTTGTTGTAGATCTAATCCCGGCACATTACATGTAGGCAATTTCATTATCTCCCTTGAATTTTGTAATTTAACAAAAAGTGTAACAGCACTAATCATAGTTTTCAATGGTGCTTTTGATACAGTTTGGAAAGAAAAATTGTGGAGGATAACAAAAAATTTTGGGATTTCATAAAACATGTTTAAC
This sequence comes from Magicicada septendecula, assembly GCA_034769895.1. NCBI lineage: Eukaryota > Metazoa > Arthropoda > Insecta > Hemiptera > Cicadidae > Magicicada > Magicicada septendecula. Next base: position 437,371,475 of record CM068370.1, on the reverse strand, counting down.
TGTATTAAAGAGCTTATAACTCAGAAGGAGATGGTGACAAACTGAGATGACAAGATTTCAGAATAGAAACAGACTTACGAAGGCCTATCACAGGGAACAATTACTAGTCCAAGTAACACATACAACACCAACAAACCTTCCAACAACAATCACCGTTTTCAACAACATATCAGGTAACACATGAATTATGACGCAATGCTTGCCTCCTATCCCCTGCCCTGTTCTTCAGTAATTATATCCCCCGCCATCATTGTAACATGGCAAAAGAAAGGGGGTTTATAATTTAAAGAATTTCATGTTAACCATCTGTAGACAACCTTTGAGGTAATCTTTTTATTCACCCAGAGTGTATTTTTGGTCACTGACTATAGTTCCGTGGAAGGCACAGCACGGTACAAGAATGTATATTGTCAGTAGGGTGCGTATTCATGCGTACGAGCCCACGTGTGTGTTGCCTTTTGCGACGTAAAATTCGACATGTGCTCAGAGGACGAGAAAGGTTATGGGAAAAATATATAGACTTGAACCCAAAATGCACCACGCAGTAAGGCGAGACAACATCCTCCCCAACCTCCAATGTTCCCATCTTCTTCCTTTCTCGACCTCTCTTTCCTTCGATCTTTCCCTCAACTTTCATTCTCCGAAGAACCATGGAATTATAATTACTTTATAAACAATGTATTATAGTCTCTGTGACCATGAAAAGTAAATTACAAAAAAATACACTCGTGAGAGAAAAAAATCTACACAAATTTGTTTATGAGAAAGAACATATAAATTATGAGGTATCTATTTGTACATTACAACACATATAAAACAACAAACTTAAATGAAACATATATAAAAAAATAAAAATATAATAAATATTCAGAATATAATTTTAAATTAACACAAAAACACACTGAGAATTAAACATTTTTATTATTAAGAACATAAAATGTTGTAGTACATATACTGAAATTTAGCACTCATAAATTAAAGACATCACAGAAGACAGGACAGCACAGTGTGTAAAGGGGCAGCAATATTTCTACAAAAAAAAATCAGGGACAGCAATTAAAATATAAAAACATTCCAAAAAAGCTGATTTTATAATAGGTATACTAAATATAATTAAACTTGAATTAACAAAAATATATACAGATATTGAAATATCATACTGTAATACACAAATATATTGAAATTACAAATATTAAAAAGTCTATGCTTTGTCTTGCTTTTAAAATCCATAAACAACTGTATCCAGAAATTTATTTTGGAACATAGGAATGTTGTAAATAATGACAATTGAAAAATCGTGTACCTAATCACAGGTCTGAATTAGGAAATTGGAATTGTTTCTGAATTTTATTATTATTATTATTATTCCACCGGGGCTGCCCAGGGTTTCAATTTTGGTCCCTGACCTTTGGAATGTATCCTACGACAGAATTTTACAGATGGAGATGCCGCCAGACATTTTCCTGGTAGGTTACACAGGCAGTGTATCGCAGCAGTGATTGTAGCACAGAACGCCAAGGATGCACAAAGAAGCCTGAATCATGTAATGAGGCGAGTGGGCTCCAGGCTTGAAGAACATGGCCTGGATCTAGCCACTGATAAGAACGAAATAGTACTACTCACCTGGCAATGGGTTCCCGCTATCATACCGCTGCAAGTGGGAGCTGAGACAGTATTTACAAAGAACGCTGTGAAATACCTAGGGGTGAGACTAGACGCAAAGCTCTCCTATTGGGATCAAATAAAGTATGCAGCTGATAAGGCAGGTAACGTTACAACAAAGCTCAGCAGACTTATGGCCAACGTAGAAGGTCCCACTGCAAGCAAGAGGCGATTGTTGATGGCAGTCACAGAATCCATCCTTCTGTATGGTTGCGAAATCTGGGCCGATGCACTAAAGATGGAAAAGTACAGAAAACGTATGGCATCGGTGCAGAGAAGAGGAGCACTCAGAGTAGCATCCTCTTACCAGACAGTGCCAGAGCCAGTAGTCCTGGTGATAGTGGGAGTGATTCCCATAGACCTGTTGGCTCTAGAGCGGAAGTATTTGTTCAAAAGAAAAGAGGAAATTGGAAGAGATGCTGCAAAGCATGAAGCCAAGGAACTCGCTCTCCGGCACTGGCAAGATTGTTGGGATAAAGAGGAGAGAGGAAGATGGACTGCAAGGCTCATACCAAACTTGAAGGTATGGATCGACTGCCAACACGGTGAGGTCAACTACCATCTGACCCAGTTGCCCAGTGGCCATGGCAATTTTAATTCCTACCTCCATAGAATGGGAAAAGTGCAAAGCCCAGCATGCCAATACGGAGACTCTCCCCATGATGATGAATCGCACACGTTTTTCAAAAGTGCTGCATATTCACAAGACAGAGGATAGCACTGGAAATGGATGGAGCTCAGGGAGTTCATGCCCGAGAGCGTAGTTGGGCTTATGCTTCGTGGTAAGGCGGAATGGGACACATCAATGCATTTGATCAGTGGGTCCTACTAGAAAAAAAATGACAGGCCCAACTTGCACCCAACGGGAAGAGAGGAACATCTAGGAGGAACCCGATAAAGAGTACTGTGCTAAGTGGTTCCAGGATGGTTATGAATGCCTGCATTAGAGGTGGGTTTTTTAGTGGGTGAGAGTCCCACACACCAGAGGAAGCACAAGCCTCCTCTGACGGTGAATAAAGCATTTTCTCCCTCTTAAAAAAAAATTATTATTGTTATTATTATTTGTTAATATGTTACAAATACACATATTTTCCCTTTGGGTTGAATAGTAAGAACACAACAGACATCCCCACTAATATAGGGTTGCAATAAAAGCTGTACTAATATAGGGTTCCAACAAAGGTTCTGTTTGTCAACTATTCTTCTCAGTACCTAAGTTTGCAAACTATTTAGTGTCAAAATCTATTTATGGAATTCAAAACTGGACTGCTGCAGGATTCAAGCATGGCAAGGAGTGTCCTTTAAGTTCACTGATTTATGCATATTGTTACAACATTACAGAGCAATCTACGTGTTTCTCGAATGTTCCAGTGGAATTGGGCTGTAATGTCGTGTGCGTATGTGATTTCAACATGCGTTCACAAGACTTTTCTAGACGTCACTAGCCACACCCACTGTGTCAAGGCCGCAATCAATTATGTCCTAGTGTATCGCTGATGCGTAGTATGTGGATGTTCTGGTGTCTGAGCAGGGTATAAATACAAGGCTTCAGCAGCCCTGAGTTGGGTTATTGTCGGCAATTTACACACTGCAGTTCGTAGTATTGTGGCGAAGTGTTATGTGTTTTATAATCTGTCACAGGACAAATGGCGCCAATCATACACACTATCGTTTTTGAGGTCCTTAAAAGGACTGTTTGTCGAGGACGCTAAATCATTTGCGTACACCGCCCGAGCTGCGCTGGGATATTTGCTGGCTGCGTCGCTGTTCGTGGCGTACTGCAGTCCTCTTCTTTCGGCATCGGTTGTAGAGTCGGCTGCCGGCCCAGCGACGTCCTATCGCTGGCGCGGAACTGGAGGGCGAAGACGCAGAACGCCGGTTCTATTCGTCGGCCGTTCCTTCCGGCTGACTCCGCGCCGATGTCGTCCGAGAGAGGAGAAGAGATGAAGTGCAGCCGATGGCGTGGCGATGAAGAGTGTGCCAAAATTTTCTGCAGACCCGGGTTTTATGCACTAACCAGGATCGCTGATTGGCTCGCTCCAAGCACGTAGCTGGTCACGTCTTGGCTGCTAATCCCTGATTGACTTGCTGTGTCCGCCGCTGGTACCGGAGAGCAGATGTTCACATACCGCTGCCGTCACAAATCGTGCAGGACAATTGTGTTTTATATCAATTAACATTTTTATTGCGTGTAAACAATTTTTATTTGATTTGTTGTAAGAGACTATCTTGAAGATTATAAACTGTTTAATTGTGATAATTAAAGCTGGTGATTAGTGACTTAATTGGTGTTTTTTATTTTGTTTTACACTGTACCATACGATGATCATTAGACCATCATAACAATATGATAAAGTTGTCATGAAGACGAGCAAGGACCAGTTACAAAAGCAGCGACTGCACTGAGTAATATTTTACCTCAAAACACCTTGATAATACCTGCTACAAAGTTAAAAACACTGGAGTTTACAGATAAACATCTTTTTATGAATGAACTAAGAAAATAGTTTTTGAAAAAGCCAGTAATTTTAATTATTTGGGGGTATGACATACTTGTGATAATGATATACACAAGTTACTGAAATTTTATACCATCAGTGGAGAGATGCGTAAAACATTTAAGGTAAGAAACGTGATTAAAACTCTACACCTATTAAAACTCTATAATGGCTATTATAGTACAAATGTGTTGGCTGTAACAAGGTAAATGTAGATAGGAAAAACAAGATTCTTACAAAATAACCAGGCTGAATATTTCAAGATAAGGACAAGAATAAAGTTATTAAAAAAAAAGAATAAAATCTTCACACTTTGAAAGAAACAATAAAAGGCAAGAAACAAACACAGTGAGGCTTTATGGAGCAGATGTTGCTTCATAAACTGTCCAAAGAACCATCGAGTTATAGGCTGAGTGGGAGAAGGGATGTAAGATGGCGGACAAAATACTCTGTACCAGAACAGACTTTTGTTGTGTATTAGAGTGCTCCCAATCCACATTCAAAGTAATATTATAAATATTGTATAATATATTATGTGATACTGCGATTGGTATTATTAAAACTATCTGTCATTAAACTAATATGCAGGTTAATTAAGTAAGTTATGTTCCTCACGTTATCCACAATTGATGTATATAACTTATGTATACTGATGGACACTATTTATAGAATATGTTAGATTGTACTGTATTAATGTACAATACATTTGTAAGTAAGCATAGTTTGTTATACAAGATTCTAGATAACCGTCAAATGACCTCGATTATACTAGTAAGTGGTCAATACTAGTAAATGGCATATGCTTGTGAATGATGTCATTACCGACTATATATTGTTACGATGGTCTACTGATTGTCGTATGGTACAGTGGAAAACAAAATAAAAGGCACCAATTATGTCACTAATCACCAGCTTAATAATCACTAATTATCACACTTAACCAGTTTTTAATTAACAAGACAACCTCTTACAACAAATCCAATAAAAATTGTTCACACGGAATAAAAATATCTACTAATATAAAACACAACTGTATTACAATCGTCCCGCACAACACATAACACTTCGCCACAATACTACAAACCGCAATCAAGTAATTCGCAACTCAAACTGAAACTGAACGTCATAGAGTACTTGTATTTATACCCCACCAAAATACTATAATATTCCATACTGCACATTAATAAAGGAAAACGTAAGAGCGTAATTCATTGCGGCCTTGACACAGTTCGCACGACTTCTGGCACAGTCTAGTTAATGAATCAAGAATCAGGTACGCCACACACATTACAGCCAGATTCGTCTGGAACATTCGATAAACACGTAGACTGTTCTGTAATGTTGTAACACTGCCTCCTCCTTAAGCCTGTTTATCCCGAACTGGCAAACCGTCTCTGAAGTAATACTTGGCCAGGCGATCTAGGTGGACGACTTTGAACTTTCGCTGTCCTTCCTGTTGAATCCGATACACAACATCGTTGATTCTTTTTTTCGCAGAGTACGGTCCTTCCCAGTTAGTCTAAAGCTTAGGTCAGTGACCACGACGGCGCTTTTGTTGAACAACCAGACCTGAATTCCTTCTTGGAAACCCACACTATTGCTGCGAATGCCGTACCGAGTTTTCATTTTATCACTGGCAACCTTCAGCCATCCTCTTATCAAACGATTCATTTCTCGCAGTTGGTTTTCTAATTGTGAGGAATAGTTCTGTGGCTCTTGGGACTGAGTCTCAGGTGACCCAAACATCAAGTTCCCAGGAAGACGAATCTCATATGCCCAAACACCAATTTTGCTGGGGTCATGCCGGTTGTGTCATGTATTAATGACCTATATGCCATGAGGAATAGTGGTATACGTTGGTCCGAGTCTGTTTGGTTCTCATCAACAACCTTCGAAAGATGCTGTTCAAGTGTCTTATCGAATCTCTCAACCATTCCGTCTGACTGAGGATGCAGAGGCGTTGTCCTGGTTTTTCGAATTCCAAGTAGACGGCATAATTCTTTAAAAACTCCTGATTCAAAATTTCTCCCTTGATCCGTATGGATTTCCATAGGAGCTCCATAACGACAACAGAAGTTGTGAACTAACTCCTTTGCCACAGTGGTAACCTCCTGATTTGGAATTGCATAGGCTTCCACCCGCTTAGTAAAGTAGTCACCTATAACCACGATTTACCGGTTTCCATCGTCAGTAACTGGGAATGGTCCAGCAATGTCTATGGAAATTCTCTCGAAAGCCAGTCCAACATTATACTGTCTCATTTATCCCCTGCTTCTAGTTTGTGGGCCCTTGCTTGCAGCACATATTTCACATGTCTGAACCCATTCCTCATGACGTTAAATTGGAATAAGCCACTTGGGGTCAAGAAAACGGTCTTTTCCTTGTCTTCTTGATGAAGACCCACTTGCCAGTATCCACTCTTTAGGTCCAATGTGGAAAACCACTGTGCTCCAGACAACGTGTCGAGTGTATCGTCAACGTGAGGTAACGGATAGCAGTCTTTCTTTGTAACGTCATTCAGCATCCAGTAGTCTACACAGAAAGGCAATCCACCATCCTTCTTCACTATCAGCACTACCGGAGAAGACCAAGCACTTGATGAAGGCTCGATTATTCCCTCTGTCAACATGTCATGTACTAACTGAGACATTTCCTCTTGCTTAGATAATGGAGGCCTTCGAGGAGGTTGGCGTATTGGTGTTATGCCCCCGGTATTGATGCGATGTTGTACAAGAGAGGTTCTTCTCAGTGACTGTCCCCGAACTGCAAAAGAATCTTTGAATTCATGTAAAAACCGTCTGAGTTCTTTTACCTTACCACTTGAGAGGTCATTAGAAGATCTGTTCAATAATTCCTGCAGTTCCTCTGGTAATTTGAAAGTATAGAAAGCACTGGATCTTCGTTGCATCATTCTGGCTACCCAGGCCACAGGAGTCAATTTGCCTAGGAGCATATTGCTTTGTAAAGTGACAGCTTGATCCAAAATATTCGCTACTCTATAGGTACATTTATGGTTTCATCAGGTTTTACTAAACTTCTGGCAATTAGTATGCCTGGTGTGCTGACTACCTGGGGTTCGAATATAGAGCACTGGTTGCCCCTAGTATCTACCTCGGTTCTAACCATGATGATCTTTTCGGAGTTTGGCAGAACAGTTACAGCCACTTGGTTTATGACGTCCATTGATTTTTCTGATGTACTCATTGTGGAGAGCATTACCTCTTCTCCTCCAATTCTCAAGACATTGTTTTTGAAGTCGATTATAAATCTGTATGCATTCATAACTTTCACACCAAGAACTGCTTCATCCACAATGTCTGCAACAAGTACTTGATTATTAAACTCAAGTCGACCAAGGCGTAGGTGTATCTCCACTTTTCCAAACACTTTTACAGGCCGTCCAGTAGCTGTTCGTAAGCTGCCAAAGCACCAGATTGGCTTGAGATCTTTCACCACGTCGGGCCGCACAATGGAAACTGTTGCGCCTGTGACTAACTGTAATCGAGGTTGGCCTTTCTTGAACAAATCCGATAACCACCAAGCTCCCGCTGTTTTTCTGATGTAGAAATTGTGTATTTTCTAGGGGCTTCATTCTCCAGTTAGTCAGCACATGCCCCATTGTACTGACTACTGTTCGTTTCCCTGCTGCTGAATTCTAACCCGACAATCTCAATCTTGTTGTAGGTGTCCAGTCCAGGTTTCCCACATCTATAACACTTCAGTCTTCCATCCTTTCTTATTTTATTCTGTGGCACTGACTGTCGAGTCTCTATTCCTTGTTCTTCTTCCTCATCGTCTGTGCCATCACGATCTTTTAGCATGCACTTTATGACTTGTCCAACCAGACGCTGATTTGGCGGCTTCAAATTCGAAAACATGTACCAGGATGTCTGCACTGTTCTGGTGTCTTGCCATTCATAACACTTGCTGTAGTTCGTTATCTCGGACACCGGCAGTAAATGTCTGCATCGCAAAACTTGTTCTAAAATCAACTGAGTGCAGTACTCATCTCGCAAATGTTTATCACCATACTGTAATTCCAGAGCTTTTATGAGCTTTTATCAACTCGGCATAGATGTTCTGGCTGTCAGGTGGCACTTTCTGTAGTAATTCTCCTGCAGGTCCTTTTAATGTAATAACGAGTGAAACTACCTTGTCTATCTCTGTCCAATTATTTGCGCATGCAGCAGCTTCAAATTGGTGGACGTACGTTGCCCAGCGACTGCTTCCGTCAAAGGTAGAAGCCTTGACATGAACTGCCCCAACCGTAGGCAAGGTGACTTTCTCTATTGTCTTTTCTGTCTTATCATTGGTACAGTCTGTTCAGAAACTTGTTTTGGTTGAATCTTCATGCACTGCTCAACTTCACTTTTAATTTGTTCTCGTATGTTCGCCATTGAGTTTTCTACTGCAGATAATTTACTTACACAGATAATCTTCTATGACAGATACTATTGTTGTAACGGTACAGAATTGTGTGTCAGAGACAGTAAAGGTTTAATTCAGTTTTAATTTGAAAGCAGTCAGCATTCACCTGTGAGGTGCCCCTTGTAACCAGCAACATACAGTGTTATCATAAACTGTTGATGTCTGGACTGCCCAGCCCAGACGTATTACGCAACAGCTCTCCAGCAGTCTCTGTGTGTGTGAATCACAGTAAGCAGTCTATCACCAGTGTTTGCATCAGATAACACCAATTATACAGTGAGAACTTTGTCATCTTAGTTTTTGCATCAGACAGCAGTAGAGTTGAATAGTGGTCGTCAGCAGCCTACCTTTATACTGGGTAGATGTAATTTAACTGTAGCCTCGGGCGTTTGCGATAGGCCGACAATGCTATAATCGGCCTATCCAGTAAAGTAGTGTAAGAAGAATGAAGCAGTACGAAAAAACCGTTTAAAACCAGCATTTAGTGACAGTGGATATATAACAGCTTTAACAAGAGTAACTTAGTGGTATTATTAAAAAAGCGTCTCAACAGGCAGTGCTACGAATCGGACCATGTGCAGTTAAGTAAAAGCGAAAGAACATAATTGAATGACCACAACAAATTATAATTTTATATCAATTTCTATTATTTTTATAAAAATGTCCAGTTTAAATGAGATCTCTAAGGGAACATATAAATTACGTACTGGTTCATAATCATATGTTATAGGCTAGTAGATTCATATTTTTATTATTTCGTATTTTATTAATCCATAAATTTCAATTTCAAATTAAAATAAAATCAGATTTTGTTTAATTTACACCATGTGTTAAAGTAAGTTATTACGCCCGTTGAACATAACCTGTCCTGTACAGAAAATCTCGCCTAATCGAACCTGATAAGTAATTAAAAGTAAATAAAGGGAAAATGTATTAAGGTTTCCATATTTGTCCTTTTGTTTAAAAATATTGGTGGCGACCTATAAGTTTGGAATCTTCTGTTTTTGGTAAGTCAGGGCGAGTGCGTAAAAAGATCGTAAAAGGTAAGTAAAAGTTAATGAGGGGGTAAGAAATAAAACGTAACAATGGCGACCCTGCCAGGATGACTCATATGGAATTTTCTGATATGGGTTTAGGCCTGATTGGAAGTACGAAACAGGTTGTGGTAACGGCGTATGTGTGAATAATTATTGTAGTTTTTATATAAAAGGCATTACAATAAAAAAAGTGTGTTTAACATGGCCAGGGCACAATCCGTAGTAATTAGTGAGGCGGGGGCAAAATCTACTCCCATAGCGACCAGATTAAAAGAAAGAGGATTATCAATAGATGATCTATTTAACTTTATAAAAAGTAGTTTTAAGGAACAGCAAAGTAATTTTGATGAAAAGTTTGATACAAAATTTGATAAATTAAGTAGTGATGTAAATGCAAAAATTAATGAATTGAGTAAACGCTTGGATATACATGAGGATAAATTCGACAGTAAATTTAATGAACTGAAGAGTGAGATCAATAATATAAAGTCACAAAACTTTGACCGTGATAAACGATGCAATGTTATTCCTGAACAAGTCATTACAGTAAGTGACAATTTAAAAAGCTTTGCAAGTAAAGCGGGTAATAAATTTGAAAATGGGGTATCAAAAAGTGATACAGTAGTGATAATGAGAGTAGAATGAGAGTTGAGGTTGACCAGAGAGTGCTAGTTAGTGGTTATGATTTAGAAAGGGAGTATAGAGATAGTTTAAATGTAGAGTATGAACAGAGGGTAAATTTTTCTCATGGTCTATGTGAAGGAAAGGCTTCACCAATGTTGTTGGAGGACAAAGGTTCCTCAAGAGTTTTTGTGGGAGGCAAATGGTCTCCGAAATGTTCCTTAATTTTTTGTAGTTTATCTGGTAAGTCTAGATGGAATAATAATAAAGTGGTATTGTCCTCTGTGTGGAGTGAGATTGTAAGATTGGATTGGGAGAGTGATTATGAAGAACGAGAGAGAGTGATTGAGTTGTTCAGATTAAGTAGAGATTATAAAGGGTTAGTAGTGGGAATGAATATGGAAGAAATGATTATATTAAAAATAATAGAGACTTACCTTGTTTAATAAACAATGATTATATTGATGATAATAATATACACTTATCTGTAGTGAGGGTCAGCATATTAGTAACAGCTGACGTCTATAGTGATAAGAAATTCAATGATGTAATTGTAACAATAAATATTAATGGAGACTGGACAAAAAATACTAATGTAGACATGATTTATGATAAAATTATAATGGGGGTAACCCTATGCCTTATAATTATGGTACAATGGAAAAACAAATTTTTATGGTTATTACACAAATGATAGCCATATGATGTGTACAAATGAAACTGAACAATGTTATGTGCAGATAAGACTAATTTTTGACGACGGGGGTTAGATAAAAATTCAATGTATGGACATTTTAAATATTTAAGTTTATGGTAATGACCTGGCTGATTTAGGTATTGAAGTGTGGTAAACAATAAAAACTATGACGAAAATTTGTAAATAAATGTGTTAGTGTTAAATGTATTGTGTCAAGATTATATTGTTGGAATGTAGATTATAGTTTATGTAACAATGTTTGTAGTAGGTTATAGTAATAATATTTTATTTTACTAAAATAAGGAACAAGAGGTAATAAGGAATTTTGTTTTGTATTGTGTGTTTAAATTAAAAGTGTTCCAAATAACTGTTTTGAGTGGAGGTGGAATTACAGGAATTTAAAAAGGTTAATTTTTTTAATGAAGCCAAATTAATTATGATTTAACTTGTGATGTAAAACAAATAGTAGTTGATCAATATGTCAACACTAAAAGATTTATAGAAACTAAAAAAGTAGAAGGATGTATTTACGGTGTTACCCTGGTGTTGTAATCAGGAATGTTGAGACTGAGTCTGTTTATAAAAGAAGTCTTGCAGACCATTGTTGATGTAAACAGGTATAGTGCATGTTTTGACTAATGTTTACAGCCATGTGTTGGAGTTGATAATTATGTTTTATTTTGCTGAATCATGGCTAGGAGTAAATTCTCTTATGAAATAAAAGAAATACCAGGTGTGATGAAATGTAGGTAAATTTTTTGAATAACATAAGGAAATAACGTAGTGTTTGGATTGTAATGCAGTTAATATTTATGTGAGAGGATGTTGTTAATGGGGAATCATTTTGAAAAAATGTAACAAAAGCAAATTAAATTTGTAATTAAATTAATTGAAAAGATGATTTTTAATAATGAATTTAAACTTATTTTGATTTGAATTTTAACTGTAATGGTAAATTAACTATTTACTGATGAAAATAATGATAGAAATATTCATTTAAAATTGGAAACTGAAGGCAATTTTTGGGTAAAAATAATCAAAAAATGTTTGGGCTAATCAATGTGTTATTTTGGAGGGGTAATAATGTATTGTGAACATTATTAAATTTGTATGATTTAGCCGTAAGTATACTGTAAGCTTATATGTCCAGATGGACATGGTATTTTATGAATTTATTTTTGATTTGTAATGAATAAGGTAGTAACGTTTTGTTTACAACTCAAGGTAAAAATGGTAATGTCCATTTGGAATGTTTATTATGTCATATCCTGTTTATGTAATTGTGTCTGAATATAGAACAACTGCCATTGTAGGGCAACTAAACTAAACAAATAACCAGCACTCTGTATATAAAAGAACCAGTACTTTGCCAATAATGAACCAGTACGGCCAAGAGGAAACGAATCAGTGTGGGATATGGAGTAATGGAAGGCCATTTGTTAATCTTTTAATTGAATGTTATAGGGTCAGGCGATATTGTGGCGGGCGCCTATCTGATTTTATGGTGTTGGGATCTCGTACAGAGAAGTCCAGTAAGGTCGGATGGGTGCTGCCACAGCCACCGGACTAGGGGGGTAAGTACCCATGCTTTTAATAAGGATTTAAGGGGGGTTATCGGCACCATATCTTCACTGGTCCTCTTAGGGTTTAGGCAATGAGAGTTTTTATGCCTCGGCACAAAACCTCTCATTGGGGGGGGGTATTGTAACGGTACAGAATTGTGTGTCAGAGACAGTAAAGGTTTAATTCAGTTTTAATTTGAAAGCAGTCAGCATTCACCTGTGAGGTGCCCCTTGTAACCAGCAACATACAGTGTTATCATAAACTGTTGATGTCTGGACTGCCCAGCCCAGACGTATTACGCAACAGCTCTCCAGCAGTCTCTGTATGTGTGAATCACAGTAAGCAGTCTATCACCAGTGTTTGCATCAGATAACACCAATTATACAGTGAGAACTTTGTCATCTTAGTTTTTGCATCAGACAGCAGTAGAGTTGAATAGTGGTCGTCAGCAGCCTACCTTTATACTGGGTAGATGTAATTTAACTGTAGCCTCGGGCGTTTGCGATAGGCCGACAATGCTATAATCGGCCTATCCAGTAAAGTAGTGTAAGAAGAATGAAGCAGTACGAAAAAACCGTTTAAAACCAGCATTTAGTGACAGTGGATATATAACAGCTTTAACAAGAGTAACTTAGTGGTATTATTAAAAAGGCGTCTCAACAGGCAGTGCTACGAATCGGACCATGTGCAGTTAAGTAAAAGCGAAAGAACATAATTGAATGGCCAAAACAAATTATAATTTTATATCAATTTCTATTATTTTTATAAAAATGTCCAGTTTAAATGAGATCGCTAAGGGAACATATAAATTACGTACTGGTTCATAATCGTATGTTATAGGCTAGTAGATTCATATTTTTATTATTTCGTATTTTATTAATCCATAAATTCCAATTTCAAATTACAATAAAATCAGATTTTGTTTAATTTACACCATGTGTTAAAGTAAGTTATTACGCCCGTTGAACATAACCTGTCCTGTATGGAAAATCTCGCCTAATCGTACCTGGTAAGTAATTAAAAGTAAATAAAGGGAAAATGTATTAAGGTTTCCATATTTGTCCTTTTGTTTAAAAATATTGGTGGTGACCTATAAGTTTGGAATCTTTCTGTTTTTGGTAAGTCAGGGCGAGTGCGTAAAAAGATCGTAAAAGGTAAGTAAAAGTTAATGAGGGGGGTAAGAAATAAAACGTAACATTGTAGACATAGATTCTTCTATGACAGATACTTTTGTAGACATTGATTCGTCAACAATCGATACAGATTTTTCTACTTCAGCTATTTTTAATGTCATTTATTCTTGTACCTCTGATATTTTAGTAACTTGCTTATTAAGCTCACCTCGTAGAGACCCAATTCTGTGGTACTGTGTTCTTGCAACTGTTTTTGCATAGCTTCAAAAAGAACTTCCGTTTTATCTGCTTCTTGCTTATGTTTTTCATCCTGTAATTTTTCTGCTTCTTCTCTTTCTTGTCTTCGTTCTTCTTTTTGTTGTCTTTCTGCTTCTTCCGCCTCCTGTCAGCGTCATTCCTCTGTCTGCAACACCAGCACCTGGAAATTTTCCATCATCTGAGTGGCATCCATTGTTACCAATTAATTACAAATTAAACTTGTCTTGTACAAAGTGTCCATTGTTTCCACTGCTAACGGTTCTGTCTCACTTCTGACACCACTGTTACGACGGTCTACTGATCGTCGTATGGTACAGTGGAAAACAAAATACAAGACACCAATTACGTCACTAATCACCAGCTTTAATTATCACAATTAACCAGTTTTAATTAACAAGACAATCTCTTACAACAAATCAAATAAAAATTGTTCACACGCAATACAAATGTCTACTAATATAAAACACAATTGTATTACAATCGTCCCACACAACACATAACACTTCGCCACAATACTACAAACCGCACTCCAATAATTCGCAACTCAAACTGAAACTGAACATCGTTGAGTACTTGTATTTATACCCTGCTGAAATACTAGAATATTCCATACTGTGCATTAACAATAAAGGAAAACATTAGAGTATAATTCATTGCGGCCTTGACACAGTTCGTGCGGCTTCTGGGACAGTCTAGCTAATGTGTCGAGAATCACGTACGCCACACACATTACAGCCGGATTCCTCTGGAACATTCGATAAACACGTAGACTGTTCTGTAATGTCGTAACAATATAAAACTATACAAGACATAAAAAAGTCAGTTTAGATTCAGAGTTTAGTGAGTTGAGTTGCACAGTTAATGCATGTGTTTGATACCATATTTGTGGATCAATATTATATTTTGTAAGTTATCTTTTTGCTTCTATATTTATGGTTGTGTTAATATTTGACATCACAGTTGTGGATCAACATTGTATTATGTGTGTAATATTTTTATTTCTGAAACAATTATTTGTGATATTGGTAAATAAACAAAGTGTCGACAGTGATACGAGTGTTTTATTTCAATCCCTGACCTGGAAGACAACTTGGCCATTGCCTACTCCTTGAAATTGAAGAAATGTGTTTCATTAAATTAATAGGTTGTAGGTCATAATTCAATGTCTGCTAATAAACATTGGTGACAAATTTGTCTTCAATATTGTACTTACCAAAGTTCACTTAATCAAACTGGAAGCTTGGGTGAAGCTCATTTAGCTGCTTTTCTAACTCGCTAATGTGCGCTTCCTGTATGATACGCATTTGCTCATAGTTATTGTTTTTCTTCTCCAGTTCCTGAAGCCTTTGATGAAGGTGTGTTATCTGAGTGTTTTTGTTTTCCAAATGTGTGTGCAGCTCTTTTGTTTTCTTCGATCGAAACAGCATTTCCTCCTTCAACTAAATCAGTAGTTTTGTCATTGTGTTAAGTTAACTGAGTGCCTAATTTTTTTCTGATCAACAAAATATTGTAATTATTCAAGTAAAATATATAAGACCACACAAATTTTGAAATTTTATGTAATTTTTGATGGAAAGCATCTTATACTGCGGGTCCGGTGTGGGGGGAACCTATGCGAAAGTCAATGTTATGATTTTGTGTATACCAGACAAACTTTAATATCTTTAACTATAATGCATATTTAAATAAGCAATACATGATTCAAAAGAGCAAGGATGAAAGAATGTCATGCAATATTAACCTTGAATGCACGGTGTCACAAGCCATCACAAGATGTCCACCAAGTTGGAGTTGAAAATCACCAGTTAACTGTGCAGAAAAATTAGTGTAGCTCAGGAATGCATATGCATAGGACATCAATTGAGGTGCCATTTTATAAAGCTCCATGAGTACTATAAAACAAAACACTAATAGTGATACTAGTGAAAGAATGTAATAACTAATACAGTGACAAAGTGTTGAACTTGGACAAATTTTTCTTAAAATTTAAAAATGACAAAATATCTTCAGAACAAGAAGGTAAATGCCTATTGTAAACCCTTACAAAGTAAAAGAAGAATGAATGAGGAATCCAAAAAGGCCCCTATGACAGCAGCAGAACGAATGCTGAGGATGAGACAGCGTCAAAATGTTTAGGCAAGCACCAGCTCGCAGACGCTGCAATGTCTAATCCCAATTCACAAACAACGAATGTTGACAGGGAGATAGAAATGATGGAATGCTGTGAAATACAAGATTTAGCTCATAGATGAGATGTTTGTGAATCAAAATTTAGCGTTTATAACCCATTGGTGTCTGACGACAGAGCACTTTGAAAAGTCGTTCTATGGTAACAAGTTGGGTTTTGTTTGTGGAGTTTGTGATCGTATATGGTTCGAAAATAATTTTAAACGACCCAATGCAGCTATATTGCAATTCTTATAACAAGAATTCACAGATGAAGCCGTTCAACAGTTTGTATGTTGTGCTCAAACTGCTGAACATCTGTAAAACAAGGAAAGGTGCCAATATTGAGTAAGAGTAATGGCTTCGTGTATCCACCAAAGCCAACACACTTGTCGCTGTTAGATCCACTCAGCAAACGTCTAATATCTCCGCGATTTATGCAAATCAGATGTCGTTGATATGAGGGCAACTATGGTATTGTGGGCCAAGTGATTAACCTGCCCTGCAATGTGAATGAAACAGTCAATCAACTTCCCAGATACTTGGACGACTACCAAGCGATAAATATCACCTTGTCGTTCATTTCTTTTTTACCAAACCTACAAACACCCCATCCCAGCAACACTGTCAGGATAAGACGTTTTTCACCAAAAACCTCAGCGGCAGTGACCCCGACACTACCTACTCCCTTTTTTAATTTCTATATGCATCTGAGCTAAACAGTTAATTGGAAAATATAAATGTTTTCAACCTGTGTGATCAAAACTTAGTAGTCTGCTAATTCTTCTTCGAACATTTGTTTATTTTAAATCTGAGTTCATATACTTAGCTGATAAAGTAAAGATTTATTTTAATACAGTGATTTAAAAGACATGCATATATAATTAATAACAGATCTAAATGTTCACTCTACTTACACCACTGACAGAATTGAGGTATTCAAAAATTGAAGTGTATTTCCTTTTGGATGTACCATCAGCCATAAATAGGTTACTGTTTGTTTCCTGTGTAACACAATGAAATAAGATGAACCGATTGTTTACCACATTTAGTAAAGCTAATGTTATAAGAGTCAATGATGTATTTGAACTCTTTTTGTATTGTATTGAAAACTTGTTTTGTATTGAAAAAGATGTCTTCGAGGGGAAATCAAAAAGCAAGTTTCACCCCTCCTCCCCATCTACAAACACATCCAAAACAATTTTTTTTTTTTCTGAACAAAAAAGTAGGCATGTTTATCTATTTTTCAACAAGTCTCACCAAGTTTTAGTAAACACTTTTCATACCATGTGACGAGTGTTCCAAATCCATTTGTATAAAAATTTTGTACAATTTGTTTTAACCACTTTGAGATTATTTATTGCACTTTAAACAGCATCTTAATTAAACACTAGCCTCCCAGGTCTTGTTTGAGAGAACCAAAAAGGTGAGAGTTACACGGTGCCAGATCAGGGCTGTAAGGCAGTTGGCACCACAGTTCCCACTTGAATTTTCACAATAATCTCTGCATGACACCAGCTGAATGGGGGTGAAGATGGCATAGTGAAGAAGAATGATTCCATCTTCCAGACCTTTGATCTTTAATAGCTTTTTGAAACTTTGTTTGAAGTCTCATAGTACAATTAAGCACTGTGTTCCTCATAGCTTAAACTCGCTGAAAACGACTTCCTCGGAATCGAAAGACACCGTCAGCATAACCTTACACACCACTGGTGTTACTTTGCCTGTGGAAAATTCTTGTACTTCCATTGATTCAATGGATGGCTGGGGACACCCAGCTCATATCCCATGATGACTGTCTTTAGAAACTGCAGACCATACACGGAATAATGAAAGGACCTCGCAGCCAAAAAAATGTTGACTTGGTTAACACATGGGGCACCCACCCCATGCACACCTTACATTAACCCAACTGATCATGAGTAATCATAGATGCACTACCATAGGAAATGTTCAGTTCACTTGCAGTCTCTTTAATTTTTACACAGCAGTTGGAAAGAACCATTTCATTCACATGTTCCGTTTTGTCAATAGTGTTCACAGTTAAAAAGAGTGGTCAATGTGCAGATCATTGTTCATGTTGGTTGTTCCTTTTCTGAATATTTGGCACCATTTCACAATCACGGGACATGACACTGCATTCTCACTGGTAATAATTTTTTGCCCTCAAAAATAAGATGACAGAGGTCACTTTAATGACAGATGACTCCTCTATATGGTGAGACACATGCTTACTAAACCAACTACAGTGTGGCCGCATGGAAAGTGGGGAGACAATAATATGGACAGTGCTGCCACCAAAGGAAATTATTTTATCTAAAAGAGATTGACTAAAAGACAGACTAAAAGAGCAAAGGAACAAGGCTTGGATGTAACTTACTTTTTGGTTCACCCTTGTACATAAATGAAATGTCCTGTTTTTTGGTTGACTTCTGCATTGAATTTTGCTAATTTCTGTACAAAAAATTTACTGTTATTTATGTATTTATTAATCCACTTATATTTTACAATTTTTTACAGGTACTACTTGCTGATTAATTCTGTTCTACTAGATCTATAGTCTACATTTTTCTATAGTTGTGTTTAACTTTGCATGTTGGTGGGGCGTTTTAACAGCGCATATTCTTCTGATGGTTCACGCTTGTTAGTGAACAAATCTTGGGTAGGCTTAACTTAGTTTTAATGTACAGTAAACTCCTGATTATCGACAAGTGGTTAATCCGCACTACAGATTATGTGTGGCAATCTATGGATTCTTTTTGTAATAAGTAGAAATCAATTTTAGCTAAGTAATAAAGCTTCTGTTCTACTAATCTTAACACAATGTTTTTTCTTTAATTATGTAAAGGTATTTTAATATTGTATAATTGTATGTCTGAGGAACGGAGTGTGTCACCGCTAACTGACAGGTACAGTATTGTTTGTTGCTCGGCGGTGGCTACCATGAATCATCTGGGCATATGTACTTTACTGCGACTGTAGGAACATTTAATTTTCTCAGTATGTTTGCCTTTATGTTTACACAGTATAATTGAAAACTGCTGTACTCTTCTAGCTTAGTCAACAAATTTAAAGAATTAGATATTGACATTGAATGCCATCTGTGATGTTTGCCGACTGGTCAGCAGTGACTCACTGACATGTATTTTTCTGGTATTCTTTAATTCACACGTTTGTCATAATTTATTTCTCAATCTAATCACTGCTGCACATGTAAACATGGGAGATGTTCACTTGGATTTTATATAGACCTCTGTATGTATATAGGTAGTAATGTCGGAAATACTCAATGTAGATGATACACATAAGACAATTTACCAGTACAACTCTTCTGACAAAATGTCAGTTTGTGTAAATTAGTATTCAAACTGCAGAGAAAATGTGATTATTAGTTACCCAGTTTCAGTATGTGTACACTGTTATTTGGTAATATCCCGTTTAATACACAGTTTTCATGAGGTTCCTTCATGAGAGCCTTAACAGGGTTTACTGTGTTGCTGTATTTTAAATAAACAGCTAATGTTAATAAAGAATTTTCACTACTTTCTGCCCTTGTTGTACATATGTAAATTATCCAGAGAATTTGGTTATCTGCAGGTATTGGGAGTTTACTATATTAGTTTAAGATGACCACAGATTTTTTTAGTGGCTGAAACATTGTGGGGGTAAATTTGGACAATGGTAACAGTCCAAACAAATCCTTCTGATAATACTATAGATTAGTCACTGAATTAGTTCTCTTCAAGTCACAAGTATGCTTAGTGTTTGTATAAACAAGCTGGACAAATAAATGAAAAACAATAACTTTAAATACAATATCATAAACTATGGCTAAAACTGTTCATTATTTATTCATAATAGACTGTAACAAAAAATATTTTTTTTTAAATCTCACCCTAAGAGCAGTCATGGCAGACAGAAGATTGTCTACAAGGTCCTTCTTCTCATCTAGTTCTTTATTCCGTAAGATACTAACCAACTTCTCTCTAACCACATACACCTTGCTTTGTTCAAATGCTATATTATCACGCTGTTCTAATTCTATCGTTTTCTTTATCAGATCAGCCTTCATTCTATCCTTTTCTTTGACTGTGTCCATTAATTTAGTTTCCACAGACTCCAGCTTTTGGAAAAAACATTTTTATTGTCTACATAATCTAATATATATATATACAGTTTACATACTTTTACATTATTATTAATAATCCATTAGATACCTTATTTATGTGAGTTTTATTACTCACACTCATTATAACTTTTATTTTAATTATTTTTTTACTACATCATTATGTGAACATTTCTGCTGTTTCTTTTCTGACACTCATATTAACCAGTGTTATCTCATATGAAATTAAAGGCTTAACAAATATAATGGATAGGTCTCCTAGAGTGGATGATGGATGATCAGCGTATGCCAAAGAAAATCCTGATGATGCAAGTCTATAAAAGCAGAAAGAGGACCTAGGGTCGACCTAGAATAAGACAGTTGGATGATGTGCTGAAATATCTAAGAAGAATGAATGTTAGGGGTTAAACTAAGAGGGCAATGGACAGGAGACATTGGAGAAGATTGGTGTTTGAAGCCAGGGCTCATTTTGGTCTGTAGTGCTAAAGAAGAAGAAGATCTCATACGAAATACTCATCTGGGGAACAACATTACAGACCAAAATTTGAAATTAATTTTTTACTAAACTTAATTCCTTTTATGGTATTTTTACACAAAAAACCTGTTTTATTAAATAGTCTGTAAACTATAAAACTTCAACAAAATCTACACAACTACTATGTATATTTTAATCTTCAGTATACTACACCTGCTGGATATGATTCAAAGGCTTTAAGTGGAACACAACATATGAGACTTTAAATGGATTAAGGACATATGACTACAAGACTTTTCTTACTAATTTTTATCCCTGGATTTTGTTGTCCATGATGTGTCTGCTGATTAACTAATTATAAATTTATAACTACTGTCTCGGAACGTAAAAGTTTTTTATGGTAAAAATGTTAAACTTTTACTTGTTGCCTGAATTAGTTTTCACTTATTACAAGCTTCATCAGAGGCTGCCGCCAGGAGCACTGTCTGTCTTGTTCTTGGCGAAGGCGCCCGAAAGATCGATGTTTGTGTGTGTGGTGTAATATGTTCAAATAGTATGTGGAAATTGTGTCTGTTCATTTAGTATGTTGTTTTTATGTGTTTTTGTGTGTTTTTATATTTCTAGTTGTTCAAGAGTGTCTAGCTTTTGGCGTTTTGTGTGTACATGTAGAATTTCCATGTTGCTGTTTATGCTTATGTATGTGTGGTTTGCTTCAATGAGGTGGTTTGCAAAGGTGGATTTAGTGATGCAGCAGCCTCTGATGAAGCTTGTAATAAGTGAAAACTAGTTCAGGCTACAAGGTAAAAGTTTAACATTTTTACCACACAAAAAACTCAGTAGTTACATATTTATAATTAATTTTTATTATGTTGTTTACACTTATTATATAGCCTACACTTTAAGCTACACTTCATGTGTTTTTACTTAAGTTATTTTAATTTGGTGTATACGTTTTATTTTAATTAGATTATGTGAGTAATAATGACACTTTCGTCAGCTGACACCCAATTTTATTGATACTACTACTGACACCTACTGTTTCACCCATTCTATGATGTCACATCCTCACTGATAAACCTTTACCACTGAGAATGTCACATGCAAGAATGAGTGAAACATTTGGTATTTACAGTAATATTAATCAAATATGGAAGGAACCAGCCAAATAAGTGTTGTTTTTTTTTTGGAATATACATTCCAATCACACAAATCTACAAAGTGAAAATAAATTATATGAGAACAATACTGAATATGTATATGCACATGTGCGTGTGTGCACATGCATGCAGGCCTTCATAAACATACGCTTTTTACTGCTGAAATAATATACCTGTAAGTGAAGTGAAGCTACAGTGTCCGCTAGTGATTTTATTCTCCACAGTAAAGGTGACTTTTCTGTTGCTGGACATGCCCTAAAACAAAAACAAGATGTTTCTTGTGCCTAACAATTAAAAACAATTTCCTTTCCAAAAATAAATTGAAAATACCTCCCAACGAACCAGAATTTCTACACCACGTTTTGTCTTGAAAATTATACTACTGAAATTACATTTTTCTAATCCAAAATCTTTTTTTCTGATACATTATATACTTTTAATTTTTGTCATGTCATATTTCTAAACTTGCTGTCTACAAAACAACCTACAGACAAGAGGTAATGTGGCAGCAGGACGTGTTTTTCTGATTATTAGAATATATGCCATAATCCAGAATAAGACTGTTTAATTTATATAACTGATAATGTGTTAATTCCCAACACAAAACATTTCTGAGAGTTTAACAAGCTGTAGATCTAATACGACTTTGCTTTGGGTTGACTGGGTCCTCACAAGTCTGAAGGTTGGAGGAAACAATGGCGCCCCATTGGAGCCACCGTAATGCATGAAGAGCCACATTCCACACGAGGTGACCCTGTTTTTGCAGAATTGTACGGATCTACACTGTGAAGTCAAGAAACATCCCTGGGGGAGGGCAGCGGCACCCACCAGCATTGGCATGGCGCCGAAGATGGTAGTAATCAGCTGGGCCCATAGCTGAACATCACCGGGCGAAGCTGAAGGGCAGTGGTACAGCAAGTTGTAACGGGACAGGTTTGAGGGGTTTTTCTTTATTAAGAGTTAATGGTAGAAGTGCGTTACCCATATGGGGTCTCAGTCTTTAACCATCGGCATTCACTTGTGGAACACCCAGCTGCACATTTGTCCAGAAAGTCTGTCAACAGGCACCGATTCCTGATGCTCTGGAATGTGAAAGCGTGCGGACATGCATGCCCGTACAGATGAAAAATCACAAACTTTTTAACGAGCCCCAGGTCGGATGGGTCTCGGCCAGCTACGGTAGACTCGCGCTCAGAAAAGAAACTAAGGAGGAGAGATCACGTGGCGCCTTTTAACCAATCATGGAGCAAGTTGCCGCTCCAGAAAACAGTTTAGGCCATTTTGGACACCTGGTGTTCAGCGTCTGTTGTCTTACAGTAATCAAACCGGCCGGTTGAACGTAAAAGGCTAGCGAGCCTAAAATCTATAAAAACTTTCAAAATGTGGTTTAAATCATAATTTAAAGTGGTGTAAAAATGTGAGAAATCAGTTAAAATTCAGTGGCGTCAAAATTAAATTGTGAGAACTAATTTCGGACGAAAAGTGAGAGAAGACGTAAGAAGTACAATGCATAGTTTGCAGTGACGACATCATCACCGTAACCGTATGACAAACCAATAATTATGAAATTATAATAAAAGAGCTCTAAACAAATAAAACGAAAATGGGATAAAAGTATGAAAGTCGAGATGAATGAGAGCAATTACTGGGTTGCCTTTCTATAATTTAATTAATGTTTTACGTTAAGGTTTGAAACTAACCACTAGAATATTAACCATGTTAAAGTAGCCTAAATGTTTGTTTTTGTATTTGTTGAAGAAAAAGTAATTTAAATAAACAGTAATAGTTTTGAGAAGAAAATGAATACTAAGTAAACTTAAAAGAAAATTAAAACAAATGTTGAAATTGAATAATAAACAGAGCTAATTAACATAGCCAAAGAGCATGTTTATTACGTAACGAACCCAGTAACCTCTCTTACAGACTGTGAGTTCGTGTAACAGGATCCTGGACCCCGAGAAGGTAAGAGTTATGAGAATTGAGAATAATGTTGAAAATACATTTATATTTCTTTTATTAATTGTATAAAAAAAGTGAAAATTATCAAAGTGAACTGTGCAAGTGGACAGGACTCTACAGCCGAGGTGAAAGCAGCCTGTCTGGGGGAAGATCACCCCGAAATTAAAATAACTGGTCCTCCAGGTTGAGGGTTGGGCGTGAGACTAACAATCTTGCCCCGGAAAAACGCTCTAGTTACAGATACTGGTAGAAGGAGGGGTCAGCCCAGAAAATGGTGGTTGGATGATCTTGAGGACAACCTGTGCAGGCTAGGTATAAGAAGAAGATGGAGAATGAGAGTAGAGGATCGAAATGACTCGAGGCGGATTGTCCAGGAGGCCAAGGCTCTCCAAGAGCTGTAGCCCCAACTGAGAGAGCGAGAGAGAGAGAGAGAGAGAGAGAGAGAGAGAGAGAGAGAGAGAGAGAGAGAGAGAGAGAGAGATTCTCTTCTTGTGTCTGGTTTATATAACTGGGGAAGTTGGAACACGGAAACTCCTTTTGCAAGTGGAATGCTCAGTAATTCTTTAATTCTTTTAAGGTGATGGAAAGAATCCTAGGATTCCTAGAGTCCTAGGATGGACTGACATCCTAGCTATTGCGGAAAACAAAACCGTTTAGAAATAGAAGTTTTATAGAAAAAGCCACTATTTACTGTACATAATAGCAGTGATGATCCATGTAGGTATTAATAAAAGGAATGTAAAGCCGAGTTGACAGAAATACGCTCTGGATAATAATGATAAACAATGGGTATCCTCCACACCTTGTAAATGCAATCAAAAACTTGTATCACGCGACAAGAATAGTAATAAACACAGGTAATAAGAGAACGGATGAGATAAAAATTAACCAAGGAGTGAGGCAGGGATATAGCTTGTCTCCCACTCTTTTCAATATATATATATTGTTAGTTGGACGGATATACAGAGTGTGTTTAGCCCCGCGTTGGGATCGACATATTGTTAGTGGACGAAGTCGTACCCGGTTAAGCCCCTAATTGCTGGTGCCTATTTATTATAAAACGAGGTATGCTTCTGTTTAAATGTTAATATTATTATTATTATTATTATTATTATTATGAATTCGGTTGAATGTTGTTTCATTTAAAATAATTTGGTTATTTTGTTGCTCGGGTTCACTGAGTTCATATTCGAATTTTTTCACTCGTCGCTACGATGAACCGATTGGTGTGCCTTCTCACTGAAAACATAAGTATTGGTTTACACAGATACTTACTTGTGACGGTGGGTTACTAGTAATGCTGATGTGTATTGCTAGGAATAAAGTTAGAATGATTAAAATCAACTTATTGCCGCCACCACTGCTACCAACTAAGCTGCCATGTCTTATTCTAGTAAAATAACAGTCAAACTCTTGTATTGGTTATGAATTAATTTTTTATTTTCCGAACTCACTTTTAATGATTATTACTATACAATAATATTGTTTACTTTCTTTAAAATTTCAATGTTGTTGATGTACTCTTTAAAATAATTATCTCTCAGGGTTACAAGACTGAATCAAACTATTTGTCATTCTGGACGTTAAACATTACGTTACATTATTAAATAAATAAAGCAGGTTCTTTTAGACTGCAAGATACACACAATTTAAAACAATGCAATGCTATTATAATTAGTATTCGGAGAGTGATAACGTTATTAAATTCTTTAACAAAAAACATAAACATTGAACATGTGATTATTATTGAAGTTTTAGGTTAAATTGGTTTCATTGTAACCTAACTTACTTAACTTTAAATAATTAATAATTCCTTAACTATGCTAACATCTCCGTGCACTACGGTTATAAAGGTAATCTAGTGATAAACTTCATCATCTATCTTCTTAGATTGGATACAAACAAAGTTAACAGGTATTTGGAAATTACCCACTCCTAGGGTTGAGGAGTATTACACATTTAGTTATAATCTTAAGTTTAAACACAATATAATGCTTAGTCTACTATAGGTCAAAGGTTTCTTTTAAGTTCATCATTGACTATTCAATGTCTCTTATTTCGACAAGTCCATTGAATTAATTATAAAATTAAAGTTTGTTGATGATTAAATCTTTCACTATCAATTGTTTGATTTAATTATTAAAATATTTTTCCAATCTATGTTGGGTTATAACTGATCTAATTGTATTACTTAATTTTGCTGATAGCGTTCCTTAATTATTGAATTACTATTTTAAAATATTTTGTCATTGTCACTTATACTTGCGTACTAAGTCGTTCTTGGAGTATCACTAATTAACAATTTTTTTATTTGAATTAAATTATTTTAATAATGCATTATCGCTCACTGCCTATGCACACATACTCCGGATTAGAACACTGGTTAAAGAAAACTTTCACTCTGCCTACATC
Source organism: Magicicada septendecula (assembly GCA_034769895.1). Lineage (NCBI taxonomy): Eukaryota > Metazoa > Arthropoda > Insecta > Hemiptera > Cicadidae > Magicicada > Magicicada septendecula. Next base: position 437,345,283 of record CM068370.1, on the reverse strand, counting down.
CGACCTAACCTCAACTTCGTGTTTCGAGGTTAGAACACTTTAGTCAGCTATCGGCTATCAATTCAGTATTTTTTGGTTACGATGACCAGCGTGGATTTCTTGTCGAAAGCTTGAGATGAACTGGTGAACTTACCTGTGTCAAGATCCCGTACCTAGTAATACAATTGTAATAGTAATAACAGCCCCTGATTGGCCAATTGTTATAATTTTCGTGTACTTTCGGTATCACTCGGCAAAATAGACGCTTCTTTTCAATATTTTTTCTATGTCTTTATTCCCATCTTATATTAAGGATTCTTATATTTATTACATTATTATTCTTCACTTTTGTTCTTTGTGATAGCTTATCATCACTGCACAATAGTTTTTTACATCATTATTTAACTATTATTCATAACAATTAATTTACTTTTGGCTAGACTCTTGGTCTATTGCCTTGCTAATTGTTTATTAGTTATTTTATAATATTATGGGTTTGTAACCCATATTTGTTGTTGCCTATTTATCCTGAACTAATCATTACCACTTCTGATTATATCAGTATTAGCTAGTATTGTCTTATTTTATTTTATTTACTTTTTTCCCTGACTATCATTCATTATATTTGGGTGTTACATTTTTTCTTATTTGATATTCCACCTTCATCTTTTCATTAGGTTTAGTTTGTATCAGTTTTATTATAGGAACGTTAATGCTTGGCAGTGTTTAGTTCTGCTCTTGTATTCTGACATTTGTTGGCATTTATCTAAAACTTCCTGCATCTAGTATCAGCTATGGTTTACATATAATATACATCATTATTATTAATTTTATGGCAATAAACATTGATTTGCCTCACATGAATAGTATCACGTCTCAGTTAATATCATGGACTGAGTCCTTACTCTTTTATCATCGTTTTATGTGTGATTTTTATTGTTCAAGGTACCCATACTATGTTGTACTCTTGATCATGTTAATTTACACTTATACTGTACACAAGTTCTTTTATATTATGACTTTTTGTAAATGGAATGATCCTTATAGTCTCTAGTTTGCTTACACTTTACATTTTAGTTTAAGATCATTCCCGTCACTGTTTTTTACAATTCTATTGGAAACTTGTTGGCCAGTTTAGGTTATGGTTATTGTTGGATCCCCAACAATGGTTGAGCCTTAGATTTAGTTTTTTACTTATTGCATTGACTCTTTACATTTACTTAATGCTGTTTATTATTGTTTGTAGTTATATCTTTCTTTTTTGTTACTATCTCAATCTTATTGTTGATTAATAGTTGTCTTTTATAATTTTATTTCTACTTTACAATTTCAACTAGTCCTTTGGACATTATCTAGTTGTCATTTTTATACATTACTAATTTATACATTTACAACTCTTATATCCACTCTCCCTCTTATTTTCTATTATCAATGTTTTACCTTTTAGTTCGGGTTATACTGTCAAGTCATTGAAGTCAGTTTATTAATAGTTTTATGTCAGTGTCAAGTCACAGCCTAGGGTTTTAAATCAACTTTTAAATTACTTCTATTTTCTTTATCATTAACAATACTTTATATTTTCATGGTTTATTTTATTCTTGTCATTATTAGTTCCTTCTTGTATCTGATTGATTTTATTCTCCCTAGTCGCACTGATTCTTTTATCCTCCTTAATAAATCTCTTCTTGTTATGGGTGTTGTAGTCTTCTTCTCACTGTCTGATCTATTGGGTATTTGGGTCAACGTTGTCTTGTCTTTAGTTGTGTCTTCGTTTCTTCTATAATACATTACTTAGTAATTATAATTTATTTTATTGCCTTATTTTAATCCTAATTCATCCTATGTTCCTGTTTACATGTTCCTCTTTTGTTGTTTATTTTGTTTTGGATAGTCTCTAACCCGTTTGTTTTACATTGGGTTTTGGGTGAGTTATATGTGCCGTTACAATATATATTGACGATGTTCTTAAAAAATGGCAATCAAAGGAATATCTGGAGTCCAGCTAGACCGACATACTTACCTGAGTATGTTACTATTTGCAGACGACAAAATAATAATACAAGAGAGTGAAGATAAATTGCAACTGGCAGTGCACCGACAAAATCAAATATGTCCAGAATATAATCTTAAAATTTCCTTGCAGAAGACGAAAGTTATGGCTTTCCAAGGCAAGTATCCCATTAGGTCGGAAATAATTGTCAACAATAAGCCTGTCGAACAAATGTCAAATTTTACATACTTGGGCTACAAATTTAAACACAAGCTACAATAATTATGACAATGACATGGAAAATAAAATAAATAAGTTCCAGGCAATATGTGGCACAATAAATAGAACATTAAATAACAAAACACAAAAAGACACAAGGATAAAATTTTATAAAACGATGGCTGTATGGGAGTGAAAGTTGGATAAATACCAAAAAAGGAGACAGCAAAATACAGGCAGCAGAAATGAGATTTTTTAGACGGGTCAAAGGCTGCACAAGAAGAGATTTAGTACGAAATGAAGACGTGCGAAATAAACTAAATGTATATTGTAAAGGAGTCGTGTGTACGGCTACCGTTTTACTCTGTAAAATGTGAATAATGTACAATTTGTGTGTAATGGGTGTAACGTGTCTTCTCTATCCGTCGTTCAAATGCATGCAACTTCCGCAGATTTCGTCCGTTGCGAACGTACGAATAACCAGGCCTCGATGTTCTTACCTGTTGTTCACTAGGGGTGTGAAAATCCCGGCGGCACCAAATTGTTTTATTAAAACAATTAAAATAAAATTCAAATGTGTATGACCAGCACTGCTCAGGCGGTTTGAATAATTCAAATATTTCCGCCAGCCTAGGCCGACTGTAGCGACCAGTAGTTCGTTGCGTGGGCTGTGTAATCGCTATTCGTCAACACTACTTGTCTGCTAAAATGTACATAAATTCTTGTACACCTCCTAATGAAATTATAACACCGTGGTTACACTCAATACTTATATATTTTTTATTAATGATTAGTTATTCATTTAATACAAATTATTCTACTACAAATGCTCCGGTTATATATATGAGACAACTACAGGGTTTGACAAATCGATATTTGAACTGATAAACAGACTTTCAGTAATGGCGTCTGTTGGAAATTATACACAAAATATTAGTGTTCGTTTGTCATAGGTTCTTGAGATTACGTTAAAAGGATTACAAATGTTTAAAACAATAAAAATACACACCCTTACATCAGTTAAACTTAAATAACATATTGTGTAGGTATAATTTGTTTAGTGTAGAGTAGTAAAAGTGTTTACAAGTTATTGGTAATTAACAACAGGTTATCTTTGTCAGTTTATAAAATTTCAGTGACTTAGTTTTCTTTTTAATCTTTGAAAGTAATTATGTTCAGTTTAGTGAGATTTCGACCTTTAGTGAGAAATAATTAACGTGAGTTTATTTAGAAATTTGGGTAATTTAATAGGTACTTATCACTTCAGTAGATAGGACGAGCTCATTCGATCTGGTATTAATGGGTTATGCTGCAAACGTCTTTAATTTGTATTGGTTCAGGACTTCGGACACCTTTTCCAAGTTAATTGGCAGGATTTTATTTTCTTTTTTCTTTAATGCGTCCTTGACATTAGTTATATTGTTCCAGTCATCGTCTTCCTTCTTGGTATTCACTTGTTAGTAACTTCTTTTGAGATTTTTGATGTTTTAATTGACAATTTTGGTCATTCTAAAACTAGCGTCTATTCAACGAAAGCGTCATATAACGAGTAATGAAATCTAACGGTAATTAGACACCAAACGGCTGTTGTCATAGTAACCAATTAATCCCGATTGGTTAATTCTGAAGTAGTCTATTGTTATCAAATTTTGAATTTTTATTCAAAATAACTGCATATCTTCTTATTGATTATATTCTTCTGTCCTCTTCCCTACATATTAAATATTATCACCACTGTTATTATTTCCTTTCAAAGATTAATTTGGTATCCCATAATGTATGTTTTTATGAAATATCAATGTTTGTACAAATCTGTTAATATTTGGTATTTACATTTCTCCTTTAAACTAAGTTCTTATTCTAATATTTTTTCTTTAAACTGATTTATAAATTATTCTCGGCTATTTACTTGCCTTGAATTTCTTAATCTCCTGGTTGTTTTTATACAGTTTGCAATTATTTGTCATTGACAGTTATACATTTCCTAGGCCTTAGTAGCCATTGATTATTTCTATTTAAATTATTCTAATTATATTTCATCTCATCACAAAGTTTTTGTTCTGTTGTTATAATTGATTTGTTTAGTGGTTGTTGTGTCTTGAGTTTCTTTTTGTTCTGATCATATGTCAGGGTTATTTTTTATGTCTTAATACTTAAAATATAACACTTAGGCCTATGGACTGTAAGTTCCCTCCAGCCATATCCTCTTCATAATTGAAACAAACAATTCTTTACCAGTTATTATTAACTGTTGTTTTTAACATTAATTTCCTTCTTTGCTACTACTCTGAGTAATAAACATCATTACTTCTTGTAAACTTATTTAACTTAATTTCCCTCATAACATAGGGTATTTACCAACTATATTTTTAATTACTTAAGTCTTTACTACTACTTTTCTACATCCCATGTTAACACAAACAGTTTATTTTACCTGGGCTTTCTCCCCTGAATAATATTGTATTCTTTACCTATTTCTAATCTAAACACTATCTCTAATTACCCTTAACTATATAATTTTTTACAATTCCACTCTTAAATCTTTCATTGGTCCATCATTGATTCATTGAGTGTTCACTTATCTATCACTATCTTTTTAATTATACTATTGCTTACAATATCCTTTTTCACACATCACTTTCACTGTTATCACTTTTTATTTTACACGTTTATTGGTGGGTAAACCCTATTATTATTTCTCTTTGTCACTTAATTATTTTCATTATATTTCTCACTATCTCACTATCTTTACAAATTTTATTTGTATCTAATGAGTTCATGTCTCTTTCCAGATTTCTTATTTACATATACTACTAATTCGTGGGTTAGTGTATTTTTATTTAATGGGTCTTTATTAATTATGAGTCATATTTGTCACATAGATAATATTAACATTTCTTTTTTTTATATTGGTTCATCACCGGTTCCGTTTCCTTTATGATATTGGATGGTATCATCTCCCCCTTCCCTCTTCTACATTATTTGTCTGTGTTTTATCACCTTGTTTCATTTTATTTTCTTTGTAGTTGGTTTGTTCCATTATTTAAATTCATTTTTCTTCTCCTTCACTTCCATCTTGTCTCGCTTTATTTTGGTTAATATCTGGCCAATCTCTGGGGTTGGGTCAAGGTCATTTGTCTGTCAGTCTAGTTTGTATTTCTTATTTAATAATCACCTTTGGTTTACTATTCTTCCTCCTTCACTCTTAATTATATTTACTACTTTCATTCTCGTTATTATTTATTTATCAAAATATATTATTTCTTAGCATTTTTTACATACTTATTGATATCAAATATGATCAGGGTTTGGCAATGTTATAATATGCAATCAATGAAAAAATAACTGACTATAAAGAAAGATGGAAACACCACATAAATAGAATGGGAAATGGGAGAATACCCAAAAAAATACTTAACTACAATAATCCAAGAGGGAAAAAAGATATAGGAAGACCACAAAAACGGTGGTCGTAAGTTTGTGAGGACGGAATAGGCAAATGCCTAATCCTTGTAGTGCAGAAGAAGAAGAAGAAGATGTAAAGCCATTCTCAGACAGAACATTCCCCTGGTCTTACTACACTGTCAAATCTATAAATACAAATACAGTTCACGACTATGAGCATTCATGTGACAAATCAAGAACAGAAACACAGCATTTTTAAAAAATTCAACATTCATCCAAACATAGTACTAGCTGACTTTCAAGTTGTTAGGTTTTAAATTAAACAAGTTTTTAAATGGCTGCAATAAACAATATTATATTATATTACAGTATCCAATAAACACAAAAGCCAAGGACAGTAGGCAAAACCTTGATTGCCAATAGAACAAACAAACAAAAGATATATAAACATAAGTAGAACACAAAAAATTAAAGAAAGAAATCTCCTCTTTGAAATGACTGGTATAGCATGGAACAAGTCAACTTTTTAAAATGGACTGCAGGAAAGGCTGGTTTACAAATCTTCTTTGAAAAGACAGAGTTTATGATGAAAACTATGAATGGTTGAAGATACTGAGAGAAAGAATATGAAAGAATCAACAAACTAAACAAGATTAGGTATCTTGGAGAGATAATACAAACCAACCATTTAGACAAGGAAGCATATTTTTCAGATATCTGAAAAAAGGAATTGGCTTGTCTTATTAACATATTAACAAAGGATTAATTTTACCTACCTGGAGTCACTGCTAAATAAACACAATTTGAACAGCAGGGAAATCAAATCAAGGATAGCAAAGGGAAACGAAGAGTATTTTGCAAACAAGAAACTATTATGCTCTAGGATCCTAAGTCATAATTCTAAACTGAAAATTTATAAAAGCACTATAAGACCAGTAGTGACTCACTGCTGTGAGACATGGACCACGTGGAAGAAAGATGAAGAATAACTTAACCTATTTGAGAGGAAAATACTTAAGAGAATTTTTGAGCCAGTAGTGCAACAAGATGGCACTTGGCGGATCCCCATGAATCTTGAACTTGATACATTAATAAACAGCGAAGATATAGTAAAGTTTATTAAGTAAAAGAGAATTAGATGGCTAGGACATAGTTATACAATTGAGAAGACCAGAAATACAAGAGCTATCACAGAATGGAAACCCTTGGAGTCTAGGCCCAGAGAAAGACCTAGAAAGAGGTGGATGGAGTGTGTTGAGGAGGACCTGCTAACCACGGGAACCAAAGGATGGAAGATTGTTGCGGAGAGCACAAGGAAATGCTATAGGATTGTTGAGGAGGCAAATCTCATACAGAGATGTAGAGCCAGAGGAAGAAGATTAACAAAGGATCATTGCAACAAAAAACCAAACTCAACAAAAGTAAAAATGCAACATTAAATACAGTCTTAAAACCAGAATGCCTTTATGCAAAAGAATGTTTAATTCTCAATTGTAAGGAAGAATTTAAAGAATTCGAAAAAATAAGGACAGAAAAAAATACTAAGAAAGATTCATGACCAAAGAAAAATGGAGGTGAGTGGAAGAAGAGAAACGATAAAGAATTATACCTGGAAACTGAAAAACGTTTGGATACTATATGGAAAAGAAGGGTTGTATTCTATGGACACTTGGTACAAATGAATCCAGAAAGATTAACAAAAAGAATATTTGATCATTTTGACAAAAATTTCAGAATGACTGGTTCATTGGCTTTAAAAAGAATTTAATTGAAATAAACATCCAGGAAGAGGACATTTTAGACAGAGATACTTCCTGGAAAAGGATCAAGCAGCTCAAAGATTTTGAGGAAGAAGAGATAAACAAAGAAAGCATAAAAGGAAGACAGAACAAAGTGAAAGGAAGAAGAACTACTTAAAGGTCAACAGAGCAAGAAATGAGAGAATACTGTAAGTTATTTCACCACATCTGTAACTGACCAAGGCAAAAATTAAGTAAAATAAATGTAGAATGTTGGAACAAGAAGAAAGAATTCCATTTACCACACAAAAGACAGCAAGAGCTTAAGCCATAACAACATTCACATATAAGTTAAACTGATAACTGTACAATTCGCTAATCTCGTTAAACAAATCCATCAAAATACCAAAAGACTGCCTCAGATCACCATTCACTGCAAAATCACATGACATACAATATAACAGAAGGTGGTGTGGTCAGCACTGTTTCAGTAAGAGGTAACATTGGGTCATCACTACCTATACTTTAGTTAATCAAAATACAAATAGGTAATTTTCAAATAAAAACAATTCAAACTACATACTCTTTTTCAAACTGCATTGCTTTCAACTGAGCATTGAGGTACGCAATTTCTCTATCTCGAAACGCTACTTTTTCAAGCAGTCTTTCAGCTGTCCTCTTAACTTCAAGTAACTTGTTTTGTTCTTCCTGACATGATTCAGACTGCAAACATTAACCACCTTTGTAATTAATTTATGTTATCATAATTATTATTATTTAACATTAATATTACTATTATCGTTGTTGTCAATATTTTATTTACTGCTATTATTATATTAAATAAATACAGTCATCAAACATCTACTTAAGACATTATGATAATATTGCCACATCAATCTTCTATACACAAGAGCTGATGAAATAGTTTGTGTATTTTTTTAATTTATCATGGTAAAAATATCTAATTCAAACTGTTTTTTTTTTTTGTGATGATACATCTACCTCTAAAAACTCTCTGAGTTGTTAGCAATACTGGACATATAGTGAAGTGTGTAACAGTACATATGCAATCTACTTTTAGCGGTTGACGAGTGAGTGATAATTACGTACTGTGATGGCAGCGGTATGCGAACACCTGCTCACGGTACCAGCAGCGGACACAGCGAGCCAATCAGGGATCAGCAGCCAAGACGTGACAACTGATGTGCTCTGAGCGAGCCAATCAGCGATCCTGGTTAGTGCATAAAACCAGCGCCAGTAGAAAAATTTCATCGCCACGCCATCGGATGCACTTCATCTCCTCTCCTCTCTCAGACAACATCGACGCAGAGTCAGCTGGAAGGAACGGCCGAAGATTAGAACCGGCATTCTTGCGTCTTCGCCCTCCAGTTCTGTGCCAGCGATTGATTTCGCTGGGCCGGCAGCCGACTCTACAACTGGTGCCAAAAGAAGAGGAGGACTGCAGTATACCACGAACAGCGGGCGCAGCCGCCGAACATCTCAGCGCGGCACAACAACATCAGCGTTCTCGCCACGCAGTCGTTTTTAGGGCCACCAAAAACACTAGAGTGTACGATTGGCGCCATTTGTCATGCGGCAAGCCTTTTGTCCGGTGACAGTAAGCTGAATGGAATTTCGTTACATGATATGTTGTTGGGTGGGGAGCAAAATGGCACAGTTATGTATTTACTGTAAACAAGTGTTACATCAGCCAACGGCAGCGATGCTCGGCTGTAACCAGAAAAAACTCGTTTGAGTGTGCAATTGAATGGACATAATGTTGTGTAAGACAATGAAAAACAGTCAGTGTCACCATTGTCAGCAGCAAGGCCGACGAGAAAGACAGGCCCTGGCGCGAAAAAGTCACATGACTTTAGTAGTCTGAGATCCGGCATTATAATCGTTAAGTGTGTGTGGTTAAGTTCAACGTTTCTTCGAAAATATTAGTGTACCAGGATGTTATAGTGATTTAAAAGTTTTCTGTTGAGGACAAATAAATAAATGTTTATTTATATACTATTCAAGTGTTATTACAGTGTTATTACTATATACCGTTACGTCACGAGATTTGTCATGTAGAAAGCCCCAAGTCGTTGTTTCTAATCTGTAACGAGATCTAAATTTTCGTTACTGCTGTTGTAATAATCGTAGAGCTAAACTCACCCGTTCTAACGTTCAAATTTGAATTCTCTGCCAAACAGGTATTACCAACCCTTCTTGGTCATCCAAAATTTTTAACGTTTATTATGTGATAAATGAAACTCAAATTATCGTAAAGATTATAAAAAAATCAAACATACAGTGAGAAGTTCAATAATGTTTTTATTAGTAATTCTTGTGTTCCTTATTATATTACAAATCCTTCCAAATTGTATAACGAAATCTGTGCGGCATGTTTAATTATTCGCGGTTGGCTATTCTGTTCCAAGATGGGAGTTTCTCTTGTTTATATTGTATTAATATCTCAGGTCGTGAAGTTCTTGAGGCTACAGAAAATGTCATTAATATACTAATAAAAGTACAAAATGTTACAATCAACACACAAATATTATACAAGTTGTAAAATAATTACAATTAGTTATAACCTATATTTATTGAAAATGTGTTTGTAGGTTAATTGTTTTTAACTAATATTTAATCTTAAAGTTTCTTCATATAAGTAATTATTATAACAGTGAGTTTACTTTTCAGTTCTAAGTGTTCATTAAATAATAAGGAGTTCAAGTGTTTGATCATTGAGTACTAATTAGTATTACTAGTGGGGTTCACTTATTTTTTTTCGTGTTGATGTGACAGTTGAAATTAAATTATAATTAGCAGTTCTCTTTATTTTCAGTCCTGATAGGATTGCCCTAGGTACAGCTCGTTTTCCCTTGATCAATTAGATACTCCGATCTTCTTTTGGTAGTTAGGTTATAATTTATTGTTCATCATCTTGGGTCCAATCTTCCATCAATCATTTATATCTTAGATATTTCCTCTCTTCTCCAATGGTTTGCTGTTTTTCTAATTCGCACTCCTCAGAAATGAATTATGGACTAATGAAGTTATTCTTTTGGTATTTAATCAATGTGGTTATTATTTATTGTTCAGTGTTCTGGTACAATATTCCATCACTTATTCATATATTAAATAAGTTTCTCCTCTCCAATGGTCTGCAGTTTTTTCCAATCTGTACTCATCAAGAGTTAATAATAGACTAATAAATTTATTTACTAGATATTTTGGTTGCTAAGGTTCAAACACTCCTTCTCATTGGTTGACAATTTGGGAATATTGTTAAACATGGCTATTGTTCTTCTATACAAAATTACTAAAATCTTTTAAATTAACATAATTTCCTTATACTAACTGTAATACTAAATATAATAACATCATTGTATTGCTTTTCCCCTACACATTAATTTGATATCCTTCATGACTATTTTTCTTCAACTAATAACAAATCCATACTTTTAACATTTGGTTTTCTTTTGTAAATTAACTCTAAACTAATTATTTTATATCCACTTTTGTTTTCCATACTCTCACTGTTAAACCTAACAGGATTACATGCATTAATTCATTATTTGTTATTGTTTTTGTATTAAATTTTACAATTTTCTTGTTCCCAAATATAGGCCTAATGCCTAGAATAAATAATTCTCTTTATCTTCATTCATTACAACTGATTATGTTAATATTGTTAATTTTAAGTGTTTTAAACATAATTACCATAATACAATTAACTAAACTATAACATTTGATTAGCTATAATCATTATACAATACAACATAACTTTTTTTTTTTAACATTTTAGGCCAATGCCAGTATCCAATATTGAACATATCTTTTCTCTGGTCCTGTTACTCATTAATTGGAATATTACAGATGATTAATTATAATCATAACAAAACATAATAGAAATTGAACATTAGGTGAGTATTAGTATTTCATATTGAATATACTTACAGTATACAGTACATAATTCCCTTTAACTATGCTTTGTGTAACAGATTATGGGTTTGCCATTAAGCTTAATAGTTTTGAAATCTAAATCCCTTAATACAAATAACTGAAATATAACACTGGATTATTTACTATCCTTATAACATAACATAATTCTTCCTTGAAACATTTAAGGAATTATCAGTATTTTATATTTAAACAACATTTCTTTTATACTGATGATAAACATTTCATTTTTATAATTATTTCTGGTAACATATAGTTTGTTTATTACCTCTGGGTCCTATTCATGGTTTATTAGCTATTATAATACTCACATCACTTTTCTTTCTCAAGTATCACTAGCTTATTTCACTTTATAACATTGTATCTTTATTTTATCAACACTATTCCGTTATTATTATTATTATGTTTGTTCTTATCTTTGTTTTCACATTCAATTATCTAATGTTTACTTACTATTTTTATTTCACAATTCACCCTTGTACTTTTATTATTGGTAATATTTATGATAATTCTTTCTGAAATAGGGCATTTGGACTCATTATGTTAACTATTCTTTTATCACTTTTCCAATCTATTGGGTATTGTCATAGTCATTGTCTTTGTCTGTGTCAGATTTAGTTTATGGGTCTTGTCCTATTAATTCTGTTTATTAGCTTTTCAGTTTACAGCTTTCCTTCATTCATTTAAACTTGCAAATCTTGTACTATCTTCTGTCACGTTACAATAGTGATTTACAGTGTTATTATGAATATTAAAAAGTACCAAAACTTTGAATGGGTTAAGTTAAACAAGCACGTGTTTTTAGGTCAAAAGTTTCTACCTAAATTTTGGTGTATCATAATAATGATTAAAAGTATACTGTTTACATAATTTACAGTGTTATTAAGAATACCGGATTACACAAAAATGCCAACATTGTAGTGTTTATGGTTGCAAGTCCAACTATGATAGCCAGGAAGAAAAGGTTAGCACTTTTTCTTTTTCTTCAGAAAAAAGTTTGCGACAAAAATGGTTAAATAAAATACCTACATACTTAAGTATATTGAAAAATCCTGTTGTGTGTATAAAGCATTTTCATGACAGTGACGTTATTAAAACAGACAAGTGTGTAGTGGCTGGAGAGTTAAAAGAATTTCAAAGAGAAAGATCTAAACTAAAAGCCGGTGCAATTCCTACAATTTTTAACAACGTACCACAATATTTAAGTGAGACTCCAAGTTCCTCAAAACCAGTGAAAAGGCTTCACCAAGCTGAGCAAGAAAACATTGAAAAGGCAATTGAAGATAGCTTACAGACACAAAAAACATATGTAGAAGAAAGAAAACTTAGTAGTCTGGAAGATATTTTATCCTATTATTATAATTCGACTAATATCTCAGAATGGATTTTAATTCATGAAAATAAAAACGTTTATCTTAGTATTATAAGTATAAAGCTGAGTGTATGTTTTATCCTGTGTTCCCTAGTGATTCATAAAAATCTGAGTTATGAAATTTATATAAATAATGTAAAGTTTTCAGTGAAAAGAATCCCAAAAAGACTTGCAGTTTTAAAATCTGTTAATGTCTTAGACGATGTTCTTGTTTTTATTCATGGAGTTGCTGATAGTGCTCAGAGTGGATAAAGCAATAGAACTCTTATCAGAGGTGAGTGAAAACAGTGATGAAAATTTTCAGCTGTCATTCATTATTGAACAGTTAGAGTTATATAAACAGCCAACTAATAATAGACGATACACTGGGCATACATTAATGTTAGCTGCTACATTATATGTGCAATCTTCAGCTTCATACATTGCTCTTTATAATAGTAAATTTGTATGTTTTCCACATCCTAGAAATATAAAAAAATTAACAGGTAAATTTTCATCACTTGGATCTGATCTTGAGGGAAGTATTGAGTATTTAAAAACTAAACTACCTTTTTTAAAAGATCATGAACACATTTTCAATATACACGTAGATGAAATTTATGTAAATCCTGAGTTACATTTTAAAGGAGCTAATACTGTAGGTTGTAGAAAAAAAGATTCGACAAAGATAGCAAAGACAGTGCAAGTTTTTATGATTTCCAGTATATTTTCTAAATGCAAAAATGTAGTGAGCTTAATACCTGTTAACAATTTAACTGCCCAACAACTACAAATTCTAATGTTAAATGTATTATAGCAAATAGGAAACATTGGTTTTATAGTTATAGCTTTTGTATCATCTGACAACAATGTTGTGAACAGAAAAGTTTTTGAACTTTTTTCTGAAAATGGTATTTTACAACCATACCTTCGTCATCCTCTAGATTCAAAAAGATTACCTTTTTTAATCTTTGATGTGGTCCATATACTTAAATGTGTTCGTAACAACTGGATCAGTAGAAGAACAGATAACTGTAAACTTGTATTTCCTGATTTTGAATTTAGTAATAATGATAATTTACATGTAGCACAGTTTAAGCAAATTGAAATTGTATATGAGTTGGAAAAAAATTCTCCTGTAAAATTTGCTCACTTATTATCATATAAAGTATTATACCCTTCTACTATTCAAAAACAAAATGTAAAATTAGCGAAAAAAATTTTAGTGAAACAAATGTAGCTGCTCTTCAATGTATTTCAAAAGACAAAGTGGATCTACTTCCAGATGTTCAAGGAACATGCTTGTTTTTAAGCATTATTATTAGATGGTAGGAAGTTCTCAATGTAAAAAGTGCTTGGGAAGGCAAAAGGTTTAATGATGAATATACGTAGAAACCCTATTCACTCTAACATCACACTACAAATAGATTTTCTAAGAAAAATGTCTCTATGGCTCAAAAACTGGAAGCAGACTGTACCTATTTCTCAGTCACTATCAGCACAAACCTCTTATTCATACAACTGACACTCTTTTACACCTCATACCCTACATATTTGAAAAATATAAAACTGATTATTTGCTGTTAAGTAAATTTCAAAAATGATATATTAGAAGGTAGATTTGGATATTATAGACAATTAAGTGGAGCCAATTACTATGTTAGTTTCATGCAAGTTCTAGAGAGTGAGAGAAAAATCAGGTTTAAAGGCACTATTCTCTTGTTATGTGAAAATAAAGAGATATCTTTAAAGACTTCCATGTAAAAATGAGTCTTGTGAAACTGTAGTAATCATAGATTCGTTTTACGAAATTACAGATTATGACTTTTCTTTGGACTGTGTCCCTAAAGATAAGCTTACCATTTTAGTTTACATAGAAACTAATTCTGTTAGTTTGTTCTTACTATGCTGTTAGAAAACAAGTGAGAAATAACATCTGTCGACTGTGTAGTGATTGGTTAAAATCAAATAAAGAAATAGAAGTAGATATTTCCACAGACTTAACATTAGAAATGGATAGAGGTAAATTAATGTTACCCTCTGAATATGCATTAGTATCAGTTTCAATTTCATGGTATATACTGCAAAAATTATGTGACAAATTTTATAATTTATTTTTAAGTGCTAAGAATCAGCTTTCAGTACTGTATAAACTGAGTTGTATTGTACTTAATAAATATTTACAAGATGTATTCTCACAAGATTTTGATGAAGTCTGTTTGCTGTAATAATAATTTATACAAAAAATTAGAGGATGTAAATTTGACAGCATGTAAAATTATGTTAAACAATTTTGTTAAAAAACAAAATGATAGTCAGTCTTCTTCGAAAGAAAAACTAGAAAAATAAAGAAAGATTAAAAAACTTAATAAATAAATGATATATACTTTTTTTATAAACAAGTGTTTTATTTTTCCTATCAATATGACTTCCTTATAGAATGTACCAAGACATTGTGTAATTTTTTATAAGCTAATGTTATAAGATAATATTAGCATAATGAAGAAGCCCAGTGGCAAAATCTCTATAAATTTGTGTAATTTGTCACGAAAATTAGAATTACTGTATGTTTAGTAGGCCTATCCTTAAACTGTTATTTGTTATTATTACTTAATGTTCGTAAAAATTCCAGTATAATTTACACACCTTAAAGTCTGTGATAAAATTTGGTAATAAGAAGTGAGTAAATTACATGAATAAATATGGCGATACTGGAACCGTAAGACTAGTAGAGTCTCGTGACCACAAGAATTGTCTTATGCACCACAGCCTGTCTTTCTCGTCAGCCTCGGCCAGCAGCCAGTGTACACATATTTTTTAGAGCCCACAGGCAGCCAAGGTAGGCCTACCGCTATCCAAAGTAATAAATCATGCGAAATTGTTGGAAATGTGTGAACAGTAGTTGATCAGACTTTCAAAACGTTTTTTTGTATTTTGCATTAGAACAACAGTTATCGGAAAAGTGCGGAGTTTCGCCTGTGTGGTGCAATGACAAAGTAAATGTAAAAGTGAGACTCACCGAAAAACAGATAAGTAATAAAATATAAAAGAATAAGGGTTTGAAAAATTTAGTCAATTGAATTTAACAAACATAAAATTATGAAATAAAATTATATATGGAAACTGAGAGAGTGTGAGAGACAGAGAGTGAGAGAAAAAAGGGGGATAATAGAAAAAGTACTGATTTGCTATAGTTTACTGTTTTGTTTTCTCTTTTATATTTGAAGTATCAAACAACATTTCAATAATATTTTATTACAATAAAATAAGAACTTTTATTACAATGTGTTAAGTTAATTTTCTTATGCCACCCTACCTATAACCTACTCTCTGTGACCAAAAGTTCGTCTAACGGTCTTGGAATTTTTCTATGAGGGGAAGTTTTCATTTTAAATTGTTTTTCACGGGGAAAGTAGACACGGTTCCCAAATTTCCTCCGTTAAAATGTGGTGGTCACCCTGGGGCTCTTGGTGTTTTAGGAATCTTCTGAAGGTAAGTAAGGTATGTAAAGGTTAGTAACGGGGCTTCATTTCTTCTTTTATTTTTATTGCTAATTTATTTAAACGATTACAAGTGTCACATAGCTACGTTTGTTAATTATCATCTCAGTATAGCAATATACTGTTGCCTGAACATTCAAGTGGTTGCTGAGATAGTTAGCATTAATAACAAAATTATCTGACAAACTTTAAATAAAAATTTGTGCTCAAGGACGATTCCAATACCAATCCCAATTCAAAGCAACAATAATACCAGTAACTGTTTTCTTTTTTATTATTCTCAAGGAATTATTTACATTGATTTGATACCTGAAAGTCAAATTGTTAATTAGAAATCTATAAGGAGGTCTTGACAACTTTGTGTGAACAAAGAAATTACCTGAAAAGTGGAAGAACAAGTCAAGGATTCTTCAGCCAGCTTTATAACTAAACATACTACTGAAGTACATTGCAATTACAGGCAAATATATGATGAATGTGTTTATTCTGCTAAATGTTTTCTTTGAAGTGTGGTTTTATGTGGCACTGAAACGTGGGTCATCAAAAAGAAAGAAGAAAAGTACCCACAGAGTTTTGAATCATGTTTATGGTGAATAATGATTAAGATGAAATGGGCTAATAAAGTGGAAAATGGTGACGTATTAACAAGAATAGGAAATAAAACTGAATAAGAAAGAGAAAAACATCTTGGTTGGGGTATCTATTATGTAAAAACTCTCTGCAGCTAACGGTCACAGAGGGAAATGTTGAAGGGAAAGATGAAAGGTTACATTGCTTGATGACATCAGAAACAGAAGGAACTGTAATAAGATGATGGCAAATGCATGGGACCAAGAATCCAATAAGAAAGAGAAAAACATCTTAGTTGGGGTATCTATTGTGTAAAAACTCTCTGCAGCTAACAGTCACAGAGGGAAATGTTGAAGGGAAAGATGAAAGGTTACATTGCTTGATGACATCGGAAACAGAAAGAACTGTAATAAGATGATGGCAAATGCATGGGATCAAGAATCCAGTTGAAACCTGTAACAGACAGTTTTTACTAAAGAAGATGCCATGAAACTGTCAAATACTTTGTTTACAGGATGCAACTAAAAATGGATGTATCTGAATTCTATTCCAAAAATAAGTGACTGGTCATTATTGTACTTTAAATAGACAATTAGAATGTAAACCATTTTAATAAACATACTCTTTTTTCATGCATTTACTTTGTAAGCCCAAATATATTAATTTATGCTTTAATAAATGTAATTTGTGATGATTTCAATTTGTTTCTTCTGCAAGTAGATAATATTGTAAACTCTTTTTAACACCTGACGCACGTTTCACTGAAAAATATCAGTATCATCAGAGGTTTCTAAGTGAATTGGGTTACAATTCACTTAGAAACCTCTGATGATACTGATATTTTTCAGTGAAACGTGCGTCAGGTGTTAAAAAGAATTTACAATATTATCTACTTGCAGAAGAAACAAATTGAAATCATCACAAATTATATAATTACTGCAAGAAACATCGAGTTACTTATATAGAAAATTTAATAAATGTGTTTTAGTGAATAATAATCCTTCTATCAGTAACTATGTATATTATTTGGGATATTATTGCCTACTGAGTACATATTGTAACGTTACATAACCCAGTCCCAAAAATGATAACTTAATTATACTACCATAAAGGTCAGAAATGGGTATAATATACCTAGCTCTAAATTACTTTATATCACCAAACATCATAAACTATATTTAATTGATATAAAGTGTAACAAGTGAGTTATAGTGTACCCAGTGAGTAAATAAGTGACTTTGAAGGGAGCATCTTACAGACTTGTGCTGTAGATGTAGAAACAATTAATTATAATAGTAGACTGTGTTGCTACTAACCAGTTATGTATTTTGTTTAATTATTGTATGGTTTGTATTGTGTAGGCAACTAAAATTTAGTACCTAGGTTTAATTTTATATTTAATAGAATAATTATGTTTGAATATAAGATAACCCAGGGTTAAAAATACAAGAGTTAAATATAAGATGATAATAAAAAAATAAAATAATACTGTATGAGGAAAATGGCAGAAGAAAATAGTGCAGTGTAAGGATACTATAAGAAATTAATAAATAATATATAAATTCAATTAAAGGAAATAATAATATTAAAGACCTATATCTAAGGTTATAAGAAAATAAACGGGAAAACCTTAAATAAATCAAACTGGATAATAAACCAAAGTTAAAAAGAATTATTTTTCTGTAAATAAGAAATAAATTTATAATAATTAAAAACAGCCTATATACTCAAAAGTAAATAGAGGCACCAATAAAAAATGATATAAAAATTATTGGTTACTATGAGTAACGATATAACAACATATGAATTAATTGTTAAAAACGATTGGAAACCGTTTGGTTGAGAAAAGTGATGTCACAAAAATTGTATTAAAACCATTTTAAAACTTTCGGAAACGGTGAAAAAATAGAATAAAAATTAACTCAAAGTATCCACCTTATGGTCAAACTCCTTCAGATATCAAATATAACGTGCTTTACCCGATAAAAAAGTGAAATAACCAATTCCAAGATCTGGCCTAGCTGAACCGCACTTCGAGTTTTTTGCGAGATTGTATTTAGGGACCTTCAACGAAATTACAAAACAACTAGAACTACAACACTAGAAACAGCTCCATTCAAGTAAAAACTTCGAGGAAAGAGGTAATATAAATGTTATTAATCCTTATTAACCAAGAAAACCTCATATCAAATTGTGGTGCAGTTACAATATTTCGTAAATGATCCCATGTGTATAATAAAGAAATAATCTGCACTCTTGCGGACAAATCCGGAACTACATACTATGAAATAAACCAAAAATTCTAAATTCATTAATTTTTATCTTGTAAAGCGTAGTATATAATTATTAATTTCTGACCGTCTCATAACACAAAGAACTTACCCTTAACCCTGGGGAAATTAATAAAAATGAATTATGTTGTTTAATGTCTAATCAAGGATAAAATTATAAAATCATAAAAACATATTTTATGATAATTCAAATGTTTACCTAACTAAATCGATCCAATGTATTATTGACTGGAAAAGATCGATTATAATATTTGTATACTGGAAGAAGAGGAAATCAGTGTATTATACAAATAAATACTCTGAATATTTTATGTTAAATAATCAATCGTGTATTCGTTATTGTAGAGGGTAGTTGTTGTAGATTTTCAGTAAGACAAGAAGAGGACTATCAACCGGGGAGTATTACCGAACCGTGGTGTTTGGTTAATCTAACATTTTGAGGTTGATGTCAAAATCAGCTGATCTTATGAACAGCGAATTTTAAAAATAAGAAATTGTATAATCTGGGTGTAACAAAATTGTTCTTACTCTCTCTTCTAACTAAGATTAAACAACTTCCTTAATCTCTACCAAATCACACACACTCGATTTCTGTTTCTTTTGGTAAACTTCAAATCCGATTGATTTGAACATTAGTAAATATAATTCATAAGTGACAATCGTAAAAAGGTACTCTGACTTTAGCTAATACCCGCGAGACGTTGCAATATTTATATTGTTACTAGGAACATATAAAGTGCTCAAGTATGGATTTCACTTACCTCCTTATTTCCTTCAGAGCCGCCAGGTGTAACTAACACTTTTATCGTCTCATAATACTTTTGAAGATATCTTTGAACATGTTTTTGATATTCTAAATACTGACCAAGTCCACAATAAAAGTACTCATCTGACTGGCCACCACGTCTAAAAATAGAAGTTAAATTTTGGTTAAACCTGCACACTTGTTTGCATACACAAGAAGCAAAGGAAACACTATTACCTTATTTACTGACAAAAATGTATTAACACACATTTAATCATTTCAGTTTTCAATTTTTAAATACTTCAAAATTTCTTACATAAAATTAGTTGGAAATACGAATATGATGATGATGAATGAAGATAAAATGTTAACGTTGATAATGGTGATGGTTATTTAGTTTTTACTTCTGCTTTTCTGAGCTTTGTATGCTGATGCTCATTATATCTTGTTACTGAATTTTCCAGACTTCTTGAATGTGTATTATCATGAAGGCTGGTACGGCCATGTTTAAATTGACCACTCTGTTATTGTTAAAAATGAAGAAGCAGTGTGCCTGAAAATGCTTCCTATTTTGGGATAAACTTCCACTGATGATAAACCATCTTTTACAAAACCAAAAAAAAAACTTTACACTGCTCGATGTTCAAACCTTTCCATTTTCAAACGTACACAGAACTCTCCTACTTAAAACAATATATAAAGAAAAGTATTTGAATAACTTTATATTTCTTATGTTTGATTATAACCTATGTGCAACTAAAACTCAAAGCATTGTTGTTTTTGCTGCCAGAAATGCCCTCTATAGGAAAAACTGAGAACTTATTGGGCAACCCTAATAGTGGAACTTTCTCAGTATGCAGTTCCTGCTGACTGTAAATATAGCATCACATAAGGGAATGCAGTTGTGTACTATGAAGTAAAGTGACAACACACAATATTAAATTTATTATTACTTGTGATTTTCAGTGGGGTATCTAGAATGTGGCCTTGGGGGGTCCACGGTCAGGTCAGCTTCACACAAAAAAAAAAAAGTTAAAACTAATCAACATTACTATCTTTAAATGGCTGAAATCAGTCCCGTTAAAGTAAACAGTAATGATGCAAAAATACGCGTTATTGAAACACTGTTTATAAGATACTTATTGACTGAATTGATTTTCCTATATTTCATATTCCAAACATATAGCCTAATGCTGTTTAATAAACCTATTTTCATATTTAAAAAAGAGTTACTACTATATTAGTCTACACAGCTGAAAAATTAATAAAACAGCCTAAAAATTAAGAGATTAACAAAATTCAGCAACTTTTTCAAATGTCTGGGGGAGGGGTCTAGTATGAACACGACTATGATTACTCTGTGTACAAAATTCATCAACCATCAACAAATCTTCAAAATTCATTTATCTCTAGTTGTCTGGAATACAATTGCATCTCAATATTTGCCTTATCCACTCTATCTTCCCTTTTCTTAGTGTCAGAATTACTTAATTACCCTCATCAGCTCACCACAACTCCTCTCATGAGACACTTTATCCCCCCAACTGATTTTTAGCACCCTTGTCTGCATCTACATTTTTATTTAGCCCTAGAAGTGTCAACTATAATTTCTGCAGCAGCAAGGGACTTTTCATTATTAAGCATGCTTAAAGTAAGAAGTTCCTAAAATTTTTATTTATAGTCAGAATATGCTTCATTATGTGTCAAAATAAAGATAAACTCAGGAGTAGACACTAAAGGACATAAAAATACACATAGTGGGTATTACAAATTTTATGAGTTTGTAAAAAAATGTTTGTGGAAGAAGAAAATATTATAAATAACACACACACAATTATATATCACTAATACTTTTCATTATACAAGGGCTATTCGGAAAGTAACCTCCATTGCCGCGTAGCGTGAGAGGTAGTGGGGAAAGTAGTGTAATTCCTGTCCCAACTTGTATAGTAACTCAGTACGCGTCCAGCTGTATAGTGGAAATGTGCTGCTGTTGTTTCACTCTTTATACCCTTTCAAAATGAGCGCTGTAATAGAAAACCCCGCCAAATGTAAAGTGCGTGCTGTGATAAGATTTCTGATGGCAAAAAACCTTTCAGCGGCAGACATTCATCATGAATTGTGTACTGTATATGGCCAAAACGTTATGAGTGAAGGTGTTGTGCGTCAGTGGGTTCGTTTGTTTAAAAGTGGAAGAACAAACATTCACGATGAAGAAAGGAGTGGCAGGTCATCTGTAGTCAGTGATGAACTCGTTCAGGAAATTGACAAAAAAGTCCATGAAAACCGGCGGTTTACAATTTCTGAACTTTCTGAACAATCCCCGAACTTGCACAAATTTCTCAGACTGTTTTGTATGAGGTAGTCACAGAAACATTGGCCTACCGGAAGTTCTGTGCTCGGTGGGTACTTTCCGAGAAGCACACAACACAAAGAATAGTTCTGCCTTAGACTTTCGGTCATGGTACAATGCGGAAGGAGAAACGTTTCTCAACAAAATTGTGACTGGTGATGAGACTTGGGTGTCCTTTTCCTACATAAATGCTGAGACAAAGCAACAGTCAATGGTGTGGGGTCATACTGCCACACCAAACAAACCAAAGAAAGCGTGGCAAACTTTGTCTGCCAGGAAAGTTATGGCAACCGTTTTTTGGGATGCGAAAGGAATACTGCTTGTGGAGTTCATGGAATGTGGAGCGACCATCAATTCTGAAATGTACTGTGAGACTTTAAAAAAACTAAGTAGAGCCATCCAGAACAAACACCAAGGTCTGCTGACTTCTGGTGTCATGTGTTTGCACAACAATGCTCGCTCTCACACCACTCGGCAAACACAAGATTTGTTGCATCAGTTCAAATGGGACGTTTTTGATCATCCTCCATATAGTCCAGACCTGTTTATGAAGATGAAGAAGTGGCTTGGGTCCCAGCACTTTGATTATGGCGAAGAACTTCACGATGCTGTGACAGGCTGGCTGCGATCCCAGGCAGCAGAATTTTATGAAAAGGGGATTTCCAAACTGGTCAAACCCTGTGATAAATGCTTAAATTTAAATGGCGATTATGTAGAAAAATAGTGGAAAGATGTAGTTTTAAGATCTATATAATAAAATGTATGTATCTACATCTGTGTTTTGTTTATAGTCAAACAGAGGTTACTTTCCGAATAGCCCTCATATACACAACCTTTTTCAGAATATATTCTTTTAGAAAAAAACAAAAAACTGCAAAAATTATTGGCGTTTATGACAATTTGGCAGACATGAAATATGAGCCTAACAGAAAGAGAGTACTGGTTAACTAAGGAAGAGATGTACTCTAGAAGAGGTCATCAACTAGGGCCTAATCTTTAGAGTGAAGATGATGAGATGGTGTTATAAATGATTTGCTATATCAAGTTTATTTATAATTATTATCATCAATGTTTTCCTTTATTATAACTTTATATAAGACTACATCCCCTTTTAATCTACCTAAAGCTAGTGTGTTTGTGTGTGTATTTGCACGCGTGTACGTGTTTTAGTCATAAACATAATACATATTATGTGTGTACTTCAGTGCATGTACAATACATATATACTTAATTTCACTTCATACATCATTATTTGAGTTTATTAAAAATTAACTTCACTGCAAATCGCTATAAAATGTAAACTAGTTCTGCCAGAAAGGTAAAAATATTTTTCAAATAAAACGAATTAAAAATACGTTGTCGAATGTCTGTACTCTCTCAAAGAATTGTGATTTTCCTTAAGCTGTCCAAACATTTAAACATCTTCATCAGCAGATGGTGGCCATTTTTGATGAAGTTTTTAAATGCCTAACTAATTTCATATTAAGAAAGATCACAAATCAGAAGTACATAATAGGTTACAACAAATGCAAAATGCCCTGGAAATTTTTATGTTCATTTTTAATTTTATAACTAGTAAACATTTTATATTGAGATGCTGAAATATTACTTAAAACATATATTACTTACGTTACTAAAATCTCCATTTACATCAACTGCACATTCGAATCTTCTGGTTTTTTTCACACAAATATCTTCAATCAACAGATCAAAAAGAAAAATAACGTAATCATTTGTTATCTTAATATGTAGTGTTTACAAGAGGTTGTGGCCAAATGATATTTCCAACCCTTTTTTGGCTGATTTGTAAAAAAAAACTAAGACACACAGACAGCAAAATAAATTATTTCTCTTTGCTTTATGATTTTCACTCTGACTTTAAAAATGTGTAACGAAAATACAGAATGTATTGTGTAAAACGTTAGTCATACATTAAAACGAAGAATTCAGATTACTTTATTTTATTATAACTGAAAAAGCAATTGATTAACAAATTTTACAAAATAAATTTACATTCACATTTTTTATTATATGTTTATTTAAAACATCATTATTGTATACATATGATTAGGATGGTGTGACTTAGGCAATCTACACTTGCTAATCACTGGACAAGAACAGCAATAAGCCTGTAAAAAGAAAAGTTATATTCAGCAACTCAATATAAAAACCAATTGTATTCTCTTATGTCAAGGTGGATTTGTAGAAAAAAAATCATACAAAAAACAAGAATTTTTTTATTAGTTTGACAGTAATGCCACTTTAGTTGAAAGATGTAAAAAAGTAATTTGAAAAATATTTTTATAGTGAAGCATGTGTTCTACTTGAATTGCAATAATAAAATATTCCCTTCTCTTTCAGATGTCTTGAATTTGCATAAACACATGCTCACACACACACACACACACACACACACACCATTCACTCAATTATTTGTGTACAGGTGTTTCCAGAACTATAATCAAGGTCTGATCAAAGAGTTCATTGAATTTTTGATTTTCCCACAATAAAAATGGCTGACTGCTTTTTGTGCTTTTGGTATGCCTGACTGTAACAACTGTCTGTTGACATACTGGATGTATAGTTTCAATCTGACACCTACTTGCACAAGTTTTGCTTGGTCTACTAACATTCTTTTTTTTTTAATGTTCTACAATGCAAGCTTGCATGGAAGTTTATAAAAAGAATGAGGTAAACTGCTTCAACATGATGGAAGTGTTGAAGATGGCTTTTGGTGAACTAGTGTGCATGAGTCAGTGGTTTACAAATGGTACAAAAGGTTCAGACAGTTGCGTATAAATTGAAGACTGTGACAGTACGATGAAGAATGTGGTACTGTATTAAATTAATTTATTGTCAGTTGCTGCAGTCAATAAAGACTATTTCTCAGCCATGTCTTGCCTCTTGTATGAAGCTAATTGTAGAAAATGGCCACGATGATTTATGGATATTCACTCCTCTCCCTTGATAATGTACCAGCACATACATCATTGCTTGTTCAAGAATTTCAGGCAAAAAAATTTGTAACGACACTGCAACCACCATATTCACCAGATACATTTCCTCATTATCTTTTCCTCTTCTTAAGAATGAAAAAAAGAGACAATGAATTAAATGATGAGAGATTTGAATTTAGTGTGTGAGGAATATGGAATGTGAATTAATAAGGAAAAAACTAAGTGTTGGTGATTAGCAGAGGAGGAAAATGGGCAAACATAAAGATAGGGCAAAACAAAGGACAACAGGTGGAGTTGTTAAATATTTTGGAAACTTGATAAGTGAAAATATGTCCTGCACTCGTGAAATTAGAGCAAGAATTGCTATAGCGAAAGAGGCATTTAATGGGAAGAAAAGACTGCTGTGTGGGAAAATTATTAAGAATTTAAGAAAAAGGTTGGTCAAATGTTATGTGTGGAGCATTGCTTTATATGGTGCAGACACATGGACACTGAGGAAAGAGGATAAGACAAGATTAGAAGCATTTGAGATACGGGTTTGGTGAACAATGGAAAAATGAGGTGGGTTGGTAAAGTAAGGAATGATGAAGTTTTAAGAAGAATAGGGGAAGAGAGAAGAATCCTGAAGGTAATAAAAAATAGGAAAAGGAATTGGTTAGGTCACTTTAAGAGGAGACTGCTTGTTTACAACTGCCATGGAGGGTGTCATAGAAGGAGAAAAAAGAAGACGGCATAGAAGAATGAAGTTAATAAATAGCATTAACGAAGAAACGAAAAGACTGCGATAGGACAGCTTGGAGAGCTTTTATCATTTGAAGACATGACTTAGGGCAGAACACCAAATAAAAAAAAGAATGAAATGACATTTTACAACTGTTGAAGACATAAAACAATCACTGACTAAGGTTGAAACTATACTAAAAATCTATTTCAGTAATGGTTAGAAGAGTCAAAAATTGTTAGTGTATTTGTGTCACATCTGATGGAGATTACCTTGAAGGGAACGATTAAAACACAGATGAATAAACAAATACACATATTCAGATTTTCATGTAAATAAAGACTGCATGAACTATTTGATCAAACTGCATATGGCAAAAACAACATGCAGCTGTTCATTTTTTAAAAGTGTGTCTTAAACTTATAGTGTGCAGTGTAAATTTTTATATAGAGTAACACTAATTTTACCCTGGTTGAGTGAGACACTTTTCACCCAGTGCTTGCTCCAGGTGGTTAATACGTGCCTCATGTCTGATGCGCAGCTTCTCAGAATTATCATTTCTAGTCTCCAGCTCCTGTACCCTTCTCTGTAACTCTACAAGCTCCATATGCTTTTGCTCCAAATTTGTGTACAGTTCAGCTGCCCTTTTTGATCTGATTGACATCTCTGATAATAACTGTATGGAAAGACAATCTAACATGAAAAATATAATATGCAAAGTAAATGTGTGTGTGTGTGTGTGTGTGTGTTCTTTTTGAGAGAGAGAGAGAGAGAGAGAGAGAGAGAGAGAGAGAGAGAGAGAGAGAGAGAACTGACAATGAATAAACATCATTAATCAGTCAGCTACTATACTGTAATAGCAATTTTAGTAGTTTGTGAGACCAATAATAAAAACACTTTAATATAATAAAAATTGTATTTTTACTTCACCGTTGATAATGTCTTCCCCTCCTTTACATGCACATATGTATGTATGACACACATTAGCACTGTCATCAACCGCCATTCCAGGATTAGGCAATTCTGCCTGTTCATCTTCACTATCCAGTCTTCAGCTCAGTTTCCCACACTTCTTCTACCCAATTGTTTATATGTTAAGCCTTGTTTTTGAATACTTTCATTACACATTTTTGATACGTGTTCCTTCCATTTAATTTATTATACACTTCTCATTTTTGTGCATCAGGCTGCTGGATGAATATTTAAATACTGTCTAACAGTCACAGTTCATATCCTGTCTCCTCTAATACAGGATTTCTGATGAATCCGATATAGTCTTATATCACTTTTCCTTGGTGCCCAACACTCAGAGCAATAGCACAGAGCAATTATAATCATCTTAAAAAATTTTATCTGTATATCTTTTACTATCTTATTCTTAAAGAGTTTTTATAATCATAGAACATGTTTGTTGAAATTTATTTATTTTTATATATTGTGTTACTGATGTCTTTATCTTTTTCATAAGACACCTTGCAGCCTAAATGCTGAAAATGTATGCATGTTCTAAAATAGTATCATTGCTGACAACTATTTTTTTTGTTCTTACATGACAGTCACCAGAAAATGTCATGATTTTAGTTTTCAACGAAGATGTTTTCAGGTTATAAAGGGATCGCTGTTGGTAAAGTTTACAGACATATCTGTAACTTTTCCTACGTGTCTTGTATTATAACTTGGTCATCAGAAAATAACATCGTGTTTAGATATGTGTTACAATCTATTCCAGAGTTTATTCTTAGTTTCTTCCATTCTATTATGAGATTATCTACGTACATGTTAAATAGAATTGGTGACAAAATGCATCCTTGCCTTACACACTGATTGATGAGAATTTCTATTGTGAATTAATTATAAATATATAAACTACTTACTCAGAACGCTAAGTTTTTTAAGGTAAAAATGTTAAAATTTTACCTTGTAGCCCGAACTAGTTTTTGCTTATTACAAGCTTCATCAGAGCCTGCCACTAGGCATCAGGAGCCTGTCTGTCTTGTTCTTGGTGACGGCGCCATCGTTCAAAAGATCAATGGTGTGTGTGTGTGTGTGGGGGGGTCAAATAGTATGCGTGATTTAAATTGTGTGTGTTCTTTAGGATGTTGTTTTTATGTGTTTGTATATTTCTAGTTGTTCAAGAGTCTCTAGCTTTCAGACTTTTGTGTGTACATGTAGAATTTCCATGTTGCTACTTATGTTTGTGTATGTGTGATTTGCTTCAATGAGGTGGTTTGCAAAGGTGGATTCGGTGGTGGAGTGTAGTGCCTTTGTGTGTTCAATGTATCTCTGAAGCTACATCCTGTCTGGCCTGTGTAGAATTTGTTACATCCTGAGCAGTTTAGTTTGTGTATACTAGGTAAATCAAATTTGTTTTGGTCTTTGCATGTGTTTTTTGACAGTATGTGATCTGTTTTGTCTGTAGTTTTGTATGCGATTCTGTATCCTGGTTTTTTTAATTTGTGGGCTATTTTTCAGTGTGGTTACTGATGTATGTTAGTGTTATGAACTTGTTGTTTTGTGTCTTTGTCTGTTGTATCCATTGGTTTTTGCTAGATATTTGATCATGTTTAATTCATCTGGGTATTCTTTTTCATCTTGTGGGATGTGGTTTAGTCTGTGTATCATGTTCTGAAGGCAAATAGAGTGTGTTGAATTGGGTGATTGGAGGAGTTGTGTATTAGTATGTCAGTTGTAGTGGGTTTTCTGTATATACTGAATTTGTGTCTGTGTTCTAGTTTTGTTATGGTGAGGTCTAAGAAGTTTAGGCTATTGTTGTTTTCATATTCAGCAGTGAAGGTTATGTTTTTGTGTATTTTCTTTATGCGGGTTAGTAGCTGTTCACATTGTCTTTTACCATAGAAAACTTAATGTTCTGAGTCAGTAGATACATATTGCAATGATACAGCCATATGCTGTATTGAGCATTGATTTAAATAAATGTAAAATTTGTAAAATTATTATAAGTTTGGGGTAAATGGACATGTCTTGGATTGAAAAATGTTTCATTGTTATACTAGGGGAGAAATTAACCTGTTCCAACAGGCAAGGAACACCTGCTCGATTGTATGTGTGTTACGCGTGTATCTTGTGTGTGTTAGTGATACATGTACAGACAGGAATCCCAGCAATCCTCCCCAATTAATTACTAAAATAATTATTTTAATTCACTGTGTGAAAACTAATTAGTGTATAAACAAACAAAAGGCACCAAAGTGTGTGTAAATTTTATAGTTATCCACAGTAAGAAAATGACGTTAGTAGGACACACTATGCGAAGTCAGTGTGAAATAAGTGTGCCAAAATACGCAAATTACACTAAGACGCTCAAATTAATACAGTGAGTGCTTCATCAAATTATCTATGATTTGTGCTATCTCAATTCCGTACAAAACATTGCCATTTGCAAAAAATTGCAAATATATGAAAAGGTTCGGGAGTGGGGGCTATCATGTGATCTACAGGACTTGACAGGACAATTTCGGAACCAACAGGTGCGGAATCTCGAGAGGGTATACATTAAGGGTTCGACTGGAAGCCCTTCTCTTCATTTCAAGACACAGTTGCAGTCAGACACGCTGTCCATCGGCAGAACAGTTTTATTTTGTTATAAGTCTCATCTACGAACGAATAAAGACGTTTTCAGTAATTATGTTTACACTAGTATGGGAAACGTAGAGTACCGGGACCGTTTAAGTCAGCAAGAGTATCTACAGAGAAGCTACAAAGAGCGACGCGAGATGCTGGACGTTAGGAGATGCTTTTTAGACGCCTAACAGCCAAACGAGATCCACCTCGCAGCCGATATTAATTCTCTGGGACGGACCACACACTGCTGGAGAACGATGCTGGACTCTGGACATATCCAGGACCATGCCTAGCCAGGAGTAACGGTAACCCAACTCTGGACAACGCTGGACCCCGTCAATAAGTCGTTAGGTCATCAAAACTCGAGGTGACATGCATAATGCATTTATAAATGATTTTTTTTTAAGAGCTCATAATAATTAATGTATGCTCTATCATTACCAGTGTTTGATAATTTATATGATATAACTAATATTATATTTTAATTATTTTTGTATGTTATAGTTATTTTAAAATTGTTGTGTGTATTGTATTGTAATAAAACAACTGGCGCCCACCCAAACAAACAGGTGTAATTGTAACATGAGTAGATAAAAATAAATAAATAATAGTAATTAAACAGTAAATAAATAAAAGCTCGCATATGGTTCACCAATAATAAATTATAAATAAATATTTTAATAATAATTCACTATGACAACACCAGAAAGCTTGAATATGGAAGCACTTCAAACCATGATGCGTGCCTGGGTGAGTGAATTAAGTACAAACCAAAAAGAAGAAAATAGAAAGCAAATAGAAGAGTTAAAAGAATTTAATACAAAGCAAATGCAAAATAGTAGGGAAGAATCTAAAGCCGAATTCAAAGAATTAAAGAGGTCTAATAAAGAATTTAAAGCTGAATTAGCGAAAACTAATGAACAAATACAAAAGAATAGCGAAGAAAGTAGGGCCAAATTTAAAGAGTTTAAAGAGCAACTGACTACAAAACTCGAAGAAACTAATACGAGAATAGAAATATTAGAAACTAGAGTAGAACAGTCGCTAAATGAACAAGCTATAAAGATAGAGAATAGGTTTAAAGATCAGAAAACAGAATGGTCGAAAGAATTAAAAGAAAGTATTAAACAATTAGCTGAACACTGGAATGATAAGTTTAGAGTTTCAAAGCAGGAACAAGATATGAGGATTAAAACAGTTAGTGAACAAATCCGGGAAAACATTAATAAAATGCAGGAAATAAAAGCCCGAACGACGACATTGGAAACTGCTGTAGTAGAGTCTACAAAATCCACCAAGGACTACTCAGGTGAAATGAACACACTTAAGGAAGATCTACGTGGAGAAGTAGAACGTCTGAGAACGGAGATCAAGAAACGACTGGCGCAGACAATGATGTTCACAGCACCCATAGAAGAAAGAAGTAAGATAACCTTTGCAGGTAACAAAGGGGAAAATAGCATGGAATTTTTGGAGAATATCGAGAGAGAAATTGAAAAAATTGGAAGTATGAGTGACGACGAGGAGAAAGTGAGTTTTGTCACCCGTCATTTAAGAGATTCTGCAAGTCAATTGTACTCCATAATTCGAGACAATATAACCACGTATCAGCAATTCAGAGAAGCTTTCGAAAATAGGTACTGGAATATCCACACTCAAAGGCAAGTACGTGACCAATTGGAGTATGGTAAATATAATCCACATGGACGCCAGAATATTGAGCAGTATACTATAGTGCAGATTGAACGCGTAAAACATTAAAAACCAAAATTTTCTGAGTATGAGATAGTGTCTAAGTTGTCTTACCATTTCCATAGAGATATTCAGTTAGCTGTATATACGCAGGGTGTCAAAACAATCGAACAATTCTTAATACTTGTCACTCAATCACAAAATATTAACAAGAGTAACACTTCACCACACAATCAACAAACACGCATTAATTATCACGCTAGTTATGACCGTAGTGATAAAGCACGAGAACGTGACGATACGAAAAACCGTGATAATTATAGGCTAAATTGTACGCCGCCAATCCACAGTGTAAAGCAAAACACAGCTGTGAATAACGCATGCAACGCAGAGAAGGAACAACACTCCGAGAGAAACGTGCACGATACAAAAGGGGATTTGGCCTGGCCAAATTTTAAGAAAAAGTTTAGTAAACCATATGATTGCACCGTATCCACAATGCAGAGAAGAGAGAGGGGAACTGTAGTGTGGGAAGCAAGAGAGAGAGCGCAGATGAGGAAATAAAAGAGAGACAGCAACAGGTGCATGTTCAGCCATCCTGTTCCTGCGACACAACACAATGATGGAGAAACAGGATGTACGGTTACACAATAAACAATATATATCCGTGCGACGTTAGAAATGAGTTATTAGACACTGACAGGAATGTGACACCAAATCAACAAGAAATAAATTGTCCTATAATTAATGTATGAATTAATGGATGTAGAATTAAAATGTTAATCGATACAGGTAGCCAATTAACTGTACTATACTGCTTCCGTTCTTAGCTTAATCCTGATATAAACAAATCCACGTGGCTCATCTGGAATGCCATTGATCAGGGGCGTTGACACCGTACGCACAGTAATGCATTACGCGCATGTGCAGAATGTCTGTACAGTCATGTGAGAGTTGTCTTTGACCTACCTATTGTCTTTAGTATTACTGCAACAAGTGGTTTTTGATTACATTTAATCATCTTTATGACTACATAGTAGGACTTTATCACCGCTGATTGAAAATATCGATTACGAGTTAGCGGTTAAGGGTACGAGTGTAAAGTGTGTGAGCGTCTCAGTGCTACGTCTTTCATGTGTTTAGTGTAAGCTGGTCAAACTTATTACTTTTTGCGTAATTATTGTTTTACTTGTTATTATTGATTGTAATATTTTGCGTTAAGATGGATAGCACAGCTGGCCCATCAAGTGTGTCTGTTATGAAACACAAACGGGGTAAGCCGCTAAAAAGTGGTGAAAAATTAATAGTATTTAACGTTTTTAATAAGCTAAATGAAAAATACCCGACTCTTGCTATCAAAGACTTAGAAAAACTTACTTCCGAATTTACTGGTGTTTCAGAAAGTAGTGTTCAAAGCATCAGAAGTGAGATTAAAAACAGAGGGAAACTCGTTATACCAGGAAAGAAAACGCGAGAGTACTGTACTGGGTAAATGCGATGACTTTGTTAAAACGGCTATACGTTGTAAAGTCCATAACTTTTTTTTTTGTAATGAAGCTCCAACCCTAAAAAACTATTATTAGAAATTAATAATGACCCCGATTTACCTCATATGGGACGTACCAGCCTCCATGGACTTTTGAGATCTATGGGTTTTGAATTTATTAAAAAAAATAAATTATCTGTAATTGTAGATAGACATGACATTTCGACTTGGCGAAGAAATTACTTAAAGTCAATCAAGCAGTTCAGGACGGAGAATCGCCACATTTTTTACCTCGATGAGACGTGGGTTCACGAAGGACACACGACTAGCAAAGTATGGAGTGATTCTACAATAAAAACATCACGACAAGCTTTTCTGTCAGGTCTGTCAACTAGAATAAAACCACCACGTAACAAAGGGAAGCGTCTCATATTACTTCATATCGGTAATGAACATGGGTTTTTAGATGGGGGCTTACTTCTGTTCGAATCTAAAAATAGGTGGGGATTATCATATTGAAATGAATGGTGACGTCTTCAAAAAATGGTTTGAAAAGATTGTTACGCTGTTACCAAACAATAGTGTAATTATCATGGATAATGCCCCATATCATTCCGTGATGACTGAACGTATTCCGAATAGTGCGTGGCGGAAAGCTGATATTGTTGCATGGCTCAACTTAAAAAACTTGAAGAAAGTTGCATCAAAACTGAACTTTTAGGAATAGTAAAAACAAAATAGACATAAATTTAAAAAGTTTGTAGTAAATGAAATTGCCGGAAAGTGGGGGCACACCGTTTTAAGGCTTCCTCCTTACCACTGTACTCTGAATCCCATTGAATTAATATGGAGCCAGTTGAAAGGATACGTTGCCCGTCACAACACAACATATAAGCTCCATGATGTAAAACAGCTGATAGAGAAGGCGGTAAATGAGATAACACCAAACAAGTGGAGTCACTGTGTGCAACACGTATTCAAAGAAGAAGACAAGCTTTGGGAATTGGATCATATTACCGACACTGCCATGGACAATCTTATCATCAACACTGCTGACTCAAGTGATGATTCAAGCTCCGACACAGATATGGAAGTCATTGCATTACTCTCTGACAGCAATTGATAATACACACTACACTGGTAAGTAATTATCACAGCTTCTATTTTCGCTTTAAATATAGGTCTACTTTATTTTTTTTCTCGCGATATTCAAACAGTGAATAAAAAAGCCATTAACTTTCTGTGTTATAAAATATTTCACTGTCGGTCTGACACAGTCACTCAAATTTTATTTTAGTCAGGCCAAATTATTACAATTTACACGTGTTTATACAGTATCAACATTATATATAACTTGTCTGTACTCCTTTTGTCAGAGTGACACGCCTCTAATTCAAGCAGCAAATAGCGTTTCAGATGTACCACGCCTGTTTGTTTACATCAGGATTAAGCTAAGAACGGAAAGAGTATAAACAATAAGTGGTTACAACAAAATAAAAAATATTTTTAACAAACGGCTATTTTACCTGTCAATAATATAAATGTTATTACAGCCATGAATAAGAGAGAAAAGGTTAGACAGCAAGCTTACGTAACTTTGAATTGTAAGGACTTAGAAATAACATATCCTATGATCATAATAAAAAACTTATACAGTATATGATGGAATTATTGGAATAGATTTATTAAATACTTTAAGTGCAATGATTGATATTAATAACAATAAGATTTTATGTAATTATAAGGATGTTCTATATGAATTAATTATGAATGAAAATGAAGAAAATTGTGAGGTAAGTGGAAAACCTATTGTCGTATCCAAGCCACGTATACGATATGCACCTACTCAGCATGCTAATACAGCCGAAGAAGGAATGTCATCTCATTACGAAGCGAAGTTATTTAAATTAATAGAAGAGTATAACGAAGTATTCAGCGATGTACCGATGCAGACCACAGTCTACGAACATGCTATTATGGTATCAGACCCTACAAAATTTGTCAGACGAACGTATCCAATACCCATGAAGTGCGAGGGAGAAGTTGAACTAGAAATACGACGGATGATAGAAAATAACATCACTGAGCAGTCGAACAGCAACTTTCTTAATCTTCCAGTTGTAGTACAAAAGAAGAGCGGAGAAGTATGTTTATGCCTGGACATGAGGAGTTTGAATAGCGCCGTTCTACGTGAATTCGATTGTGTACCACCTGCGGACGAGTTATTTGCAAAGTGTGAAGGAGCACGTTATTTGACTAAGTTGGATTTACGGTCGAGTTTTTGGCAAATTCCAATTAGAAGAGAAGATAGAAAATACGATGCCTTCCTATACAAAAATAAATGCTACCAACACAAGGTAATTCCATTTGGTTTGAGCACGAGTTTGGCTGCGACTGTAAAATGTCTGGAGAAAGCATTAGGACCAGAAGTGGACCCTTACACCATAGTGTTTGTCGATGATATCTTGGTAGTATCAAAAACACTTGACGAACACACTGAACATCTTAACACTATATTCCACAAGGTTAGGGAAGCCCATATATCCCTTAAACTAGACAAGTGCGAATTCATAAAATCCTCAATCCAATTTCTAGGTCATATTATTTCATCCTCAGGTATTCAACCCGATCCCATAAATATATCAGTATTACCGATTTCCCTACACCTAAGAACATTAAAGGGTTACGAGCATTTTTGGGACTCACAGGATACTATAGAAGATTCTCACAACAATATGCAGAAAGAACACAACCATTGCTGGAGTTAACAAAGAAACATCACAAATGGAAGTGGGAGAAGAAACATCAAGATGCCTTCGACCAAGTCAAGAAGTTATTCATTGAAAACATAATGCTTCATCATCCACAGCGAGATGGAAGATTCGTTATCTACGCAGACGCTAGCGACTACGCGTGTGGAAGTGTGCTGTATCAACAAGATGCTACAGGAGAACACTGTGTCATTGCATATGCCAGTAGAGTATTCAAAGGGGCAAAGAAGCAGTACTCTACATCTGAGAAGAAGATACTTGATATAGTATACGCCCTGAAACAGTTTCGATATTATATTTATGGAATGTATTTTGAAATACATATGAACCATCAAGCGTTATCATTTCTATTAAAATGTAAAGTAACCAACCCTCGATTATTATGATGGATCCTAGCAATCGGTGAGTATTCCTTAACTATAAAATATTGTAAAGGGAAAGACAATTTCATAGCTGATACATTGAGTAGATACGTCACAGAAGAGTGTGAAGAGGTCTACGAAAATAACCATAATGAGTTACAACTGTTACCTATTAAATTTACTGCTGATAATGATGTTAAACACATGCTGAAGAATCTAGCCAACAACAAGACTCAGATGATGCTACGAGAGGATTTAAGCTACGAGATCACCTACCAGACCATTACAAGGTACAAAATGGAGTCTTATATAAACTAATGAGGCAAGATTGGAAGGTAGTATTAACAAATGATATGTTGCATAAATTGATTCGACCAACACACGAAAGATTAGCACATGCTGCTGCACTTAAATGTTACTTAAGCCTACGTGAAGATTTCACCATCAATAATATGTTCAGGAAGATTAAAAACGAAAGTAAGAAATGTTATGAGTGTCAAACAGCAAAAGGACCGAATCTACATACCTATGTCAGCGCGTTGAAAGGCGAACCTCGTGTTGATCGTTTAGATTATGCAGGGGGCACCTCGTGCAGGCGATCAACTTCACCCCCCAACACACAACACGTCAAAGACGGGTTCCACAGGAAAATGTCAACGTTAGCAGTGCTAGTCGATATAAAAGCTGCATATTATATGGTATGGAAACCCATGCTCATCCATAAGCTGGCCATACACGGAATATCTGGCAAACTATTCAAATGGATTAAGTCGTTTTTGTCCCAAAGACAAATCCGAGTCCGATATTCAAATTGCACATCGAAATTTCGCATCCAACACCAAGGACTAGCCCAAGGAGCAGTGCTGAGCTGCTCGCTGTTTAATATCATGATCGACGACATTCTCAAAGCAGTAAGAAGTGTGCCAGGCATCAAAGACTCCTCTATGCAGACGACCTTCTCATCTGGGCAACCAGTGGAAACACACCGTCACTTGAGGCATGCCTGAATGAGGCCTTAATAAAACTCGAGATGTGGGCAAAGCGAAACGCAATGACAGTAAATTCTGGCAAAACCACCTTTCAACTGTTCTCACTCTCTACAAAAGTACCGCCAATTAGCCTATTTTACAGCGGGACAGCGCTGGAAGAAAGCGCCATTTCTAAATACCTGGGAGTACAATTGGATAGGCGCTTAACGTGGAAACCTCATGTGGACCAAAGCGCGGAAAGGGCTTTAAAAAGAACACGACTACTATAGAGATTGACAGCCACTAAGTGGGGAGCTAACCAAGATGTCCTAAAGACTACCTATAAAGCATATATTAGACCCATGCTAGAATATGGAAGCGAAGTCACCGTCACAGCAAGTGCCAGCGTACAAAACAAACTCGATCTCGCACAAAATACAGCCCTAAGAGTAATAACAGGCGCTGCAAAATCCACCCCCATCGAGGCCATGGAGGCACAAACCCAGATAGAACCATTACAGTCATATAGAGAAAGGTCAGCACTGCGATTCTGGGAGCGCTCCAGGCGTGTCTACAAGCGTCTATGGAACGACTACCGACAACCTACTCCCAGGCTAAAGACACAAATAACCCCATTAACCATGTACAAAAACATCGCCGAAAAATACGATATTGCCCTCACAGAAACAGCGCCACTGAATACCCATCAGGACTTCTTCAGTCTCTTACCCCAAGCCAGCTACCATCTTAAGAACCACTCAGCACCTAAACATGCATCCACAGATTTAGAACTAAAGCAATCAGCTTTGCAAACCATCCACGAAGATTATCCCGAGCAAGAGTGGATCCAAATCTACACTGATGGCTCATCAATTCCGGGCAATGGAAAAACAGGAGCTGGGTACTATAGCCGCCTTTTCCAAGGACACTTAGCCGTGGGCAGCCCCCTTAGTAACTACGATGGGGAAATCGAAGCAGTTCACACTCCCGTTGATGAACTGGAAAAAATCACTAACCCTTCAAAAGCCGTGCTCCTAGTCGACTCGCAGGCCGCAATACGCAGTCTATCACGGAACTCTCAAACCGACTGCCAAAGGACTATAGACTGTAGAAGGAAACTGGAGACCCTGGCGAGCCGAGGGTGGATCCTAAAACTCCAATGGATACCCAGTCATGTCAACATCTGGGGCAACGAGGAGGCCAATAAACTGGCCAAGCAAGGCACAACCCTACCCCAGCCTACCCGCCCGCAGTCCCTACAATCTTCCAAAACTCAAATAAACTCCGCCGTCAGCATATGGAATAAGCGAAGACTGTATGAGGCGGCCGCCGGTAAAAAATGGGAAAGCCTCGTCACCGACGGTCCAATCAACCCCAACCTCCCTCGTGCAGTGTGTGTCGCCAACTTCCGACTAAAAACCGGACATGACTATCTCGCTTCACATCTGCACCGCCTCCACGCGCTGCCAACCCCTGAGTGCCAGCTGTGCGGCCACGCGACGATGGACGCCGACCATCTGAGAGACTGCTCGGCCTTGGACCACACCCCGTCCAACGAGGACACCGAGATCACCAAAGCCCGACGCTACTGGTCAGCGCGTCGCCTAATGGCTCACCAGCCAAGGGTGGGCATTGGCTAGTAAGTAAGTACATACCTATGTGGAAATGCAGAGTATCCAGAAGGACCAGAAAGGAGAGCTAATTGCAGTGCATTTTTTGGGATCACTTCCAAGATCAAGTCGTGGAGTTAAACACATACTTGTTTGTATTGATGTATTTTCCAAAGCTGTCCATCTGTATCCAATTATGCGACCCACAACTAAAGTTGTTTTGAAAATACTCTTGCAGAAATACATTCCTGCATATGGTAAAATGAAGAAGGTACTTAGCGACCAAGGAATGCAGTTCCAAAGCGATGTATGGGAGAAGACTCCTTGTGAAAATGGTATCCAACCTGTACTCACATCCGTACGACACCCACAGGGAAATATCGCGGAAAGAGTAAATAAAGAGTTAGGTAAATATCTACGAATCTACTGTCACGGCCAACACAACAAATGGGCAGAGTATTTACCTTTCTTTGAAAAAACAATAAATGAAAATTATAGCGAAGCAACAAGTTATATGCTAATCGAGCTAGATGAAGACAAAAAACCTATTAGATTCTCGATCAAATATGTAAGCAAGCCAGAGAATCAAAATGTACCTATTCCATTAAGTGTAAAGGTTGAGTATGCTAAACAACACATCAGAGAACAAGGTAACAAGAGGAGAGAAAACTTCAATAAAACACATAAATTACAACGATTCGACGTAGGAGAACAAATTCTGTTGAAAGCTAATCCCGTCGGAAAATGCACTGACAAATTAAATTAAAATTAAACCTCCGCTCAACAGTCCGTTAAGGACCAAGGCGTACCGCACGGCTTTTGTGTTAGTGTGACGGTGTATGGCTAGTACTATGTGTCACCAGCCGCTAGTTGCGGTATTCACAGCCAGGAGGCGGCGCTGTTATCTCAGCGCCTACTCAGTTTGCCTCACGACGCTGAGTGCACGCCGTACGGAACCTCCGCCGGGAATTGAACCCGGGACCACGAGCGCATCAATCGCCTGCGTTAGCCACTAGACCGCCTGGAGGCTCTGCCTAGAGCGCCACTAAACGCACTGACGACACTGCGAAGAAATTCTTTCGGCTGTACAATGGACCTTATACGTTGAAACAACGTGTGGGAAGACACACGTTCATCGTATACGACGAGGGGAAAGAAAAAGACATCGGCAAATATCATGCGACGTCATTCAAGAAATTCTACGTATGAATAACAAGGAGAGAGAGAGAGAGAGAGAGAGAGAGAGAGAGAGAGAGAGAGAGAGAGAGAGAGAGAGAGAGAGAGAGAGAGAGAGAGAGAGAGAGAGAAGAACAATGCCACTGCGCCCGTCCAAGGTCAATGCACTGCTCAGCTGTTATAATGGGGGGTGAATATATTGCATACCACCACAGGCAAGCGTTATACTGACCTACTCATTATTATGTGTCATTTAACTGATGTAGACTAAGGTTAAGCTAGTATAATATTATTTTTATTTGTCAAGAACAAATAGACAAAAATTTAATAAATATATATTTATTAAAATTTTTTTTCAAGCAGAGGAATAATGCAACGATACAGCCATATGCTGTATTGAACATTGATTTAAATAAATGTAAAATTTGTAAAATTATTATAAATTTGGGGTAAATGGACATGTCTGGGATTGTAAAAATGTTTCATTGTTATACTAGGGGAGGAATTAACCTGTTCCAATAGGCAAGGAACACCTGCTCGATTGTATGTGTGTTACGCGAGTATCTTGTGTGTGTTAGTGATGCATGTACAGACAGGAGTCCCAGCAATCCTCCCCAATTAATTACTAAAATAATTATTTTAATTCACTGTGTGAAAACTAATTAGTGTATAAACAAACAAAAGGCACCAAAGTGTGTGTAAATTTTATAGTTATCCACAGTAAGAAAATGACGTTAGTAGGACACACTACGCGAAGTCAGTGCGAAATAAGTGTGCCAAAAATATGCAAATTACACTAAGACGCTCAAATTAATACAGTGAGTGCTTAATCAAATTATCTATGATTTGTGCTATCTCAATTCCGTACAAAACATTGCCATTTGCAAAAAATTGCAAATATATGAAAAGGTTCGGGAGTGGGGGCTACCATGTGATCTGCAGGTCTCGACAGGACAATTTCGGAACCAACAGGTGCGGAATTTCGAGAGGGTATAAATTAAGGGTTCAACTGGAAGCGCTTCTCTTCATTTCAAGACACAGTTGCAGTCGGACACGCTGTCCGTCGGCAGAACAGTTTTATTTTGTTATAAGTCTCGTCTACGAACGAATAAAGACATTTTCAGTAATTATGTTTACACTAGTACGGGAAACGTAGAGTACCGGGACCGTTTAAGTCAGCAAGAGTATCTACAGAGAAGCTACAAAGAGCGACGCGAGATGCTGGACGTTAGGAGATGCTTTTTAGATGCCTAACAGCCAAACGAGATCCACCTCGCAGCCGATATTAAGTCTCTGGGAAGGACCACACAATGCTGGAGAACGACGCTGGACTCTGGACATATCCAGGACCATGCCTAGCCACGAGTAACGGTAACCCAACTCTGGACAACGCTGGACCCCGTCAATAAGTCGTAAGGTCATCAAAACTCGAGGTGACATGCATAATGCATTTATAAATGATTTTTTTTAAGAGCTCATAAAGACTATATAAAGAGACAATGAATTAAAACAAAAAAAATTATAATTAGGTAAATAATGTAATAGTCTTATGTAAATGTTTTAGTTGTAAGAATGAGCGATCGCATATAGATAAATAGTTGTCTTGATTATTCATCTCTTCTTTCACAGCACTAACACTTAACTACAAATGAACTTTTTTCATGTGAAAAACTTACTATTTTATTGTACGCGTTTCGGCTTAGTATCCGCCTTCTTCAGCTTTGGTAACAGACTGCCAGCATTTTGTAACGGTTGTGTGGAAGGTTCCCCTTCTTCCACACACCGCCCCCACTTCACCTTCCACACAACCGTTACAAAATGCTGGCAGTCTGTTACCAAAGCTGAAGAAGGCGGATACTAAGCCGAAACGCGTACAATAAAATAGTAAGTTTTTCACATGAAAAAAGTTCATTTGTAGTTAAGTATAGATAAATATAGTAAAAAAAAAGAGTTTAATTTTGAGATAGTATTTTTTTTATCAAAGAAAAATAATTGAAATGATTTGATATTTGCATTTTGTAGAAAAGAATAATTTAAATTTTGAATACAAAACAAATGCCAGTCTAAGAGTAATTAATATAATTTTAAATTTATTTTTAAAAAATCATTGGTATAGACTGACCAAGCTGAGGTCAGATCTGATTTAAATGAATTCAATTAAAATAAAACTTAATTACATTTAAATGTTATTTCTTTTATTAAATCAATTTGAATAAATGTCTAGATTAAGATTATCAACATGTCTAGATGTAAGAGTGTTTTAAATATGTGTAACACCATATAGCTTAAGAGATAAACACTTAATAATGAGCGATATCTTGATCGGAGATTATTAACAATGTTTTATTATTTATAATGCTTTGTAAACAATAAACATGAAATTTTAACTACTCATAAATTCACTACTCTTATTACAGTTACACCTGGTATCGTTATATACGTTTAAACACCTGGTATCATTATAACTGTTTACACCTGGTATCGTTATAACTGTTTAAAGACCTGGTATCGTTATAATATTTATAATTAGTTAATCAACGAGCATGTCATGGACAACAAAATCCATGAATATTGTAAATTCTTTACCAATGTTGATGCTATTTTATTATCTCTAAGTAAAGTCTTTCAGACTTTGACTATATGCTTTGAACCCTCTTTTATCAATATTGCTGTCCAAAGCTTTTTTGTAGTCAATGAATGCTATGCGAGTCTGTAGTTAAATACTCTTCCCTTTTGAGTAATCTACTTCAAAATGAAAACATCAACAATAACATAACACAACTAACAATAATCATCATGCGAACATTAACATGATTAATTATAGTCATACACCGATCTATGTTGTCTCAATCAGTATTGCTTGGCATCAACCACAGGGTGAGAACGCATGTGTATACAGACAGTATGGTATACCTTTTACAACATATAGTTAGTAGTGTGGATGGTTATAATTTCATAATGGACAATTACTACTACTGTCAGCATTTAAACCTACATAGATTAATTACTCAAATTTCTAATATATTGTTGCAAGAAGCGTACCGAACAAACCAGAACTTTCTCCACTCCCCCCGTCCAGTGTGGCAGCTGTGCGTCATTCAAGTAGATGATTCTGGTGAGTTCCAGGAACTACACGCATTAAGCAGCTGGCGTGCAGTTAAGCAGGGAAAGCTGTACTCAGCCTCAGCACAGTGTATATAAAGCCATAGCTGCCGGGTTGTCAGTTAGTTACGGGAGCGACTTCCGCTAGTGTGGATTGAGTGCTTGTCAAAGTGAAGAATTATTGTAATTATTTAAAACTTCCGGGCTGAAAGGCCGTGGTCGAATGCTTGATGTTCTACAGGTAGACGTTTCGGCCACACCACCGGTGGCCATCTTCAGTAGCAAAAAGTGTTCGAAATAGATGGTACGCCGAACACGTCTCCCAATGAACTGGGAACAAGCAACAGTGAGAGAAGGCTACGTTGTTTCTATTTATAACTTTTTGGCCACCGGTCGGTGTTGCCTGAGGTTGTTGGCTCCGCTGTCTTGCCCTACATCCGTGGCGTGACTGACCGCATCAGCAAGTTGCTGAGTAAACGGGGCGTCAGGACGATCTTCAAGCCAACCAAAAAGATCCAACAGTTCCTGCGACCGGTAAAAGACGCCAGGGATCCGCTCTCATTGTGCGGGGTGTACAGTATTCCTTGTACGTGTGGCCAGGTATACATAGGCACCACGAAGCGTAGTGTCCGGACACGCCTCTCAGAACATCGGAGATATTGCCGCCTGGGCCAGCCGGAGAAGTCCGCAGTTGCTGAACACGCTCTTTCCCACAACAATCACCGGGTAAGGTTTGATGAAGCCCGGGTGTTGTCTTCTGTCCGGGGTTACTTCACTCGCCTACATCTGGAGTCCATCCATATACATAAGAATGCGTCCGTCGCTATGAACCGCCGAGGTGAAAGCATCGCCTTAAATAGTGTCTGGCATGGTTTATTCTCCATGACCAATCGGAGTGGAGAATGATGAGCTGGCATACCATCTATTTCGAACACTTTTTGCTACTGAAGATAGCCACCGGTGGTGTGGCCGAAACGTCTAGCTGTAGAACATCAAGCACTCGACCATGGCCTTTCAGCCCGGAAGTTTTAAATAATTATAATGACACCGGCCGTGAAAGCCTACGTACTAAAATTAAGAACCTCTACGGGGAGGAGGTTTTCAACAAAATTGGAAGGTGGAGGCGCTACGAAAGAAGAAAGCCAATCTGCTGTGTTCCTTGGCCTTTTTACTTCGTTGCAGAGACTCGGGAACTGTTCCTAGGTTCCTACGACATAGACAGATTTTTAACACGCCACAGGCCAATAGGATCTACAGGAGGACGGAAAATGCCATGCTGCGTGAGCGCATACACCATACGTGGAAGGAGTTGGCGTTAAATAATCAGAACCTGTTGAAGCTGCACTTACAACTCAGCAGTTCCCTCCAACGACAGGAATGGGAGATGTTGGATGGTCTCACGTACAGTGCTTTCGAGGCGTGTTATACCAGTACCAGCCAGAGACAGCGTGAAAAATTCGAACGCTATGGTTTCCAGAACATCAGAGAAAGAGTACAAGACCACGACAGGATGGACAGGATGGTCGTTAATCTCTCGAACCTCGGTGTTAGCCAAAGGTGAGAAGTTTGCGGTTACCCCGAAGACAGTACCGGTGGAGGAAATAGTTGCGAGCGTGGA
The DNA here is from genome assembly GCA_034769895.1 of Magicicada septendecula. Classification (NCBI taxonomy): domain Eukaryota; kingdom Metazoa; phylum Arthropoda; class Insecta; order Hemiptera; family Cicadidae; genus Magicicada; species Magicicada septendecula. The sequence continues at coordinate 437,301,142 of CM068370.1, read as the reverse complement.
AGCAGGTATCCAAGGACTACCCCGAGACCAGGCAGATGAGATACGGTTGGAAGCTTCCAGGGCCCTTAAAAGGGCCACTCCGCCAAAATGCGATCTTCTGTCGGCGGAACTGCGAGCCTTGAGGGATTTGAGAAGGGATGACTCCATTGTCATTGTGCCGGCGGATAAGGGGAGCGCTACGGTGGTCTTGAACACCGAAGACTACCAGCGGAAGATTGAGGGTTTGTTAGATCCGGCCACTTATCGGAGGCTGAACAAAGATCCGACTTCTACGGTTTTAAGAAAAACGGATTCTTTAGTGAAGCAATCTTCTCTACCGTCTGATGTGAAGACGGCCGTCCAGTGTTCGGAGGCCCTTCCCCCTCGTCTCTATGGATTACCAAAGATCCATAAGGAGGACGTTCCGCTGAGGCCCATCGTTAGTGCTATTGGTTCGCCTACGTACAACTTGGCTAAGCACCTCACTGGATTGCTCAAGCCGCACATCGGGCTGACGGATTCTTTTGTCCAGGACTCTTCTCATTTCCTCCGGGGGACCGGGAGTTGGTGCTGGAGCCTGGCGACGTGCTAGTGAGTTTTGATGTGGTCTCTCTTTTCACGATGATCCCTGTCCAGGAGGTCTTGGGGTATATAGGTGAACTGTTCCCGGCGGACATCACTGCTTTGTTCCGGCAGGTCCTAACAATGACCTACTTCCAGTGGAGCGGCGGCTTTTATGAACAGTTGGATGGCGTTGCGATGGGAAGTCCTCTCAGCCCTGTGGTTGCAAACTTCTACATGGAAAAATTTGAAGAGTTGGCAATTTCATCTGCGCCACTGAAGCCAAAGTGTTGGATGCGGTATGTTGACGACACTTTCGTGGTCTGGAGCCATGGGGATGAAGAGTTGGAACGCTTCCTTGGACATCTGAACGCTGTGCACCCGCGCATACAGTTTACGATGGAGCGCGAGAGCGGTGATAAATTGGCATTTCTGGATGTGTTGGTCCTGAAAAGGACCGATGGCAGATTGGGGCATAAAGTTTATAGGAAGCCAACGCACACTGACAGATATCTGCACAAGTCCTCCAATCATCATCCTAGGCAGGAGAGGGCGGTGCTGAAGACTCTGGTTGACCGGGCAAAAAGAATCTGTGAGCCCCGGTATCTCGAAGATGAGTTTCAGCATCTCGAGGAAGCACTGCAGTCCAACGGCTACTCTGCTGCGGAGGTTAGGAGAGCTGCCCGGCCTAGAAGATCTGGTCGGCCGGACAAGTCGGTGTTGCCCGAGGTTGTTGGCTCCGCTGTCTTGCCCTACATCCATGACGTGACTGACCGCATCGGCAAGTTGCTGAGTAAACGGGGTGTCAGGACGATCTTCAAGCCAACCAAAAAGATCCAACAGTTCCTGCGACCGGTAAAAGACGCCAGGGATCCGCTCTCGTCGTGCGGGGTGTACAGTATTCCTTGTACGTGTGGCCAGGTATACATAGGCACCACAAAGCGTAGTGTCCAGACGCGCCTCTCAGAACATCGGAGATATTGCCGCCTGGGCCAGCCGGAGAAGTCCGCATTTGCTGAACATGCTCTTTCCCACGACGATCACCGGGTAAGGTTTGATGAAGCCCGGGTGATGTCTTCTGTCCGGGGTTACTTCACTCGCCTGCATCTGGAGTCCATCCATATACATAAGAATGCGTCCGTCGCTATGAACCGCCGAGGTGAAAGCATCGCCTTAAATAGTGTCTGGCATGGTTTATTTTCCATGACCAATCGGAGTGGAGAATGATGAGCTGGCTTCTGATTGGTTCGCGTTATACACCTTAAGCGGCCAAAAAGTTATAAATAGAAACAACGTAGCCTTCTCTCACTGTTGCTTGTTCCCAGTTCATTGGGAGACATGTTCGGCGTACCATCTATTTCGAACACTTTTTGCTACTGAAGATGGCCACCGGTGGTGTGGCCAAAACGTCTAGCTGTAGAACATCAAGCATTCGACCACGGCCTTTCAGCCCGGAAGTTTTAAATAATTATAATGAAACCGGCCATGAAAGCCTACGTACTAAAATGAAGAATTATTGTGTTATGTGTTTTATAATTGTGCAAGACTCTATTAGTAGACATTGTTTAATGCATGTGAACAATTTTTATTTGATTTGTTATAAGAGACTGTGTTGTTAATACGAACGGTTTAACTGTGAAAATTAAAGCTGGTGATTAGTGACTTAATTGGTGTCCTGTACTTATTTTGTTTTCCACTGTACCTATGACGATCGAGTAGACCGTCGTAACAGTGGTGTCAGAAGTGGGATCCTATGACGATCGAGTAGACCGTCGTAACAGTGGTGTCAGAAGTGGGATAGAACGGCTAACAGTGGAAACAGCAGACACTTTGTACAAGACGAGTGTAATTCGTAATTAATCGGAAAACAATGGATACCAGTCAGATGATAGAATCATTCAAAGCAATGCTACTACAGATGGAGAAACACAGACAAGAGGCGGCAGAAGCACAAAAATGATATGATGAGAAACGCAGACAGGAAAGAGAAATGGCAGATGAACGACAGAAAGCATTAATGGAAGAACGACTAAAAGAAAAATGAAGCGTGAAAATGAAACACCAGAGGGACAGAAAAAAAGAAAAATTTAGTCGTCAAGCAGACAACTTTAAGGCATTCATACAACATGATAACACTGCAAAATTCATCCTTTCACGAGGTGAGCTAAACAAACAAGTTGACAGAATATCTGAAATAGAAAAATCTGTGTCAACTATAAAAACAAGTATGTCAAGTTTAGAAGATTCTATTACAAATTCAATAAAATAAATTAAAAAGGAAGTTGAACATTTAGTTAAAGAAATAGTTGATAAAGAAAGACCATCAATAAATGCTAATGATGATTCAAAATACCAGAGAAATCAAACTGTAGTAGGGCCAGTGTTCGCAAAGGCCCCAAACGTTTGATGGAAGCATTCACTGGGCAACTTATATTCGCCAATTTGAAGCTGCCGCTCGCTTAAATAAATGGACGGAAGAAGAGAAAGGACTTTCACTAATTCTTGCTTTAAAAGGGCCTGCCGCAGAACTAATACAGAAGGTCCCATCTGACAGTCAGAACGTCTATGCCGAATTAACTAAAGCTCTGGAATTATGGTACGGTGACCAGCATTTGTGCGAAGTGTACCGTGAACAACTTAAAGAGAGGCAACAGCGTTCAGGGGAAAGCCTTCAAGAGTTTGAAGCGAATGTCAACCGACTGACGAGATTGGCTTATCCTGAAGAATCGGAGGACTTACGGAAGTGGATTTCTCTCATTATGTTTATTGACGATATCAGAGAAAGTCAGTTACAACAAGTGTTAAGACTGGCATGGCATGATAATAAATCAGATGCTCTTGTTCATGCTCTCTGTTTTGAAGCTGCCAAGTCGGCGACCTATATTAATCAAAGTACGCCATCACATTGTACCCAAACGGATCCAACATCACAGTATCGTCATAACGGACAGAATAAAGAGACAATTCAAGAACAACAGTTTAAGGAGTCAGCAGTGCCACAACGATCTTTTGAACTAAAGGATAAAGACAGAAGACCGAAGTGTTACAACTGTGGAAAACGTGGTCATCTACAGGTAGACTGTTGGGAGAAGAAGATACCGAGAGAACAGAATGATCGCATCAATTGGAGAAGTAAAGCCCCAGAACAGCACACAGTTTCCACGCTACATAAGACCAGTGGAAACTTGACTGTTAATGGGTTTGCAGAAAGTAAACCAGGGGGTGACATCATTTACAGTTGACACAGGCGCAACAGTGTCTATTGTGTGCCCTGACTTAATCAGCAACCGACGGCCTCAAATTAGCTCTTGTACAATATAGACTGTGACTGGAAGCCCCGTCAAGGTGCTTGGAAAGGTAGACGTACGTGTACGCCTGGGTCTTCTCACGTTTAGCCACCAAATGCTCGTTGCAGACATTGTCGATGAAGTGATTCTTGGCACGGACATTATGAATGCCTACGGATTCATTGTGGACTTAAGAGATAATGTCCTGAAGGTTGGCCAAGAGAAGATAAAGCTTTGCATGGCTAAAATGACAGGGTCTACCAACCATTCGATTAAGCGAGTGGCATTAGTCGAAGAAAAAGTCAACAGGTCTGGTCAAGAGGAACCCTCCCTATTGCAAGTGGAAATGGAGGAAGAACTAGCAGAGGAAATACAAATAAGTGTAACGACAAAAGAAGTTTAGTCAACTATGGGTGTCAAGACAAAACTCTTGCTTGTTCCTGAGCTGATAGAAGCGCCCGAGGGCAAAGTGGCTGAAGATGAAGTTATGCAAGAGGTTGTTGATGAGATCCAATCAGCCAGATCAGCCAGTGGTGTTTAGGTCATCAGTACATGATGCAACGGGAGTGACTCCAGCAAAACTAGCGGTTAAGCGGAAGACTCGTATTCCTGGGAGCTTGATGTTTGGATCACACGAGACCGAATTCGAAGGACGGGAGAAATCTTTCACAAGGACATCCACCTAGATCGCCTGGCCAAGTATTACTTCAGAGATGGTTTGCCAGTTCGGGACGAACAGGGTTAAGGAGGAGGCAGTGTTGCGAGAAGCGTACCGAACAATCCAGAACTTTCTCCACTCCCCCCATCAAGTGTGACAGCTGTGCGTCATTCAAGTAGATGATTCTGGTGAGTTCCAGGAACTACGCATTAAGCAGCCACCGTGCAGTTAAGGAGGGAAAGCTGTACTCGGCCTCAGCACACCGTATATAAAGCCATAGCTACCGGGTTGTCAGTTAGTTACGTGAGCGACTTCCGCTAGTGTGGACTGAGTTAGTGCATGTGAAAGCGAAGAATTATTGTGTTGTGTTTTATAATTGTGCAAGACTCTATTAGTAGACATTGTTTATTGTGTGTGATATTAGTAGACATTGTTTATTGTGTGTGAACAATTTTTATTTGATTTGGTATAAGAGACTGTGTTGTTAATTACGAACGGTTTAACTGTGAAAATTAAAGCTGGTGATTAGTGACTTAATTGGTGTCTTGTACTTATTTTGTTTTGCACTATACATACAATGATCGAGTAGACCGTCGTAACAATATAATACTACCAACTCAAATCACAAATTATTATTGATAAAAATCGTTAATTTTTACTTGATGGCCTAAAAAAAGGGAGTCGAAGTCTCCTGTAAGGCATAAGGTTTTTGTATTACTTAAATAGTCAGACTGGAAACAAGTTCGAGGGAATGTTTCCAGACAACCAGAAAGGAGCCTGCCTATTAAAGAGAAGGGTTGCTTAACTGGAAAGGGCAGCACTGAAGATGGCCGATACCCGTTTGATGCCTACAGAAATTGAACCTCCCACATTTTTTAGGCCATCAGGTAAAAATTTTTTATTTTTATCAATAGTAATTTGTGATCCAAGTCGGTAGTGTTACATATTAGTTAACTAATAACAACACACATGTCATGGACAACATAATCCTGTAATTTATTTCAATTTAATAGGAACATTCTTTTCATACTTACTACCTCCTATTCAGTTATGCAGTACAGTAGACTCTCGGCTATCCGACTCCCGACTATTCGACCTCCGGCCTATCCGACCCAAAAAAAAAAGTATTTTGAGTACGGTACGTACGCAGTATTTCCAATCTGATTACTAGCGCCTTCAAACGTCATGTGAGCAATCCCGCCACGCGGGTGAAGGCGCTTACGCATGAATCACCAGTTACCAATACAGTACGCCAATTGATTCATGTTGTGACAGGAAAGTTTCGTGTTCCTACTTGAGTGTGTAACAGGTGCATCAGTCAGTCTGTATCCAGAAGTCAGTCTGTGCGGTTCAGTCGTTCGTGGATTGTTAATTTGTTATAAAGTGTGTATACAGTATTGTTGGTGGCTTTTATTTTTAAGTGACATATGGGTGACAAACAAAAGAAAGTGGTAGTAACTTTGGAAGAAAAACTGCAAGCAATAAAAAGAATGGATTCTGGTGAGTCAGTAAACAAAATTGCACTGGAGTTAGGAGTTGGAAAAACTGCTGTGGGTGATTGGCGAAGAAATCGCGCAGAGATTGAAAAATGGTGTTCTAAGCAAGCAAGTGGCAGTGGCGTGAAAGTTAGAAAAACTATGCAAAAAGGAAAACATGTGGAAGTTGAAGAGGCTTTATATCTGTGGTATGAAAATGTGAGGGGGAAAGGATTGACGGTTTCAGGCCCCTTGCTCCAAGAAAAAGCGATTCAGTTTAAAAAACAGATCGAAGGAGATGATGGTGAGTTTACTGCCAGTGACGGGTGGCTTGATCACTGGAAGAAACGTTTTGGTGTTCGTCAGATGACGATTAGTGGTGAAGCATTGTCTGCTAATAAGGACGCTGTCCCTGACTTTAAAAAACACTTTTTTGACCTGCTTGATAAGGAAGGTATTTCCGGAGAACAAGTGTACAACTGTGATGAGACGGGTTTGAATTACCGTATGTTGCCGTCTAAAACACTAGCGTCTAAACAGGAAAAGGCCACACCAGGGTGCAAGAAGAGCAAGGACCGCGTTACAGTTTTAGCTTGTAGTAATGCAACCGGAAACCACAAGTTGAGACTGACCTTGATTGGAAAATCTCGCAAGCCTACGGCTTTTAAAAATCTTAAAGATTTCAGTTCTTTGCCCCTGCATTATACCCATCAAAAAAAGGCGTGGATGAATGGAGAAATTTTCAAAAATTGATTTGAACAGGAATTTGTGCCACAAGTTGAAAAACATTTAGCTGAAAACAATTTAACAAGGAAAGCAATCCTAGTTTTGGATAACGCTCCTTCACATCCAGCAAATGACCAATTAAAAGATGGAGACATAAAAGCTTTATTCTTGCCTGCAAATGTTACATCTATATGTCAGCCAATGGATCAGGGAGTGCTCCAAGCTTTGAAAAAGAAATATCGACGTAGGCTACTAAGCTATATCATCGCGACAATTTATAATACAGAAGTTGCGACGGCACTACAGTCAGTAGACATGCTTGACGTCATCAGATGGGTGTCCGAGGCATGGGATGAAATGCCATCTTTAACACTTGTGCGATCGTGGAAAATTTTGCTGGATCACAGAGCCAGTGATAAGTGGGAAGAGGTAGAACAGCAATGTTATGTGGAAAATGCAACTGATAAAACTGCGCTTGTATCGCTGTTAGAAAAAGTTCCCGGATGTGAGGAAGCTTCATTGGAAGACATCACAGAATGGTTGGCAAAGGACGAAATCGAAGAAATTGCAGACGAAGATATTGTAGCGATGGTATTAAATGAACAGCCGATTGAAGAGGAACAAGGTGATGAACCCTCCGATCGTATAACCCACTCCGAAGGCCTGAAGGCGATCGAGACGGCAGTGGAATACATTGGCCAGCAAGAAGAAGCAACACCAGCAGACATCATATGTTTACGTAAGTGGAAGGATATAGCGGCGAGGAAATTAATGCGAGGAAAGAAGCAGGTCTCAATTACAGACTTTTTCAAACCTTAGGCAATGTAAGTTTCACTTGTTCTTTCATTATACAGTACGTAGTTTTAGGTTATTATAATTTGATTTATATTAACAACTAATTTGGTTGAAAGCTTTCGTATAAATTAAAACTCATAGTAAAACTCATTCAACTTATTGTTAACTACACATTTTGTTTCGTCCTTCAAATAAAGGTTTTGTGAAAGATACTGTAGTTGCGAATTCTTATTTCATTTCTTTCTAATTCATTTATTACTGTACGTCATTTATAAGGACAAACTGATATGACGTACGCATCCAAATAGCAACAAGTACATTCAACGCAATATGGTGGCGGTCATTGACCTTACAGAGGCTGGTATGCCTACGGCTCCGGTGTACCCGACATTTTTGCTATCCGACCCGGCCGACCGCCACATTAGGTCGGATAGTTGAGAGTCTACTGTACATACCATACCAATTCTTCCATACTTTGAATCAGTTAATGTATTCTTGAAGGCATTATAAATATTTTCTGTTTTTGCTTATTCTGACCCCACAACGATCATGAATATATTATATATACAATATTGACACAATTTACAAAGTCAAAACTGCAATGTTTGCATCTGTATTAACGTATAAATTATAAGTACAAATATGAAATTTTATCAAAACTTTGAGTACAATTAGTTTCTTTACTCAAACTCTAGACCCTTTGACTCTGATAGAGCAATATGGTATTACTTACATATTTCTTAGTCATACAGTTTAAAACTCATGTTTTATTTTCATGATCCACTGATCCACCACTGCAATTTTCATTCAAACTAACAAAATCTCATTTTCTCACTCCCTTTTTTTATAAGTATGTAACAGATCCAATTACTATTGCCTAATACTTAATGTATGATATACCTAATTTGCAGCCTCCTTCTAATGAACTTTAGGTACTAATACACGGAAGAGTGTTGTACCTAAAATGTAACACAATTCATTTACATGTAAAGACAGTTTTTCTACATTTCCTTAATTATTTATTTAATTCCTTAATTATTTATTATTAATTTGCATTAACTGGTTAACAGTCACACTTTGTCTAACAGAATTACATTTATAACAATCAATATGTTTAACAAGGAAACAAGATATTTTTGTAAAAATAAGTGAAAATGAAGGTGAAAAAATATCACTTACTCCACTAGTAGACGACGCAACATCCATAAATGATGTATTTGTTTGTTTACTCGTTTCACTATCAAATGCGAGGATTTCATTTTCTGATTCCTGTAAAAGTTAAATGTCATGTATTACCAAGTGTTGTATGCTGTATAAGTCAACCTTTTTTTCTTTTGTATAATTTTTCTACATAATTTTCATTTATTCAATTATGATTTACAAACATTCAGAATGACGATTTCCATATTCTTCACAAATGATCACTTTGGCTACTGTTATCACACAAATGAATTAATACATTATATGTCATTAAATTTTGTGATAACAGGGCAGTTACTAATCTGAACAAATAACAGTGACAAAACAGTTCTTCCTGAGATAATACGTAAAACCTATTTTTGTAACAAGTTGCAAAATGGAAGTGTTTTAGGTACACAACATGAAAATTGTGCAACAAACATTTTACTAAAGTTGTGGAACATTTTACTACTCCAAGTCGGTAGTGAATTAATTATATTTAGTTAAGTAATGGACACGTCATGGACAATGAAATCCTACAATTTATTGTTATAAGGTTCAAAACATGAAGAATCAGTTGGCTGGGGCATGTTGAAAGAACAGAAGATATAAGAATGGTAAGGAGTGTGTGGAAGAGGAGGTGGTGGTGATGATGAATAACCTTCGTTACTAAATAACATAATTAATATTTATGACAACTGGTACATGGAAATTTTATAACATATTTTATGAAATATCAATACGATATTTTATAACAAATGACAAACTTTTTTTTAATTTTGAAACAACTAAAATAGAATTTTTTTAAATAATTATTCAATGTTTTAAAAATTGGTATTGTGTATTGCATTAAATACATGGAAAATACTTTTGTAACAGTAGTTTTTTTTTTTATACAGTAAAACATCACTAGTTTGGTTTACTATCAGTAATAGTAAATTATGGTGGAGAAACCAAAAGGCCTTGTCTAGTAAAAAGCAATCAGTAGTTCAGTGATACTCTACAATAAAATTGGAATTACAAAATTAATAATAAACTGACCTAAAGTCCTTGCCTCAGTGACACAAAAAACATTTTCAAAATTTAATATTTTTTATTCTGAAATACATTTTATATATCACAAATGTTTTTCGCTTGATAAGAAAAGAAGAGAAGTAGTTTGTCAACTCCATTCTTCCTGCAAAACTATTAATTAATTTGATACAAACAATTGAGCAAATTTACTAATAAAATATATGAGTGGCACCAACTCATTTAGACTTTCCACATACATTATAATCTGTACACAAAAGTGCAGTTACTACCTTGACCATGATCGCTGCTTTCAGTTTTTGCACACACACTTCTTGGTTCTGTTCTTTGCTTTTTAGCGTCGTAACTAATTCTTCCCTTAGTTCTGCTATTTTTGTTTTCTCCTTCAGTATTAAATCTCGCTGTTCCAACTCTAGTGACTTCTTCATTAAATTTGTTTCAATCACTTCTTTCTCCTTCACCGTGTCTCTTAAAGTGTTGTCAGCATCTTCCAACTGTTCAAACATGACAGCTGTATTACTACAGATATTGATACTACACAATGCATACAGATAACATATTTTTACAATAAACGTAAATGCAATTAAATTAAACAGAACGTTGATCATGTAATTTATTATTTCAGTCTTATTGTATACTAGAGCATATTACATGTACAAAATTATTTATAATGATTTGTATATACTTTTCAACATGGAGCAGTGAATACAAGTCATTTTTTCAGGAATATTACTAGACATGATTAGTATATTCAGACCACATGGACAACAAAATCCAAAAATTATTTATCTTCAAAAATAAATTGTTTATACAGTCAAATTGCAAAACATCCCACATATATTGGACTTATTAATTATACTGGTTTCGGACCCCTGCCATATTGTTTTGGTGATCATGTATGAAACCTTTCACATTCAACCAGTCAAAATTCTTTTCTGGTTTGAAATTTATATTTTAATTTAACTGATACTACTGTACAATTAACTTTTGTTACACTGTGTTAATTGCTACAGTAATACCTCCGTTTTTGATACATAGTTTGTTCTTCAATTTAATTATATTAGCTCACACAAAGAAACCGTTTGTTAATTATTATAATTAATAATAATGGTATCATTAATAATAGAAGATATACTTGAAATGAGAAATCTGAAGCAATATACTTAAAAATAATAACATACCAACAAATCTCAGCTTTAAAGATCTTAAAACATTGGAGTTATTTTACAGAACTCAAAATACGAGGTGTGATCAAAAAGTAATGATAATTTTTGAATTATGCGAACTGTATCGTGTTAAGCAAGGTAATTTTTGTTTTCTAAGTTGGTAGTTCTGCCAGTAACACACGTATCAGGCGGGAAGCAAGCTGCAATGCTCAGTTTGTGTTTGGCGAGTGAATGAGTCAGACATACTTCAGTGTGTTCGGCGATTTTTTGTGTGGTGAAATGTCGGATCAGAGAATTTGTCTAAAATTTTGCGTTAAAAATGGAATTAAGTGGAGCAAAGTTTTCAGAATATTAAAGAAGGCCTTTGGCAACGATACTATGTCACAACCACGTGTTTATGAGTGGTACAAACGCTTTCAGGAAGGCCGAGAAGACATCGAAGACGACGCAAGGTCTGGGCGTCCTAGCTCATCAACCAATGATGAAAACGTGGAAAAAAAAGTGCTTGTGCTTACCAATCGCAGAATCACCATTAGAGAGGTTGCAGAAGAAATAGGAATCTCGTATGGCTCATGCGAAGCGATTTTTACTAATGCTTTGAACATGAAACGCGTGGCAGCCAAATTTGTTCCGAAACTGCTGAATTTTCAGCAAAAACAGCATCGTGTAACCATCGCTCAACAAATACTTTCTGACGTCACTGACAACCCAGACTTAATCAAACAGGTCATAACTGGTGACAAAATGTGGGTGTACGGCTACGACATTGAAATGAAGGCTCAATCGTCCCAATGGAAGTTTTCTGAGGAGCAAAGACCAAAAAAAGCACGTCAAGTTTGGTCAAATGTCAAGGTCCTTCTAACTGTGTTCTTCGACTACAACGGAATTGTTCATCATGAATTCTTACCATCAGGTTGTACAGTCAACAAGGAGTACTACCTACAGGTCTTATGCAATTTGCGTGAGGCAATTCGGAGAAAATGACCCGAATTTTGGAGAGACAACTCGTGGATTTTGCACCATGATAATGCACCAGCGCATTCCGCTTTACTTATCCAAGAGTTCTTGGCAAAACACAATACCGTTGTGATGCTGCAACCACCCTATTCTCCAGACATGGCTCCCTGTGACTTTTTCCTATTTCCCAAGGTCAAAAGGACACTAAAAGGACAACATTTTTCAACAATAGATGAGATAAAGGCAAAATCGCAGGCTGAGCTGAAGGCAATACCTAAAGAGATGTTCCACCAGTGTTTCACAAACTGGAAACTACGTTGGCATAAGTGTATAATATCACAGGGAGACTCCCTTGAATAAATTCTTTTTGAGAAAATGACAAAATTCTCATTACTTTTTGATCACACCTCGTACTACATTTGGAACTCATCTTAATTAATATTTCTTCTTATTCAAAATATTGGTTTATATCCCAAATTTGGTTTTCTCTTCAAATTGCAAGTAGGTATAAAGCACAAAGGTCTCATCACTGTATGGGTTTTTGTCATACTGTACTCTGCCATCATCATACTGTGCTTTCTAATTTGGCGTTTATTACAAAAAGCTATGCAGAGATGTATCACTGACCTGGTTGCTTTGTGGAGGTGTAAAGGTTGTGACAAAATTCAGAACAAAGAAACTGTCAAGCATCTGAAATTTGTCTCCTGTGCTAAATACTAGAAATTTAATTTTAGTAAAAAGAAACAAGAAAATAAGAGCAATATTCTGGCAACGAGAACTTAAAAAATTTAAGTTCACATAAGAATCCATGCCCGTGTGTCAGCAACTCTGGTTTGTACACACGTGATAATCTTGACTCCAAAACTACTGTCTCTTCTTACTTTCTTACGATCCAGTTGAGAATTGGAGGGAAAAAGCAAAATGTGAGGGAAAGGGTTCTCAAACATGAGATAAAGAAAAAGAAATTTTGAAGACAGATCCAAGAGGGGACAAAAACAATATGTGCAAAAGTAATTGGAGTGAAAACAACATGGACAGCTACAAAGTACGAGGGGGGACCCAAAAGTAACGAGAATTTTTCTCTGGCAGTTGGTAGAACGCTAGTTCCGACTTCTCCCGCTAGGTGCCTTTACTAGACACCATTTTGTATCAGTTGCCCTAGCGGCATTGTTGTGGAAACATTAGCGCGGTCAGTGTGACTATTTTTTGTAAGCGCTGTTTCACGTTTTCGGTGATTTGTCAATGGCAGACATTAAATACCAACGTGCTAACATCAGGTTCTGTTTCCTGTTAGGGAAATCAGCAGCAGAAACTGTCACAATGCTTCGGACAGCTTAAGGGGAGGAAGCTTTGAGCCAGGCAAGGATTTTGAGCCGACAAGAAGCACACGCGGAACAAATTTTGCTGCAACACATTTCATCTTCAGATCTTCAGTCAAAATTCGTTGGCATGAACTCCAGGATATTCCAGTCATTTCCTCCAATTCATCGATTGTTCTACGACGATCAAACATGATCGCAACATGGATTTTTTCAATGTTTTTGTCCGTTTTGGAAGTTGAGGGACGTCCCGGTCGTGGTTCGTCTTCAATTGACATTTGACCACTTTTAAAACGAGAAAACCACTCGTAAATCCTTGCCTGGCTCAAAGCTTCCTCCCCATAAGCCGTCCGAAGCATTGCAACAGTTTCTGCTGCTGATTTTCCTAACAGGAAACAGAACCTGATGTTAGCACGTTGGTATTTAATGTCTGCCATTGACAAATCGCCGAAAATGTGAAACAGCGTTACAAAAAATAGTTACACTGACCGCACTAATGTTTCCACAACAATGCTGCTAGGGCAACTGATACAAAATGGTGTCTAGTGATGGCACCTAGCGGGAGAAGTCGGAACTAGCGTGCTACCAACTGCCAGAGAAAAATGCTCGTTACTTTTGGGTCCCCCCTCGTATATATTTTATAAACATGTGAGTATATGAACACATCTGTATTATACATAGTTAACACATACACATTTTAATACATCACAGTTAACATATTTTGAATCTCAAACTACCATCTTTACAAGGGAAACTGATGGAAATCCAGATTTACACTTTATCTATGATTGGAATCAAACCCAGCCTGCATAGTGCACTGACCTGACATAATATTTATTCCACAGAAATCGTTTACTATTCAGACATTTTTTTTTAAATATGGTGTTTGCACAAAATGCATGTATATACAAGCAATTTTTTTGAGTCTTATTTTTCAAAAGTTGTAACAAACCACTGACAATAAATTGTGGATAAGAAACAGGAACACTTACAAAATATAGTGAAATGAACAATCTGTCAACACAAATATGTGTGCATGATACAGAGTACTTATTGTCAACATAAGTGTGTGTGTGTGTGTGTGTGTGTGTGTGTGTGTGTGTGTGTGTGTGTGTGTGTGTGTGTGTGTGTGTGTGTGTGTGTGTGTGTGTGTGTGTGTGTGTGTGTGTGTGTGTGTGTGTGTGTGTGTGTGTGTGTGTGTGTGTGTGTGTGTGTGTGTGTGTGTGTGTGTGTGTGTGTGTGTGTGTGTGTGTGTGTGTGTGTGTGTGTGTGTGTGTGTGTGTGTGTGTGTGTGTGTGTGTGTGTGGAGACCGACAGAAGTGAAGAATCAAAGATAAAAACATAAAATATAATTGTAGTTGCATTATTTTTTTTAAATGAAATATCACAGTTATGGCAAGATCAAATTACATATTGTCTGAAAGGTAACAGAAATAAGATATGACAGAAAGTACTAGTACCAACAAGTATGCAATACTTACGTATTTCTTCGTTCGAGTGCCATGAATTGTACAAAAGTTTTATATAAATTAAAGGCTTAATTAGATTTAGTTATGTTTCTTAAGTACAGTTTAAAGAAAATTGCTGAAACATAAAAATTCTTTTTATTTCTCAAAAATACAAATTTATTCTATTTGTGACTACTTCCTTTTGGCGAATCTTTCTAACTTGTAGACAGACAAACATTACACATGTGCATACACACAGTCTCCAAAATGCATGAAAATTTATCATCTAGAATGACCTCCGAGTTCCCAGTTTTATCAATTTCTTCTTAACAATAATACTGCTTTCAAAATAAACTTTTTTGAAATAAGTCTTGTTTCATTTTTGAGAAACATCTCATATCTACTTTATTTATAAATTATCAAATTATCAACACTATTTAACACTGTTATTTTAATTACCAAGTAAGTGTAAATGAGATGTGTTAATCCATTAGCAGAATCCCCAAGCTAGGAAAATTACAAAAAATCTTGGTAGAAGTTAAAATTATTAGGCACGACAAACTTGATTCATAAGAAAATTTTGAAAACACTGAGCACCATAAAACAATCAAAAGAACAACAATTTAGTTTATAACTAACATTCAAAGTGTAAAATTAGGAGTTTTACCTTCTCTTAATAAGCGGCTCCTAACTGTGTCAAAGATGAAAAATACACAATTTTGCAACCCTCATTTTTCCTTAAGATCGTCATGCTTTGTGTAAAGCAAATAATGTTACTCTACAACACAATCTGATCAACATATATAGAGATATTAATAACCCCAAAAATATTCATTAAACATTCTTTTCTTTCAGAAATAGGTACCTGAATTATTTTGTATGTAGTAATTATGTCTACAAATTGGTGAGGGGTAACTGAGAAAGATAGAGACAGAGAATTTGGGGAGGAAAAATATAGAAAAAAATGGCCAATATAAAAAAGTATTCTTACTTCTGTAAAGCCGTTTAGATTTTTATATTTGTGTCTTCTTTTCATTAATTATTTTGAATAATTTCATCACAACATTTTATAAATATTCTCCATTTTCCAGAATTGTTATCAACCATTTATAAGACATAACCTGACAAAATACATTTCTTTTGCAATAAAAGTCAACTATTTTGAAATATTTAAAAAAATTTATTTTCATTATAATCTCAACATCAATTTTTACAATTATGTAAGAACTAATTACATTTTGTTCTTATTGGTATTGTATTATAACATTATGTGAGTAAACTTATTATTAATTCTAAAAATTATGATAATATTATAAATATCTGTTAAAATTAATTGATTAAAACATGTCTCTAAACACATACTTCACCCTTCTACTAATAAATGCATTATGGTAATCATCCCTGATAACAGTTTACAGTGTTTATTAATGCTATCAATATAAGGGTGTTTAACTTATACTTGCGGACCTGAGTTTTCAACGATGAAACTGTCTCTTCTAACTCCCTTATTTTTGCACAGAGTGATTTGCTATATGTAGATCCATCATCCCTATGACAAGAACAGGCAGTCAATTGTAATTACTCGCATTAAAATTTAATCAATTTAATTTGGATTGGCATAGAACATGTCACAGAGAACTATGCAGGCAGGACAACTGCAGTGGTTTGGACATGTGTAACAGATGGCAGAAGACAGAGTCACTATGAGGGTGTGTGAAATGGATTATAGGAAATAAATAAAAAGGGGAAGGCACAGGGGTCTTGGATACAGGAAGGAAGTAAAAAAGTAATTAAGGAAAGGAAGGCAGTATTAAGAAGGAAGTATACAAATGAGGAATTAAATGGAAAGATATAATAGTGATGACTCAAGATAGAAAAGTTGAATTTAATTGTAAACATAAGATTTTAACAAATATAGTGTAACTTATGAATATAGCCACATATTCTGTACGATAATCAAAAGTCTGTTTTTTTTTCATAATATGTTGAGATATAAAAGTATGCAAAATTAGACATAATTAAATTTCTAAAACCTCTTTTGATTGCTTTTAATATGATTAGCCTTAAATTATTTTTTAAATAATTTACAACAATATATTATTTTGGTGAAAAAACTGTCTTGTATTATATAGGCCTACTATAATGCCAGCCTAAGTCATAAGATGGTTTAAAATACAATATAACATCACCGATTAAAAAAATTATTTTATTTTTATGCATGAAACTACATAGTCTGAACACTGTTACATTTAAATTATCTGATCACACAAAAATAAAATTAAAAAAAATTTTTTTTTCAGTCGACATTTTTTAATTTGTCAAAAATTTTTATTTGTGTCGACATTTCGACAATGTTTATTGTCATCATCAGGACAATTGTTGCTGACGCCAAACACACAATTTGTCCTGATGATGACAATATACATTGTCGAAACGTCGACACAAATAAGTTAAAAATTTGTGTTATTTTTGACCGATCCTCACTAACCCTTCACTGAAAAATTCATTGATTGACGGTCACTACGAATTTAAAGAATTAAAATTTTTAGTTACACTGTATCAGTAAAAAGAATATAGATATACAAATAAAATAAGAAAACAACAAAAATTCCAATTACTGGCAAAAACATGATTGAACTGAAGACAAAATTTGTTTACTTTTAATTTTGTATAGGAATCCTGCTCAGACATGGTGGCTGACATGCAGATGTAAAGTCATCGACTCTAAACTTTTCTCTAACATTGTTCCTGCATGCGAGCTGCCACATCTGACCAAAATTCCTGTACCTGACTGACGCTATTTCCTTATAATGAGGAAAACTAAAAACTACCTAAAATGAAATACCAGAAATGGGACTTAACAACAAAATACAAATAAGATTGAACACATTATATTCGAAAATAAGTGCAGACACATATTGTTGGAATGAAGAGTATCGAGGGAGTAGATTCATACAAATATCTTGGTGTTATGACTACAAAAAGTAGCACAAGTATAACAGAAATAAAAAAAATCACATAGGATAATGAAAACAAGTGAGGAGACAGTCACATTCCACTTTATGCAGCAATCAACTAGGGCCTGAAGAAAAATGAAAATATGTATAGACATTGGTGGAAAGTGTTGTAACATATGGGGCTAAGATGTGAGAGATTACAGAACATATGAGGAAAAGATTACGACCCATGGAAATGGGATATTGTAGAAGATGCTGTAGACTTACATTGCTCATATGGTAAAAATGAAGAAATAAGGGAAAGAAACGTATATACTGACTCACTAAATGCAGAAAGGCCATATCTATATATTAATACGTGAAGAGAAAACTTTGTACCCCTTTTTAAGCATATTGCGCGCACGGAGGAGTGTGAGATTTGGCATAGTTAAAGTTTATATGGAGAAGGAGTGCAGAAAGCTAAAATTTATATATAATATGTGTTACAAATACATTAAATTAAATAAAATAAAACATTCATTTGCACTTGAAAATTCATTTAAACTTTTTCAAACAATGGTAATTGTTAAAAATAAAATAATTTTGTTGCCAGGCAATAAAATTATAATTTTTTCATTTTACTGTATGTTCATACTCCCAATGTCAAACACATAATAGTCTGTCGTTTGTTTACGTTCATACTGCCAATGTCAAACACATAATAGTCTGTGGTCAAACAGTCGCACAGAGTAGAGATTGTCGCCAAAAAATTTTAAAATGTTGCCAACAAATAATTACTCAAAGATTGACTGAATGAGCTGTGAATTTTGTGTGATTTCAACTGTTCCTTTTTCAATAGTCTGTGGAGTGTACGTCAAGGCAAAAAAGCGTTTATTTTGTATTTTGTATATTAGATATCTGTGTTTTATATATTAATGTGCAGTTGAAAATGAAATACAGCTTGCTTAATATACACCTGTTGCAAAAGGAAAATTTTGTAGCAGCAATTTGAATTGACTTACTCTCGCCTAATTATTATTGGTGGTTTCAAAAAAGTGAGTACATTTTATTATTTTTAAATTAAACCCTGTCTAATCTTAGTTTCAGTAATTTCATTACATGTTTTTTTTTACATTCAGATATTCGCAACTACTTCCATTATGCCTCGACATAGAACAATGACGGGTCGGAGTGAGAGACAAAGAAGAAGGAATATATATTCGCGTGAAAGTCAAAATGATAATAGACCAAATGCAAATTTAAATAGTGTAAATAGTATAACATTGACGGGTCGGAGTGAGAGACAAAGAAGAAGGAATATATATTCGCGTGAAAGTCAAAATAATAATAGACCAAATGCAAATTTAAATAGTGTAAATAGTATACAAAATGATGAAATTATTTTGAGGGATACATTTAAATGCGCACTGAATGTCATTCCAAGAAATTTTAATACTTTTGATTGTGGATTAATGCATTTACAATGCAGGTTTTGCAATGCAAAACATTTCGAATCTGAGGTCACTTTAGCTGAAAGGACTGCATTCACTTCATGTTGTCATAAGGGTAAAGCAATATTACCGGCCTTAAGTCAAAATGAATACTTTAAATCATTGTATGATGGACTTACTTCAAATGAACCTTCAATAAAAAGAAAGTCAAAAAATTATTTTGAAAACATTCGTAAATACAATTTATCATTTGCTATGGTTAGCTCAGAAGCTAAAATTTCGGATACAGTTACGCGTGGAGTGTATCATTTTAAAATACATGAAGTTTTTTATCACAGATCAGGTCCAATGACTGCTGGATATGGTCGCTCACCATGTTATGCGCAATTATATTTTTATGATGTTGACACTGCTGTCAGTTATAGATTACGTGAACACTATAATCAAAGAAGCAATAACAATACAATGCGCGAAATCTCTCTTGAATTGGAACGCATTAATCCTTTCATTCTGTCATTCATTGCAATGAAAGATCATTGTCAGAGAGTTGAAAATCAAAATAAAGAAATTTGTATGCTCATTAAAGTAAATCGTGATTTAGATCTACGCCGTTATAATGATGCAGTTCAAACTGATGTACCAGTAATATTTAGTACAGTTGATGGTGAGCCACCCTTTGAACAAAATATGCTTTCGTTTTCAAAAGTTAATGGTAACGGTACCATTAAAAATATCTCTGTTTTGGATTCATCATTGGACCCTTTAGCGTATCCATTACTTTTTCCAAATGGTGATACTGGGTGGCATATCAATATTTCTCATAATGTACCAACTACATCTAATTCAAGAGCGCCCAGAAATAAATTAACCATGCTTCAGTATGCAGCCTATCGACTTGCAATTAGAGAAGATTTTAACATGTTGCACCATTCACAAAAATTATTTCTGCAGTGGATAGTTGATATGTATGTGAGAATAGAGGGCACAAAGTTACATTTCATTCGACAAAATCAAACAAGTCTTAGGTCTGAAGTTTACAACAATTTAACAGATTATTTAGAATTGAACCCCAATGCCAATAATGTTGGTTGTAGAGTAATTTTACCATCTTCATTCAATGGATCTCCAAGAAATATGTATCAGAATTATTTAGATGCAATGTCAATTGTACAACATTTCAGAAAGCCTTCTTTGTTTATTACAATGACTTGCAATTCAAGTTGGCCTGAAATAGTTAGCAATATTGGTGTAGGTGAGTCATCTAATTTTCGACCTGATATTGTTGTGCATGTATTCAAGTCCAATCTGAAAGCAAAAAATGGATATTCATTAAATGGATATCCATTATACAGAAGGCGTGATAATGGTATTAATGCTGAAGTTCACGGTAGTTGCCTCGACAATCGTTATGTTGTACCATACAATCCGTATTTACTTGCCAAATTTAATTGCCATATAAATGTTGAAGTATGCACTACAGTTAAAAGTGTTAAATACATTTATAAATATGTGTATAAAGGCTATGACAGTGCATCTGTTGAATTAGGTTCAGAGAGAAATGAACCAGGTCAAGAAATACAAATTTATGAAGTTAAAAATTTTTTAAATGGCCGTTATATCAGATTAACTGAAGCTGTATGGCGCATCTATGAATTACCAATGCATTTTCAATCACATGTCATCGTTAGACTTGACATTCATTTACCGCGTAGACAGAATGTTTACTTTCGAGAAGGGCAAGAACGTCAAGCAATTGAAAATGCAAGACAAACAAAATTATTAGCATTTTTTTAATTGAATCGATCAGATCCATCAGCGCATGAATATAAGTATATTGAAATTCCTTTCCATTATGTGTGGGAAGATTCCCGAAAAAATGGAAGAAGAGAAGGCGTGGAGGTGATAAAATCATTACACGCATATATGTAGTATCACCAAAACACATAGAACTTTTCCATTTACGATTGCTTTTATTACATGTCTGTGGCCCAAAATCATTTGAGGATGTTAGAACATACATTGGAATTATACACACTTCTTTTGTTGAAGCGTGTCATGCTCGCGGCATTGCTTCAAATGATAATGAATGGCGCGAATGTTTAAATGAAGCAAAAGAATTACATTCACCAAAACAAATGCGAAATTTATTTGGTTACATTTGTGCATTAAATGTGCCAGCCTATGCACTGGCGTTATGGAATGAATTTAAAGTATATCTTAGTGAAGATTTTTTGAGAGATTACAACGAAGAAGTATCCTTTAACACAGCTCTATTAGAAATAGAAGATATTTTGAATGTTCATAATTTGTCATGTCAAGAACTTGGTTTACCAGTTCCCACGTATTCGCAGAGAACAGACGAAGCAAATGCTATTGATCCAATAGAACAAGAGTTTCTGTTTTCTGAGCATTATGAAACTGCAAATATTGAACAGCGTAATCTAATTGATCGTGTGATTCATGAAGTTTTGCACCATGATAATGGATCTAATGTTTTTTGTTTAACCGCTCATGCAGGTTGTGGAAAAACATTCACACAAACAGCAATCATTCACAAATTAAATTCGCTTAATCTTAGTTGCATTGCAACAGCGTTCAGTGGCATAGCTTCAACTCTATTACTTGGAGGTAGAACTTTATACAATGTGTTTAAATTGCCTATACCCATTTTGGAAAATTCTGTAGCGAATATTACCGAAAATAGTAGCTATGGACGTTACATAAATTCATCATCATTGATAATTATTGATGAAATTTCTATGTGCCCACTGCAAGTGTTGAAAATCATAGATAGATTATTGCAGGATCTATGCGATGAAAATGATAAACATAAACCATTTGGAGTGAAAACGATACTTCTGTGCGGTGATTTTCGGCAAATCTTACCAGTTGTCCCAGATGGATCACGTGCAACATTAATTGAAAATTGTGTCACGAGTTGGCATAAATTTGTTTATTTTCATAAAGTAACGTTTACTCAAAATATGAGAGCCTTACCAAGTGAAATAGAATTTGTCAAATTCTTGAAAAAAATTGGTAATGATGAAGCCCCACAATTCCCTCAGTTTGGTAAAAATATTATTGAAATGCCTCAGCAATTAATAGGAGATGAAAATAATATTATTAATGAGGTGTATGGAAATATTTCCGAAAACATACTCTCAGATAACATATTGAAGTCAGTTATTTTAGCACCTAAAAATTATGATTGTACTTTTATTAATACTGATATACTTAATCGAATACCAGGTGAACAGAAAACATATCATAGCTACGATAAAATAATTTGTGATGATGACAATGAAATCAATAACTATCCAGTAGAGTTTTTGAATTCTTTGACTATTAGTGGTTTGCCACCACATAAGTTAGTATTGAAAGTTAATTGCATCGTTTTACTGATCAGAAACTTAAATACAAAGGAAGCATTAGTCAATGGAACAAGAATGCGCATCAAGTGTATGCATCGCAATGCTATTGATTGCGAAGTTTTAACTGGAACCGCACGCAATATGAGAATTTTGATTCCACGTATAAATTTAACATATTCCGGTACTGTTTTACCATTTAACTTTCAAAGAACTCAATTTCCAATTATATCTGCATTTGCGATGACAATAAATAAGTCTCAAGGACAAACATTCGAAAAAATTGGAATTTTATTGAGGCAGCCAGTTTTTACACATGGTCAATTGTACGTCGCAGCAAATCATGCATTTTTTATGTATAATCAAAATAATGATATTTAGGGATTACAATTTTTTTTTCCAGTCCTGGAAGAACATTTGGAACTTACAAATTCCAGGTCAACAGCTGATTTGATTTAATGTAACATTTAACATATGATAATATATGATATTATCATACCTTAAAAAACCAATTGAAAAAGCAAAATATTGTATTGGCTTCAAAAGCAAATAATAAGCTTGAGAACAAACTTAAGTTTAAAAACAAAAATAAATCTTTCGATGAATATGACGGTACTGGTGTATACAGGCTTAATTGTTCAGATTGTTCACAATTCTATATAGGACAGACGGGTTGTTCGTTCAAATTGCATTATAAAGAACACATCCCAAGCTCTAAGTCAAATATAGGAAGATCTACATTTGCTGAACATTTAAGTTTACAAGATCACAACATAAAAAGTATTAGGGAGAGTTTGGACATATTACATAATTGCAAGAAATCACTTAAACTGGACACTCTCGAACGGTTTGAGATATATAAAGCCACTAAAGAGAATTACGATCGGATCCTAAATGAAAAATCAATACATAAAAATAATATTTTAATCAATAGAGTCAATGATATAGAATGAGAAATTAGCTACGTCAGATCGATAAAGTTAATCAAAGGTCAAGTCGGTATCGATTAGTTTTACTGTGTAACGCGTTCCTGTGCAGGTTCACGCCGGCCGCGTGTACTGTGTTTCATTCTGTTTTATTTTGTTTTTACTGTATGTTAAATTATTTAATATTTTTGTATTATGTATGTGTTGTTTTTATTATTCGACGAGATGTGTAAACATCGACAAATGTAGTTTTAACTATATTCATGAGGATCTGATGATGACACATTAGTTGTCGAAACTCGAGTTATCCTGTATTTGGATTTTAAGGAGCGTGACATAAGGTAATAAACTGTTTTATAGTCTTAACCGCTTCTGGAGGCAAATAAAAAACATTCTTTTAACTGCATGATTTTTGTTTTGCCTTGTGCAGTTGACACAGAACAAATCTAATTCATCAGTGCCGTCCTCAACAAAATTATTCAGATAATGATATAAAAATAAAAATACATCATCAGAAGTTTTGAGGGCAGTTCCTTCATTGTAAACATAGCAAGTCATATTTCCAGTTTTCATGTCATTAATTCCAATCTATTTCATTTTCAGAATTCATAATTAATCATCACAATGCCAACTCAACAAAAATTACAGGTTGCAACCAGTAAAAATTAAGCAACTTCTAAATATACAAATCAGCTGATTTCAGAGAAGTACTGTTGTTAAGTGCTGAAGAGTCACATGTCCAGGATACATGGCCTTTCTGCACAAAATGAATACTTCAATAGCTGATTGTTGCATCAGTTGTATATAATATGTTATTAGACATACATCTCTCTTGCACAAATTGGTGTATTTACATAAGTACAGTGTGTTCCTATTTAAATATTAATTTATGAAAAAAATAGACATGTGGTCTTTCTGCATTTAGTGTTTAATGTGTACCCAATATAAATGACACAACTGATGCTACAAGATTAAGATGGTGCGGGCATGTGCGCTGTATGGGTAATAATAGATGGCCAAAGAAAATGAATGGTATGGCACAGAGAAATCTGAAGCATGATGATTGGAAAGCCCATAAAGTTTGGAAGCTATGATGTGGAAAACGACTTGAAATGTTGTTAAAAAATCACAAATATATACAAATTGTCCAACATTTCCTTAAAATTGTTGGATGTCTTGTTCCGCCAATAAATTGATTACTGAAACTGTTGCAACAATAGCCTCATGAATGCTATAAAGCTTTCTTTCTTTGTCATCTTGATATGAATAATTAAAATCACTTATCATACCTTGAAAGAAATTCATGAATTACCTCATCATTTTTACCTTTTACCGTGTTAGAATAATAAAACTACTCAGCTACAAAAACAGTCTTTTATTTCAAAAATCTATTACACTGAAGTCAATTATAATGAGCAGTGACTGTACTATGATTTTAATAACAATTAGGAATTTACTTTTTGTTGACATGTGTACACAGTGGTAAGGTGTAAGTTCATAATATGTTGGTATATTATATGTAATGTGTTATTAGTAGAGTAGTGTACTGGTATTTTAAATATGTTGATAACTATGTATTATGGTGTAAAATACTAGCCTAAACCTTACAGCAGAAGGAAATTTTGACTAAATAAAAGTAAATAAAATTAAATTTTAACGGAGTTCAATTGAATCTAATATTCATCCTACAAAATATAAAGTTTACTTTACAACCCACATAACTTTTAATTAACTGCTTCCATTATACACTTTACTGAATAGACAAACTAACCTTTTTAACCCACCTTTTGAGACTTCTTTTTTTATTATTATAAACATCCACCAAAATCAGTAAATTTTTTTATTTTTATAAATAAGGCCTTTTCGAAATTATTATAATTTCATCATCAGTTTACACTATAAAATGTTGTTATTTGTGTTCATTATATTTCACTTCACTTCATATTGAATCTTCCACTGCCATCATTATTTGGTGAAACCAAGCAAGTCATATATTGAAATAGTTGATCATTTTCGAATATAGTCTGCTGATTCATCAATTTGTTATATTTTTGATGTAGGTATATATATAATTTTTCTAACTGTATAATGTCATTTTTATTATTATTTACTTCTACTATTTCCATATTGTTGTTTATATCTGTTATACTATGATTCATATCAATAAGGTGGTCTGCTATATTAGAGATTCCCATTTTATTATTATTAAAGGCTCTGATAGGTTCCATAAATCTCTGTTTGAAATTTCTATATGTTCTACCAATGTATCGGTATCGATGTAATCATTACACTTTATTTTGTATATTCCACTTAATTTGTATATATCATAGTCTTTTCTATTTATTATTATGTTGTATATACTTTTATTTGGTTTGTATGCATATTTATATTTATGTTTATCCAATTTTGTATTCTTTATAATGTATTGGAGATCTCGATATGTGTATTTGTAAGTTAGGTATGTTATATTTTCTACTTTTCTGCCTGTATTTATACTGCTTAATGTTGTTATGTTGTTTAATATTGTTTTTTCCTTGTATTTTTTATTTAATTTGTTGCAAATAACAACATTTTATAGTGTAAACTGATGATGAAATTATAATAATTTCAAAAAGGCCTTATTTATAAAAATAAAAAAATTTACTGATTTTGGTGGATGTTTATAATAATATTATAACAAATCAGTGGCATAATGTTTAGCAAAACTTCTTTTTTTATAACCGAAAAAAGGTTAGTTTGTCTGTTCATACAAGTGACTTGGATACCATTATAAACATGCGTGTTAAACTTTATTGAAAACACAATTACTTGAACTTTATTAAAAACTTTTTTTTTTCGGTGAAGGGTTTGTGAAGAACGGTAAAAAAATATAACACAAATTTTAACTTATTTGTGTCGACATTTCAACAGTGTTTATTGTCATCACAGGACCTGTATATGAATACAAAAGAAATGTCAAACACAACAGAATAATTATTTGGGCGAACGTGTGTGTGTGTGTGTGTGTGTGTGTGTGTGTGTGTGTGTGTGTGTGTGTGTGTGTGTGTGTGTGTGTGTGTGTGTGTGTGTGTGTGTGTGTGTGTGTGTGTGTGTGTGTGTGTGTGTGTGTGTGTGTGTGTGTGTGTGTGTGTGTGTGTGTGTGTGTGTGTGTGTGTGTGTGTGTGTGTGTGTGTGTGTGTGTGTGTGTGTGTGTGTGTGTGTGTGTGTGTGTGTGTGTGTGTGTGTGTGTGTGTGTGTGTGTGTGTGTGTGTGTGTGTGTGTGTGTGTGTGTGTGTTTATAACGAGAAAATTATAATATCACAGAACTTAATTTATACAATATTATAATTTAAATTACACATATGTAATGGTATTTTTTTAATTAATTATAAAAGCAGTAATCAACAATTAAATATTAGATCTGGTACAGAAACCGTTTGTACATATATCAGTCAACATATAACAGTAAAACATATTATTCCTAAATACAGATTATAGGGATGTTCAATTATGTAATTATTAAAAGTTATTTTTATCATGTTTCACTCACTACTGGTATTAAAAACACCGTCATTAATTTAGAAAAGTCTAAATTACACAATAGCTGTAGAACAATCCTTTTTTTAATATTTTAATAATAAAAAAATAGTGCCTCCAGTATGGACTAATTTTTTATTACGCAAATATTTGTCATTATTAACAGAAACCATATATTAAAAGTTAACATATCTTTAAACAAGTTAACATTTAACAAAGCTAACAATGAGACTTTACACAAAAACTGATAAACATTAAAAACATTTCATCACAGATTTGTTGTTATAAATGTACATCGTTAATGAAGTGCGTGATATCTATGAACTGGCAGAAGTTATATTTTACATTCTCCCAATCTTCATCACCTACTTCTTATGTACAGCAGCAATGCAAAGAAAGAAACAAACAATAGAACTTAATACATTATATAGATTACTAGAAAACACCTTTGGTGAAATAGGTTGCCAAACAATACTATAAGAGAATTGTGCAATGTAACACGCAAAAATATTTAGATTGCTGATAAAGAAGACTATGGAATGAACTCATGTTGAGAATGGACAACACATGCCTTGTGAAAAAGGCAGAGGACTGCAAAACCAAACATCAGCAGGAGAGTCAGTCTCAACAACAGCATGTAGAATAATATGTGTTGTTCTATAGAACAGCTTAAGGTCTTAATGTAGAATTTCTAGAACAAGAAAAAGAAGTTAAAGAAAGCTGAGAAAGAATCTATTTGTATTTAATCAAATTCACTACAAATTAATATAAATACATGAAGAATAAGATTACTAATGAACTTAACAATATGTACATAATACAATGTACACACAAACAGACATAGTGGGAGATCTCGGACCCACTGGTGCGACAATGTTTGTGAGAGTGCAAGAGCGCTTCATACGGTTGGTGACTGGCCGATGATAGCACAGGATTGGGGTGGACAGAGATGGAGATTAGGCCCAATGAAGAAGAAGAAATAATGTGTAAAAAAATCTTGAGTTCATAAACCTAAAGTAACACGTTTTCCAGAAGAAGGGTATAATTACACTGAAATGGCATATCCTTGTACTCCATACTCACCTCATATCTCTATCAAATTCTCTCATTTTTGCATTCAGTGATACTATTTGTTCGTCCTTGACAGCGACTTCTTCCATTAACTTTTCAACTTGATCTTTCAGCACCATGTAAGCATGTGAGTCCTGTACAAACAAAAAGCTGTTCAACAGAGTTTTATACTCAATAAATGTTGTTAAACGATATGACACTTCAATCTATTATGTGTGGTGGTATAATTAATTGTATGTATAAAAAACACCATAATGTATACTGTTGTATTTAAGTTTAATATGAATGCAGCAAATCTACGTTTAAATAACTGATAAGTACTGTACATAATAGTACAGAATTTCTATATAACATGCACACACACTTACACAGACATGTGCGAGCAAGAATTCTTTATCTTGCTTTCACATTCTCAAATCAATCACAAAGTACTCAGCTTCCGGTTCCTGTCATAGTGCAAAAAAGGGAGTTTAAACTCAAAAACAATGCAATATGGTGCACTCCGCACTCCTTAGGGAGGCCTATGTTTCGTGACCTGCTTAAAATCTATATATTAATACGTGAAGAGAAAACTTTGTACCCCTTTTTAAGCATATTGCGCGCACGGAGGAGTGTGAGATTTGGCATAGTTAAAGTTTATATGGAGAAGGAGTGCAGAGAGCTAAAATTTATATATAATATGTGTTACAAATACATTAAATTAAATAAAATAAAACATTCATTTGCACTTGAAAATTCATTTAAACTTTTTCAAACAATGGTAATTGTTAAAAATAAAATAATTTTGTTGCCAGGCAATAAAATTATAATTTTTTCATTTTACTGTATGTTCATACTGCCAATGTCAAACACATAATAGTCTGTCGTTTGTTTACGTTCATACTGCCAATGTCAAACACATAATAGTCTGTGGTCAAACAGTCGCACAGAGTAGAGATTGTTGCCAAAGAATTTTAAAATGTTGCCAACAAATAATTACTCACAGATTGACTGAATGAGCTGTGAATTTTGTGTGATTTCAAATGTTCCTTTTTCAATAGTCTGTGGAGTGTATGTCAAGGCAAAAAGCGTTTATTTTATATTTTGTATATTAGATATCTGTGTTTTATATATTAATGTGCAGTTGAAAGTGAAATACAGCTTGCTTAATATACACCTGTTGCAAAAGGAAAATTTTGTAGCAGCAATTTGAATTGACTTACTCTCGCCTAATTATTATTGGTGGTTTCAAAAAAGTGAGTACATTTTATTATTTTTAAATTAAACCCTGTCTAATCTTAGTTTCAGTAATTTCATTACATGTTTTTTTTTACATTCAGATATTCGCACCTACTTCCATTATGCCACGACATAGAACAATGACGGGTCGGAGTGAGAGACAAAGAAGAAGGAATATATATTCCCGTGAAAGTCAAAATGATAATAGACCAAATGCAAATTTAAATAGTGTAAATAGTATAACATTGACGGGTCGGAGTGAGAGACAAAGAAGAAGGAATATATATTCGCGTGAAAGTCAAAATGATAATAGACCAAATGCAAATTTAAATAGTGTAAATAGTATACAAAATGATGAAATTATTTTGAGGGATACATTTAAATGCGCACTGAATGTCACTCCAAGAAATTTTAATACTTTTGATTGTGGATTAATGCATTTACAATGCAGGTTTTGCAATGCAAAACATTTCGAATCTGAGGTCACTTTAGGTGAAAGGACTGCATTCACTTCATGTTGTCATAAGGGTAAAGCAATATTACCGGCCTTAAGTCAAAATGAATACTTTAAATCATTGTATGATGGACTTACTTCAAATGAACCTTCAATAAAAAGAAAGTCAAAAAATTATTTTGAAAACATTCGTAAATACAATTCATCATTTGCTATGGTTAACTCAGAAGCTTTAAAATACATGATGTTTTTTATCACAGATCAGGTCCAATGACTGCTGGATATGGTCGCTCACCATGTTATGCGCAATTATATTTTTATGATGTTGACACTGCTGTCAATTATAGATTACGTGAACACTATAATCAAACATGCAATAACAATATAATGCGCGAAATCTCTCTTGAATTGGAACGCATTAATCCTTTCGTTCAGTCATTCATTGCAATGAAAGATCATTGTCAGAGTTGAAAATCAAAATAAAGAAATTTGTATGCTCATTAAAGTAAATCGTGATTTAGATCTACGCCATTATAATGATGCAGTTCAAACTGATGTAGCAGTAATATTTAGTACAGTTGATGGTGAGCCACCCTTTGTACGAAATATGGTTTCGTTTTCAAAAGTTAATGGTACCGGTACCATTAAAAATATCTCTGTTTTGGATTCATCATTGGACCCTTTTGCGTATCCATTACTTTTTCCAAATGGCGATACTGGGTGGTATATCAATATTTCTCATAATGTACCAACTACATCTAATTCAAGAGCGCCCAGAAATAAATTAACCATGCTTCAGTATGCAGCCTATCGACTTGCAATTAGAGAAGATTTTAGCATGTTGCACCATTCACAAAAATTATTTCTGCAGTGGATAGTTGATACGTATGTGAGAATAGAGGGCACAAGGTTACATTTCATTCTACAAAATCAAACAAGTCTTAGGTCTGAAGTTTACAACAATTTAACAGATTATTTAGAATTGAACCCCAATGCCAATAATGTTGGTAAAGGAGTAATTTTACCACCTTCATTCAATGGATCTCCAAGAAATATGTATCAGAATTATTTAGATGCAATGTCAATTGTACAACATTTGTTTATTACAAAGATTTGCAATCCAAGTTGGCCTGAAATAGTTAGCAATATTGGTGTAGGTGAGTCATCTAATTTTCGACCTGATATTGTGCGTGTATTCAAGTCCAAACTGAAAGCATTAATTGAGGGCCTTACACTAAAAAAAATCTACGGTAAAGTTGAAGCACTCATTTATACAATTGAGTTTCAAAATAGAGGATTGCCTCATGCTCACATTTTACTCTCTTTAAATGAGCAAAATAAAATTGTTAACGCTACTGATATTGATAAAGTTGTATCTGCGGAGATTCCCAACATTCAAACACATCCTACATTATATGAATATGTTGTAAAACACATTATGCATGGTCCATGCGGTGTACTTAATCCAAATTCTGTATGTATGAGAGATGGAAAATGCACAAAAGATTATCCGAAATGATTTAATGAATTTACATGTGAATCATTAAATGGATATCCATTATACAGAAGGCGTGATAATGGTATTAATGCTGAAGTTCACGGTAGTTGCCTCGACAATCGTTATGTTGTACCATACAATCCGTATTTACTTGCCAAATTTAATTGCCATATAAATGTTGAAGTATGCACTACAGTTAAAAGTGTTAAATATATTTATAAATATGTGTATAAAGGCTATGACAGTGCATCTGTTGAATTAGGTTCAGAGAGAAATGAACCAGGTCAAGAAATACAAATTTATGAAGTTAAAAATTTTTTAAATGGCCGTTATGTCGGATCAACTGAAGCTGTATGGCGCATCTATGAATTACCAATGCATTTTCAATCACATGTCATCGTTAGAATTGACATTCATTTACCGCGTAGACAGAATGTTTACTTTCGAGAAGGGCAAGAACGTCAAGCAATTGAAAATGCAAGACAAACAAAATTATTAGCATTTTTTGAATTGAATCGATCAGATCCATCAGCGCATGAATATAAGTATATTGAAATTCCTTTCCATTATGTGTGGGAAGATTCCCGAAAAAATGGAAGAAGAGAAGGCGTGGAGGTGATAAAATCATTACACGCATATATGTAGTATCACCAAAACACATAGAACTTTTCCATTTACGATTGCTTTTATTACATGTCTGTGGTCCAAAATCATTTGAGGATGTTAGAACATACATTGGAATTATACACACTTCTTTTGTTGAAGCGTGTCATGCTCGCGGCATTGCTTCAAATGATAATGAATGGCACGAATGTTTAAATGAAGCAAAAGAATTACATTCACCAAAACAAATGCGAAATTTATTTGGTTACATTTGTGCATTAAATGTGCCAGCCAATGCATTGGCGTTATGGAATGAATTTAAAGTATATCTTAGTGAAGATTTTTTGAGAGATTACAATGAAGAAGTATCCTTTAACACAGCTCTATTAGAAATTGAAGACATTTTGAAAGTTCATAATTTGTCATGTCAAGAACTTTGTTTACCAGTTCCCATGTATTCGCAGAGAATAGACGAAGCAAATGCTATTGATCCAATAGAACAAGAGTTTCTGTTTTCTGAGCATTATGAAACTGCAAATATTGAACAGCGTAATCTAATTGATTGTGTGATTCGTGAAGTTTTGCACCATGATACTGGATCTAATGTTTTTTGTTTAACCGCTCATGCAGGTTGTGGAAAAACATTCACACAAACAGCAATCATTCACAAATTAAATTCGCTTAATCTTAGTTGCATTGCAACAGCGTTCAGTGGCATAGCTTCAACTCTATTACTTGGAGGTAGAACTTTACACAATGTGTTTAAATTGCGTACACCCATTTTGGAAAATTCTGTAGCGAATATTACCACAAATAGTAGCTATGGACGTTACATAAATTCATCATCATTGATAATTATTGATGAAATATCTATGTGCCCACTGCAAGTGTTGAAAATCATAGATAGATTATTGCAGGATCTATGCGATGAAAATGATAAACATAAACCATTTGGAGTGAAAACGATACTTCTGTGCGGTGATTTTCGGCAAATCTTACCAGTTGTCCCACATGGATCACGTGCAACATTAATTGAAAATTGTGTCGAGATTATTGCAGATTCTGATTCTACTACACTCAAAACATGAAAAAAAGTCGTTTTCCGAAAAGTGTCTGTGTATGTGTCTGTCTGTCTGTGTGTGTGTGTCTGTGTGTAGATTTTTTTTCTATGGCAAACGATAACTGCCGCAAATTCAAACAGAATCAAATAATTTTTTGCATACAGCCCTGATTTGTAGAGTACTCACGACCTATTGTTTTTGGTGAAGATCGGTTAAGGGAAAGGGGTAGTTTACCTGTAACATTTTATGTCTTAACAAGGGTATTTCCTATGGCAAACGATAACAGCCACAAATTCAAACAGAATCAAACGATTATTTGCATACAGCCCTAAATTGTAGAGTTCTCAAGACCTATTGTTTTTGGTGAAGATCGGTTGAGGGAAAGGGGTAGTTTACCTGCAACGTTTTTTTAACAAGGGTATTTTCTATGGCAAACGATAACAGCCGCAAATTCAAACAGAATCAAATAATTTTTTGCATACATCCCTGAATTGTAGAGGTCTCAAGGACTTTCGATTTTGGTGAAGATCGGTTAAGGGGAAGGGGTAGTTTACCTGCAACCTTTTACGTTTTAACAAGAGTAAAGTACTTGAAAATTTATTTAAACGTTTTGAAACAATGGTAATTGTTAAAAATAAAATAATTTTGTTGCCAGGCAATAAAATTATAATTTTTTCATTTTACTGTATGTTCATACTGCCAATGTCAAACACATAATAGTCTGTCGTTTGTTTACGTTCATACTGCCAATGTCAAACACATAATAGTCTGTGGTCAAACAGTCGCACAGAGTAGAGATTGTTGCCAAAGAATTTTAAAATGTTGCCAACAAATAATTACTCACAGATTGACTGAATGAGCTGTGAATTTTGTGTGATTTCAAATGTTCCTTTTTCAATAGTCTGTGGAGTGTATGTCAAGGCAAAAAGCGTTTATTTTATATTTTGTATATTAGATATCTGTGTTTTATATATTAATGTGCAGTTGAAAGTGAAATACAGCTTGCTTAATATACACCTGTTGCAAAAGGAAAATTTTGTAGCAGCAATTTGAATTGACTTACTCTCGCCTAATTATTATTGGTGGTTTCAAAAAAGTGAGTACATTTTATTATTTTTAAATTAAACCCTGTCTAATCTTAGTTTCAGTAATTTCATTACATGTTTTTTTTTACATTCAGATATTCGCACCTACTTCCATTATGCCACGACATAGAACAATGACGGGTCGGAGTGAGAGACAAAGAAGAAGGAATATATATTCCCGTGAAAGTCAAAATGATAATAGACCAAATGCAAATTTAAATAGTGTAAATAGTATAACATTGACGGGTCGGAGTGAGAGACAAAGAAGAAGGAATATATATTCGCGTGAAAGTCAAAATGATAATAGACCAAATGCAAATTTAAATAGTGTAAATAGTATACAAAATGATGAAATTATTTTGAGGGATACATTTAAATGCGCACTGAATGTCACTCCAAGAAATTTTAATACTTTTGATTGTGGATTAATGCATTTACAATGCAGGTTTTGCAATGCAAAACATTTCGAATCTGAGGTCACTTTAGGTGAAAGGACTGCATTCACTTCATGTTGTCATAAGGGTAAAGCAATATTACCGGCCTTAAGTCAAAATGAATACTTTAAATCATTGTATGATGGACTTACTTCAAATGAACCTTCAATAAAAAGAAAGTCAAAAAATTATTTTGAAAACATTCGTAAATACAATTCATCATTTGCTATGGTTAACTCAGAAGCTTTAAAATACATGATGTTTTTTATCACAGATCAGGTCCAATGACTGCTGGATATGGTCGCTCACCATGTTATGCGCAATTATATTTTTATGATGTTGACACTGCTGTCAATTATAGATTACGTGAACACTATAATCAAACATGCAATAACAATATAATGCGCGAAATCTCTCTTGAATTGGAACGCATTAATCCTTTCGTTCAGTCATTCATTGCAATGAAAGATCATTGTCAGAGTTGAAAATCAAAATAAAGAAATTTGTATGCTCATTAAAGTAAATCGTGATTTAGATCTACGCCATTATAATGATGCAGTTCAAACTGATGTAGCAGTAATATTTAGTACAGTTGATGGTGAGCCACCCTTTGTACGAAATATGGTTTCGTTTTCAAAAGTTAATGGTACCGGTACCATTAAAAATATCTCTGTTTTGGATTCATCATTGGACCCTTTTGCGTATCCATTACTTTTTCCAAATGGCGATACTGGGTGGTATATCAATATTTCTCATAATGTACCAACTACATCTAATTCAAGAGCGCCCAGAAATAAATTAACCATGCTTCAGTATGCAGCCTATCGACTTGCAATTAGAGAAGATTTTAGCATGTTGCACCATTCACAAAAATTATTTCTGCAGTGGATAGTTGATACGTATGTGAGAATAGAGGGCACAAGGTTACATTTCATTCTACAAAATCAAACAAGTCTTAGGTCTGAAGTTTACAACAATTTAACAGATTATTTAGAATTGAACCCCAATGCCAATAATGTTGGTAAAGGAGTAATTTTACCACCTTCATTCAATGGATCTCCAAGAAATATGTATCAGAATTATTTAGATGCAATGTCAATTGTACAACATTTGTTTATTACAAAGATTTGCAATCCAAGTTGGCCTGAAATAGTTAGCAATATTGGTGTAGGTGAGTCATCTAATTTTCGACCTGATATTGTGCGTGTATTCAAGTCCAAACTGAAAGCATTAATTGAGGGCCTTACACTAAAAAAAATCTACGGTAAAGTTGAAGCACTCATTTATACAATTGAGTTTCAAAATAGAGGATTGCCTCATGCTCACATTTTACTCTCTTTAAATGAGCAAAATAAAATTGTTAACGCTACTGATATTGATAAAGTTGTATCTGCGGAGATTCCCAACATTCAAACACATCCTACATTATATGAATATGTTGTAAAACACATTATGCATGGTCCATGCGGTGTACTTAATCCAAATTCTGTATGTATGAGAGATGGAAAATGCACAAAAGATTATCCGAAATGATTTAATGAATTTACATGTGAATCATTAAATGGATATCCATTATACAGAAGGCGTGATAATGGTATTAATGCTGAAGTTCACGGTAGTTGCCTCGACAATCGTTATGTTGTACCATACAATCCGTATTTACTTGCCAAATTTAATTGCCATATAAATGTTGAAGTATGCACTACAGTTAAAAGTGTTAAATATATTTATAAATATGTGTATAAAGGCTATGACAGTGCATCTGTTGAATTAGGTTCAGAGAGAAATGAACCAGGTCAAGAAATACAAATTTATGAAGTTAAAAATTTTTTAAATGGCCGTTATGTCGGATCAACTGAAGCTGTATGGCGCATCTATGAATTACCAATGCATTTTCAATCACATGTCATCGTTAGAATTGACATTCATTTACCGCGTAGACAGAATGTTTACTTTCGAGAAGGGCAAGAACGTCAAGCAATTGAAAATGCAAGACAAACAAAATTATTAGCATTTTTTGAATTGAATCGATCAGATCCATCAGCGCATGAATATAAGTATATTGAAATTCCTTTCCATTATGTGTGGGAAGATTCCCGAAAAAATGGAAGAAGAGAAGGCGTGGAGGTGATAAAATCATTACACGCATATATGTAGTATCACCAAAACACATAGAACTTTTCCATTTACGATTGCTTTTATTACATGTCTGTGGTCCAAAATCATTTGAGGATGTTAGAACATACATTGGAATTATACACACTTCTTTTGTTGAAGCGTGTCATGCTCGCGGCATTGCTTCAAATGATAATGAATGGCACGAATGTTTAAATGAAGCAAAAGAATTACATTCACCAAAACAAATGCGAAATTTATTTGGTTACATTTGTGCATTAAATGTGCCAGCCAATGCATTGGCGTTATGGAATGAATTTAAAGTATATCTTAGTGAAGATTTTTTGAGAGATTACAATGAAGAAGTATCCTTTAACACAGCTCTATTAGAAATTGAAGACATTTTGAAAGTTCATAATTTGTCATGTCAAGAACTTTGTTTACCAGTTCCCATGTATTCGCAGAGAATAGACGAAGCAAATGCTATTGATCCAATAGAACAAGAGTTTCTGTTTTCTGAGCATTATGAAACTGCAAATATTGAACAGCGTAATCTAATTGATTGTGTGATTCGTGAAGTTTTGCACCATGATACTGGATCTAATGTTTTTTGTTTAACCGCTCATGCAGGTTGTGGAAAAACATTCACACAAACAGCAATCATTCACAAATTAAATTCGCTTAATCTTAGTTGCATTGCAACAGCGTTCAGTGGCATAGCTTCAACTCTATTACTTGGAGGTAGAACTTTACACAATGTGTTTAAATTGCGTACACCCATTTTGGAAAATTCTGTAGCGAATATTACCACAAATAGTAGCTATGGACGTTACATAAATTCATCATCATTGATAATTATTGATGAAATATCTATGTGCCCACTGCAAGTGTTGAAAATCATAGATAGATTATTGCAGGATCTATGCGATGAAAATGATAAACATAAACCATTTGGAGTGAAAACGATACTTCTGTGCGGTGATTTTCGGCAAATCTTACCAGTTGTCCCACATGGATCACGTGCAACATTAATTGAAAATTGTGTCGAGATTATTGCAGATTCTGATTCTACTACACTCAAAACATGAAAAAAAGTCGTTTTCCGAAAAGTGTCTGTGTATGTGTCTGTCTGTCTGTGTGTGTGTGTCTGTGTGTAGATTTTTTTTCTATGGCAAACGATAACTGCCGCAAATTCAAACAGAATCAAATAATTTTTTGCATACAGCCCTGATTTGTAGAGTACTCACGACCTATTGTTTTTGGTGAAGATCGGTTAAGGGAAAGGGGTAGTTTACCTGTAACATTTTATGTCTTAACAAGGGTATTTCCTATGGCAAACGATAACAGCCACAAATTCAAACAGAATCAAACGATTATTTGCATACAGCCCTAAATTGTAGAGTTCTCAAGACCTATTGTTTTTGGTGAAGATCGGTTGAGGGAAAGGGGTAGTTTACCTGCAACGTTTTTTTAACAAGGGTATTTTCTATGGCAAACGATAACAGCCGCAAATTCAAACAGAATCAAATAATTTTTTGCATACATCCCTGAATTGTAGAGGTCTCAAGGACTTTCGATTTTGGTGAAGATCGGTTAAGGGGAAGGGGTAGTTTACCTGCAACCTTTTACGTTTTAACAAGAGTAAAGTACTTGAAAATTTATTTAAACGTTTTGAAACAATGGTAATTGTTAAAAATAAAATAATTTTGTTGCCAGGCAATAAAATTAAAATTTTTTCATTTTAATGTAAATCTGTACATAGTATAAAGTAAAGTCCGTCTGTTTTCTCTCTGTGTTTGAAATCGCTAATCTCAGGAAGTACTGAACGGATTTTATTCAAGTTTTCGCCAATAGATAGAGTGTATATCGACGAACATTTATGTGTATAATTAATACATATATGTTGTACATTAGCTTAGCTATCACGGTTTATGTCAAGTAAGTGGTATAGTTTACATCTTATATATAAAAATGAATGTTTCTTTGTTTGTCCCGTATGCGTTCCTATACCATTCATCCGATTGCGATGAAACTTCGGTGAGTTGTTGTGCGCACGTCCGCGAAGGTTTCTTCCACATCTCCTCCTAAACCACTGTACCGATTTCAACCAAACTTGGAACAAATATTTTATGCAACGGGAGAACCAACATAGGATAGGTGTTTTTTCGATGGGGTCCTTTTGGGGGTTCTTTGGGGTCTTCCACATCGCCTCCTAAACCACTGCACCGATTTCAACCAAACTTGGCACAAATATTTTACGCAAAGGGAGAACAACATAGGACAAGTGTTTTTTTCGATACGATCCTCTGGGGGGTCCTTTGTGGTCTTAAAAAACTATTAGATCTGGTTACTATGGCAACCCAATTGAATAGATTCTGTTCTAAATATATTATCGCATTAAATTGAAGACCACGCGAATGAAGTTGTGGGCAACAGCTATTTATTTTTAAGAAGCCTACTTTAATTAAACTTTATTAATTAAACTAACATTTTTATTACGTACAACGTGAAACTCCGTAGCGAAGCACGGGTATTCTGCTAGTCATGTATAAGAGAAAATATATCGTGCGTGGCAGGCAAGCATATCTCAGTTATGTACTGTTTACGTTTCCATTTTATTATTATCACTACCGCAATAAAAAGGCAGGGAAGACACACACACACACACACACACACACACACACACACACACACACACACACACACAATTCACGTTATTTCTGGCCTCATTCATGTTTATTTTCTTACATTTGCACGGTTTTTACATGGAAAGTGCCGAACCCATACCAACATAACGCATGCAAGCCGAAAAAGTGTCCAGCGTGGATAGCGATTTGCTTCCTGTGGATCGCTGGGTAGTGTAACTGCACGTGTTTACAGAGGAACGATTCATAGACAGACTTTTCATCTTTAGGGAATGAACCCTCTGCAAGATGCTGAGGGTCCATGAGTGACTTCGGAGTGCTCCTTCTTTTCCGCGTGTTTGTTCTGTGAAACGTACACTGTAGATTCGCAGATTTATTCTAAGCAACGCTCAATAGGAAATTTTTGTCCACGGTGAACCCTCATACACACTAAACCTGCTCTGATGTTTTAATTACGGACATCATAATATTAAAACTTTGGAAACTTGAGCACTACTTAATGGAGATCAATCATTAACTTATACAAGCCATTAATTTTATGCATATTTTTTATATATATGTGTACAACGTTATCGGCAGCAAAGAAGTAGTTTTTGTTAAAATTCCTTCCCGGGATATTTGGCCGTAGTCCAATGTTTTCTACAAAACCAGACGTTTCGGCAATGCCATTGACTTCCATCATCAGTGAAAATCGAGTGCGATAACGTGAGGTGGTATATGTTAGTGATCACAGTACTGTGGTTAAGGCTGAAGCAGTAAGTAGAAAGAAGTAGTTTCTATGGTAATATTTCATTTCGAAAATGATTTTAAAAATAAATCTTAGAATATGGAAGTCATGTATGGTTCTCCATACTGATATTTTTCATAAAGTAACGTTTACTCAAAATATGAGAGCCTTACCAAGTGAAATAGAATTTGTCAAATTCTTGAAAAAAATTGGTAATGATGAAGCCCCACAATTCCCTCAGTTTGGTGGAAATATTATTGAAATACCTCAGCAATTAATAGGAGATGAAAATAATATTATTAATGAGGTGTATGGAAATATTTCCGAAAACATACTCTCAGATAACATATTGAAGTCAGTTATTTTAGCACCTAAAAATGATGATTGTACTTTTATTAATACTGATATACTTAATCGAATACCAGGTGAACAGAAAACATATCATAGCTACGATAAAATAATTTGTGATGATGACAATGAAATCAATAACTATCCAGTAGAGTTTTTGAATTCTTTGACTATTAGTGGTTTGCCACCACATAAGTTAGTATTGAAAGTTAATTGCATCGTTTTACTGATCAGAAACTTAAATACAAAGGAAGCATTAATCAATGGAACAAGAATGCTCATCAAGTGTATGCATCGTAATGCTATTGATTGCGAAGTTTTAACTGGAACCGCACGCAATAAGAGAATTTTGATTCCACGTATAAATTTAACATATTCCGGTACTGTTTTACCATTTAACTTTCAAAGAACTCAATTTTCAATTATACCTGCATTTGCGATGACAATAAATAAGTTTCAAGGGCAAACATTCGAAAAAATTGGAATTTTATTGAGGCAGCCAGTTTTTACACATGGTCAATTGTACGTCGCAGCAAGTAGAGTTCGATCATTCGATGGTTTGAGATTTTATATTTCCGAATATAATGGCCAAGGGCATTTAGTAAATGATGAAAGAGTTTTTACAAAAAACATCGTTTACACAGAAGTTCTGAATCATTAAATTCACTTTCAAACTATTTTAAGTTCAACGGACAACATTTATTTTTTTAACCGCCCAGTTTTTTTTATTTAATGAAAAATATATGAAAAAATACGAGGCATGTATTTTTTATTTCATTTTTTATTTTATATTAATTTTTTATTTAAATTTTATATAATTCGAAAAAGATAGGCAAAATAACTGCGTAGCCTTGGCGAAACCTGGTCAGTATGGCAATAAAAAAAACCCAAGGAAATGTCAAAAAACGCGTTATTGCTTTTTAAATATAGCTTAGCCAAGCTAAACCTCATTTTTCCTATCTTTCATATTTTTCAAATAACGCAAAAATTAATGCATAGAAAAAAAATTAAAAAATTATATAAGCTTTGTAGCAGATAATCTTCAAACTGTTTTCGAATTGTGTACCTTACCAAAAATGAAATGTAATCCACTGGAATTGAAAACAATGTATCTTATACTTCTATGAATGTCAAGTCTCATTTTTATTAGCATTTATTTGATTCAATAATAACATGAAAAAATTAAAACTGACAATGAATTATATCAAAAAATAAATACGAATACAAGCTGTAATTGTGTTTTTTTTTCAACTGTTACTAACATTAAATTTTAAATTTCATAGGTATTGCAGGGAATTAAGGCAAACAACACATGCTAATGACGTATTTGTACACGCTCGCAGCTGACGTAATAGAACAAAATTCAAAAAAATTATATGCAATGATTATAAAGGTATACTCTTTGACAAAAGAACCTCAATAACGTTGAAACTTAAAAATTTAATGAATTACGGTCAAATTTCGACCACTGGGCGACCACTAGTAAATGTAAATTCGCATCAACTAAAGTTATTAAAACAACATTCAGTATTACTACTAGCCTGAAATATTGTATAATAATAGTCCGGACACAAGCACACAACTCCAAAATATTCTTGGACAGCACATTAAAGTACAAAAATTAAATTACGCAACAATAAGCAGACATTAAATGGAATGAAATGTCCTGAGGGTTGGAATGAAAATCAGTGTATAGAAGCCTAAGAGCATGATCATAACCAAAATCAGCAGGACTCCACAGATTAAAGTAGCAAATGAGAAAATTGAACAAGTGACAGTTTTTAAATATCTGAGATGCTTGGTTAGAGAGGACGTACATTGTAGTCAAGAGGTGAAACGCAGAATTGCCTTAGCTAATGAAGCTCTTAATAGAAAGAAAAGATTATTTTTATATGGTCATTAGTTCATAAAGCTGAGAAAGATGATGTCAAGTGTTTTGTTTGGGGCATGCACCTACACGGGATGGAAACTCTGACATTGAGGAAAGAAGAAGTTACAGGCCTTCAAAATGTGGACGTGGAGAAGGATGGAAAGAATTTCCTGGAAGGATAGACTGATGAACGAGGAGGTGCTTGAAAGAGCAGGAGAGAAAAGGAGCGTATTGGATATAATAATGGGTAGGAAGAGAACTGGTTGGGACACTGTATGCATCAAAACACAAGCCAATGAGATCTTAGGAGCACTAGAGAGGCTGGTAAATGGGAACTGAAATAGAAGACAAAGGAGAGGCCAGATAATGGATGATCTACAGACGACATATCACAAAATGAAGAAACTAGCCCAGGACAGGAAAGCAAGGAGAGAGCATGCCTTGTAAGGCCTGCTCTCAGGCTGGAAATACGTACATGAAAAAAACATACAATAATAAACAAGTAACTTGTTTTTTGTTTTTGTGAATGACACACACACACACGTATGTACATACGTACGTGCACACGTACACACGCACACGTGTATGAGCAAGAGAGAGAGAGGGGGTAGAGAATAAAATAGGAAGGAACAATATAATAGTATCAGAGAGGCTTGTTCCTGAATAGTAACAGTACCTGATCATTAGTCTTGTTCTTCGCCTCATTAGCTTCAACTAATTCACTGAGCGATGCATACTGCTGTTGGAGATTCTGTAAATGATGTGTTTTGTTTTTCAGTTCAGCCTGTGCTGCTTCCCTAAAAACATCAAAGAAACATTTAACTAGTAATTCTGATTCGTAGGCTTGCATGGCTGGAGTCAATTTTGTTAAATTGAGAGCCATCTTCAGTGCAAAACAGTACTGTGGTCTCTAACATTAACACCCTACATTAGCACAAACTCAAATTTTGTTCCGAAGATGCCCGTCGATGGCACAGCCGAAACGTTTGCTATGGATTTTAGCACTGGACCATGACCAAACAGCCCGGGAACTCAATTTAACAACAGTAATTCTGATGTTTCAGTTTTCTTCTGTCTCATACAAGTCTATAACTACCCTATTAATGGACAGGTTAGCAGGTATCAGCACAGCACACCTTTCTATCATTTATACACAAGAGGAGAAGAATGAAGCTCACCAAGATGTTTAAATCTTACACTATATGTGACTACTTGTTCAGAAGATTATAGCAAGCCTCTCTGCCAGCAAGCACTTTGCACGTTACTGTTGAATTAAGCCAACTGCATGTTACCTATTTAACCCCCTTATGATGTTGAGTCAGTGGTAGATCCAGAAATGAGACACTTCATATACACACACACACACACACACACCTTCATGAAAAATCAATATATTGCTAAACTATCAAACGTGTAATGAAAGTGATATAATGAAAGTAATGAAAACAATCATCTTCTTTCTCCTCTTCTTCTTTTTTTTCTTCTTCTTCTTTCCTCAAGCCTGTGGAATGTTGCACCCTCCAGCACCATAGACCAGCTTACACCATAATACCGCTAAAGAGAAACCAATGTACAATTACCTCATACACAATGACGAGCTACATGATGGTGAGGAGGGGTGTTGGGTGTGTTCACATATAAATGTCACATTGTTACTACTACCTCAGCTGCAACAGCAACAGGTAGATGGGGTTGGACTGACTCGAGCTTGAGCTGAGCCACAGCACAGCATGATCAGCAAATGCCACGCAAAATGAGTTCTCCACCACTGAGCTATCTCGCTATAATACTGGAAATATTGCACAATTAATTTGTTTTTCTCTTCTATGTCCAAGTAGTTTTTGTATCATGAAAGTGTTACAAAATAAAAAACACAGTTCTTAAAATGTAAAATTCTTAATTGTCCATGTGGTGGTTTTGTAGGTCCAACAGCCTCAGGTTCTCCCACTGGAAGAACCTCATATACAAACATCAAGTTTGTAGGTCCTCATATACAGGTTGTAGCAATACAGAAAACATTGTAAAATTAATAACACAACTGTGAATTCCTGGATTTAATATCGCTTATATCCTACAACTGGTGTCACTGTTAGATGGGAGGTGAATCCTTACCATATCTTTTTTCTATTCAGAACTGAAGTCGTCAGTATTAGTATACTTAGTATTAGTATTAGTATTACTTCTATTCATAATAAAACTAACAATGATAATGTAGTTCCACAATGTAATCAAGTCCCGACCATTATCTTTCCTTTTTAATGCATGCCAAACACATGAAATCAAGTGTTTTATACCTTGCACTGTCACCTAGGTAATTTTTTAAACTCATGTAATCTGTATGACTCCACACTAAAAGATATGGTTTCAATACTAACGTTTTGCAAATCAAAAGTTGTAGTTTACTGCCAATATTTGTGTAAATATAAATTCAGGAATCTATATTTAAAAAATAAGACATTAAGATGTTTAAAAACAAAATTATAAAACTAAAACTAAGAAATTTTCTCTCTAACTTTCTTAGTCTCTCTCTAAAAGCAGAGTTAATTATTTTAATTTAGTTCATAAATTTATGAAATTGACATTGCTCACAGTTCACATTTTATTTCCCACTCATGGATTAAATTCAGTACAAAAGCAATTTGTCAAAAACACCTTCTTGTCCTATTTTTTTTTAAACAATTTTGTTATAACTCTGTGAGGATCTATGATTTTTCTTTCAGAGACTTGCTCTAGGTATGTATCAAAATTACTCTATATTTGTACCAATCCCCAACCACTTCTCTTTCAACAACCCTAACCATCC
This sequence comes from Magicicada septendecula, assembly GCA_034769895.1. Lineage (NCBI taxonomy): Eukaryota > Metazoa > Arthropoda > Insecta > Hemiptera > Cicadidae > Magicicada > Magicicada septendecula. Next base: position 437,256,431 of record CM068370.1, on the reverse strand, counting down.
CCTGAATGGTAAACAAATACTTTATGTATAAACTTCTTTACCATTTTATATAACTAGTATTAAGATAACTATTTTATTATAAATTCTCTTATGGTGTGAAGTAACTTATGGAAACGGTCATGATATATGCGAAACAAACAACTTACACAGTTATGTGTGATAAAATTCAAAGATCACTAGGCAAACTTTATAGAATAGAGGCCCAAGTAAAGTTGTATTAAACTACAGCAGTAAAGCTTGGATTATCAAAGAAGTACGTTAACAAAGAATGCAAACATCAGAGGTGGGATTTTAAGGGTGGTGAAAGATTGCAATCATATCAATAGTGAAGTTACATGGTTTGAATGTGTAGAATTTGCTGTAGGAGAGAAGGTTAAAATAATACTAATGAGTATCAACTAAAGAACTCATGGATAAACCAAAAAAATTTAAAAATAAATAAAGATACAAAATTATACTCTTCTAAACATTTCAAACATCTACCCAAACATTGACAATCCTATAAATGTCATAATAAAAAAAGGTATAACTCATTTTAAATTGTTTTTATGAATTAAACAATTGGAAAGTTGTGTAAATATATTAGGCTAATAATGAACTAAATACAAAAAAAAAGATTCCAAAAGTATTCATTAATTTCAAAAAGAATAACAATAACCTACTAATGAATATACAATCAGAATTTAGTAATGAAGAAATATTTTGCAATATTTTGAAATATTTTTCATATTTTGCAAGGGTGAGATATGTGTATTCCTTCAGGTGTTAGGTAAGTAGACAAAGCTGGGTGTGGCTTAATACGGTAATAGAGGGAGGGACGAAGCTTCGTAGCAAGTAACAGGGGCATGGTAAAGTACTTTACTTAATGGAATTGAGCCAATAGGGTAATGACTTGTTTACAAATTGACCTGCCGTGAAGGAGGATTCACAGGTATATATACAGGTTCCAGTGGGATATTTTTTGTCGTGTTTTAGGATTTGAAAATGGTGGAAACACTGAAAGGCCTCGTCCGGAACATGACAAGTAGCAGTTTAGCAAGTAAACACAACAAAGTTGCAAGCAAAAGTATTCAGCTTGATCTCTCAGCATATGAGTACATTTTCTTGTATCATAAATAATATTATTTTTAATATTTATGTTATTCTTGTAATAGTATTTAAACATTTAGAATATGCTCACATTCTTTAAAATATTACACTATGCTTAAAGAACACATAATTGTGGCAGTGGAGAATATTTGTAGCTATGTGGGGAAAAGAGGTTTGAGTGACCTGCCAACACTGCTTTTTTGTTTCAGCTCAAGGTGTATGGGAGTGAGCCAAACACCATAGTGCCTTACATGAAGTTCTAACTTCAATAATAAATGAACCGAGAGGAAGCGGAGAAGACATCTTGACACAGTAGAGAACAACAAAAATACCCAAAATGTATGGTTTATTATAGCCATTAATAGCCTGTATGGTTGATTCGGCCCCTGCTGGTTGTTATTGTTGTATTGATTGTTGGGCCTGTTGTAACCACCTCCGTTTTGGTTATTTCCCCTGTTATAGAAATTATTTTGATTATTACTGTTGTTGAAGTAATTCTGGTTATTATTCCTCGGATAATTATGGTTATTATTATTATTATTATTGAAACTTCTATAATTATTGGGGTTGGTTGGCGGATGACTAGCCGGTGTATGGTTTCCTTGCAGCCCACTTGGATGATTTCTATTATCATAGTTTCTGTAATTCGGGGTGTTCTTTTCCCTGTTCAATACATAATGTTTTCCCCGTTCATATTCCCCCAATAACGCGGCCATCTCTTGAATCGTTTTTATTCTTCCACTCAATCGGCTTTTGGTGATTTCCCTGTTGTAGTAGTATGCCAATTGGGTCACCAAGCACTCTTCTGGGATGTTAGGTTCTAGGTTCCTAGCCACACTGACTTTACCTAAGAAGTAGGCGGTTGGAGACTGTCCCAGGTAAGGGTCGAATCGGCCGTTGCTGATGTTATTTCTGACTACATGCTGCGTCGCCTCCGACCAGTATTTGTCCTTGAACAGTTTTTTAAATTCATTAAAATTATGTATGTCTGGTCGCACAGCCATCCACCAATTGTCGTGAACTTCCTTGAACATTTCGTCAATCATGCCCTTGATTACCGTCCACCGTGTCTCCCTGGTTCTGGCTAGGTTCTCTTCTACCCATTCAATGAACTCAATTGGGTTTCGTTTGTAATTTTTGAAGTTGATTGTTTCCCTATTCTCACTGCATGATATGTGTGAGCTCATCAGTGGTCGGTCCTTCAACGCATTTATCTCTTCTTGTAGGCGTAATTCTCTTGCTCTAAATTCTGCTATTTTCCCTTCTTGGGCAGTGGTGGTGTCCTTCACTTCACTTACCGATGCATCCAATTTGCTATAATTCTCTTCGACTCTGGTCTGTATTTGTTCCAATTTGTTATTTGTTTCTTTTTAGAGTCCTTCAACCCTCCTTTTACCTTCACCTTCAACTTCATTCACTTTGATCAAAATTTCTTCTCGGACTTGCAACACTACTTCACTGGTTTTCTCTGTCTTCTCTTCCGTCTCCATTACAGTCTGTTTCAATTCTTCCCTGTACTCCGTCAACTGTTGCTGTAATATATCCTGGTTGTATTCAATTTTATCATTCAGCATCTCGATATGTTCTTTCATTAGTCTCAAGGTTTCGCTGGTTTTCTCATTACTTCTCTCTATTTTTTCACTGATCAGTTTATTCTCCTCCTTCATTTTCTGTGTCAGAGTTTCATTTAATGACTCGAATTTTTTGTCTAGTTTTTCATTCATCTCCTTTTTCAACTCCTCTTTATTTTGTTTTAATTCCTGTTTTAACATTGTTTCATTGTCTTCTTTTATTGTTTTCCTGAAATCGCCCATTAACCGTATCATGTCCTGTAAGGTCAGGTTCTCCGGTTGTGCGGGTTTATCTGTTTCCACAGGAGTTAATAATTCTCCTACATCTGCCACCGAAGTTATTTCCCTTTCTTCATTCCGGCGCCTTTCTCGATCTCCTTTTCTGATCTCTTTGCTCCCTTTTACGAATCCTTCTCGCGTATCTTAGTCTGGTATCTCGTATCATGCTTTGCCGGTTCCATTTTCTGTAGTCGCCGCTAGAATCTGTAAGGTTTAACGGTATTATTTCTTAACTATTCTAGCCCTACTAGTTGCCGCGCCTCTTTGTAATAAAACTTTTTACGGGGTGTTTAGAAATAGTGTATCTATTACTCGTATTGTGCTTGTGTGCGTGACGAGCGTTTTTTAATTCGCTCGTTGGGTTCGTGGTATAGTATAGGCATATAATTGAGGGTATTAATCAGTTCAGTTACTTCTGTGAATGTTATTTGTATGTAGCAAGTCGAGTTGTACTTTTTCTTACCACATACGGGCAAACCGTATCTCTCGGCGTTCGGTTTGAATATTGCCGCCTCGCCACCTGATTGGCGCACGCCGTCTTGCAGTGTCGACTTCACTAACTGTGGTGTTTTGTTGTTTTAACTTTAATAATTCTCTATGTATTACCTTATTTTGTACGAATCAAACATACAGCGTTGCAGAACAATAAGATTTATTAACCCTTTAATAATTTTCAGCTATTTAGTAGTACATTATTTTATATTAGTACCGGCTTTTACAATTACTCAGTTGGCATGCTCAGTCGTTTGTCTTATGTATATGCCGCTTGGCGAATAATGTTGTTTACAATAAAATTGGTCACAGGGCGTATTAAAAGTCCTTTTGACTACAGAAGTTTTGGATTAACGGCTAAAATGCACAAATTTATAATAATTCTTAAAACTAGGTACACAATATTTAATACATTAATACTTCCAAGTAAGTAAACATCAATGAGAGTTAGTATAGTTTTTGGTTAGGATTTTGACAACAAGTTATATTTATTAATGATTTATTATAGATCAGTTTAAATGGTTATTCATTGATTACAGTTCAATAATAGTGATATTAGAAATACCTTCAGTTCTTGTTCAAAATAGTGATCAGTGAAGTGAAAATTGTGATTTGTTATTATGGATAAAAAATGGGAATTCGTTTTTAGTGAGATTATTGTTTTATACTCATCGGTTCTCGTTGGGGCTTCCTCGATGGACGTCTACTTCTTCCGGATGGATCTGGTCATCTTCTACTCTTCGGATGTTCATCAATCTCGTTCAGATGGTTTTTCCATAAAGTTCGGCTTCCATCTCATTCTGCAGTCGTTCGTCTTCTTCGGTTGTAGTAGATCGCTCCTTTTCTTCCTTCGGAATGAGTCATCAGCTATGTTTCTTCAAGTCTTCTTAATTTCCACTGATAATTTTATTTTGTGAGTATTTTAATAATAATTAGTTTATCAGGTGTTCCATAGGTGGCTATTACTATCTTTCTTCCTTCAGATTTCGGTCAAAATTTACGTATTTATAGTAAAATTTGGGTTGAGAGCTGCATACATCCGCCCTCCGCGTCGGTCAATAATGGATTAATGAAAATTCCAACGGTTTTTTGGCAATAAATTTCGGTTGCTATGGTTACCTATTAAGTTATGCTAATTCTCATTGGTTGTTAATTTATGTCATTGTTATATTCTAACGTTTTATTTTAGTTTAAATCTATAAAATATCTTCAAATTAAGATTTCTTTCTTATTTTAGTAGCTATGTTTATTACATGAATACCATTGTTCATAATTTTTGATAAGGATCATTTTGATACCCCTCATGGTTACTTTTGAGTAGTTATTCACATTTTTGTTATTTTTCTTATTTATATTTCATATACATTTTATCTAAAACTGGATGTTATTTATACATTTTTGTATTAGGCATACCTACTTAACTTGTTTAAACATTTGGTATATTCTGATTTGATACTGGGCTATTGTTTGTTTTTAAATTTACAAAATTCCTCATTAACTGTTAGGCCTAGAGCCTAGATTTTCCTATACTACTATCTAACATTCTTTGTAACTCCTTACCATTATATATGGTACCTTAAAACAATTTTTTACTAGAAACAAATAATAAACATTGGTGATTCTAACTACACCTCTTATTATAACAATAAACATTTTCTTGACAGGTTCAAGCCTGAAACAAACTTCTAACTACCTTTCTGTTTCTTACTACTATTTGTTTTATCTTATAATTTATTACATTATATTGGTTTTTTAAACAACAACTAAACTCTTATTATACTACTATTAAACTCTACTATACACAATATACTCTATTCCCTCATTCCTTCACTAGAAAACAGTGTCTATCTTTCTTGTTTACCTTTCATTCTAATGACTTAATTTCTATCTTATTTCATAATTCTTACTAACTATTGCTTAAATTAAACACAGTATAATTAGTTCATCTTACTTGCTAGCATAAAGTTTATCACAGGTCTTTCAGATATTCTAATACAGTCTACTAATTAAAATACTTTTTTATGTTCACCCACTACACCTTTTCCTTCATAGAAGGTTTTTTATTTATTCACTTTCACTTCCTTATGTAACATGCTATAACTGCATGTCACCACTTTTGTATTAATACACTCTTTATTCCACTCACTTGATATTATTCACTATGTTGTTTAATTATGTTAACATCATCATGTGGTTATTGGTTATGAGTATTTACTTTATTTTCCCTTCACTAATGATCACTTTTGATTATTAACTATGGCCTTTATTTGCCTCAGGGTATGGTTTACTGGTTTTGATTATTTTTATCACTATTCATTTGGGTGTGCTTATTATTAACTCCCTATCTTATATTTATAAGTACATTTCTTCATTAATAAAATATACATAACATTACTATCTTTCTTATTTGTCATTATTATCCTAGGTACATCTCATCTATGTTCTAACTACATTAGTGCATTTGTTTACATACATTTTATGGTCATTATTAGGGGATTACAATGTTCGTTATCAATTTCTTGATTACATTTGGTTCTTGGTTCCTTGTTCCATTGTTCTTCTTGTGTTTATCCAATCTATTGAGTCAAGTCATCGTCAGTTTATTAGTCATTTGTCATTTTGTCATTTGGTTATTAACCTCTGAGTTATAAGTTCTTGACCCTTCTTCTTGTCTTCAGCTTCTTTGTTTTATCATTAATTATCAATGTATTTTCACTACCTTATGTCATGTTACACATAAGATAGCGCAAAATACCACTAATGATTAATAAAAGGAAGAGCTGAAGGTAGGAAGAAATATTAAAAACTTATAACTTGAAGATTAATGACCCAACTACGAAATAACAACTGACTAAGGAACTGACTATGACTTGACCCAATAGATTGGAGAAAACAAGAAAATAGAAACAAGAAGGAAGGAATGAGAAACCAAGAAGTGACCCAAAGTATGACCACAATCATTGTAACCCCAAGATATAACTGACAAATAATATGTAAAGTAAATGCACTAAAACAGATAGGGCATAAATAAAATGTCAAATATATAAACTATAAAAAATAAACTAGAGATATTATGTATGTTAAATGAAAAGCAAAGAAACATGAATTTATAAATATAAGATTGGAAGTTAGAAATAAATAATACCCTATTAAATAATAAACTAGTCAAAAACAAGTAAGTTATAATTGAGCTGAATGAAGACAATAAATAATATCAAAAGTGACCAATGTGAAATGAAAATAAAAAAAAACAAATATTAATTACCAATAACCACACAGTGATACAAAACTAAATAAACAAACAATATGTGAAATATCAAGTGAAAGTGATGATAAATAAAGAAACCTCATATGAAAGGAAAAGTGCAGTGTAGGTATATACAATATAATAAGAAGCAGACTATAGTAATATAGCGAAACAATCTTTAATAGAATATTATATAAAAAGTATGAAACTAATAAAATTGTACCATTATTAATTTAAGTGATAGTAAGTAAGAATTACAAAAATAAGGTAAAAGTTAAAATTATTAGAGTGGAAGATAGGAGAAGCAGACACTATATTTTAGTGAAGGAATTTGTAAGTGAGTGATATTGTGCAAAGTACTGTTAAAAATCATTATTATAAGAGTTTCATTATTATAAAAAACCATAGAATTAATTAACTTAGAAGATAGGGGAGATAGTAGTAAGAAACCAAAATTAGAAGTTTAATTTCAGGCTTGAACCTGGTAAGAAATATTTTAATAATAAAAGGTGTGTTGTTAAAAGCACCAATGTTTTTTTGTTAATCAGTTTCAAAAAAAAAAATGTTCAATGAACCAATGAATAAAGTTTATGAATTATAAGGAATGTTGAATAGGAGTATTGTGAAACCTATGCTTCAGGCCTAGCATGAAGGAGAGAATTTTATAAGTTTAAAAAGAAAACACTAACCAATTAGAGTATATAAAATGTTTAATTAAGTAAGTGTATGAGATATAAAAATGTATAAATATTATTCAGTTTAAAAATAATTACAAAAGAAATAACAATAAGAAAATAATAAAAATGTTATTAACTAATCAAAGGTAACCATGAGGGATATCAAAATAATCTTTAGTAAAAAAGCAGAACAATGGTGTTAGTATAATTAATATTACTACTAGCATAAGGAAGTAATTATAATTTAAAGGATTTTGACATATTTGAACAGAAATAAAACGTTAGATTATAACAATGTTATAAGATGTTGACCAATGAGAACTAGTATAATTTGAAAGGTAACTATGGCAACTCATGCTTGTTACATAGAGTGACCGTTGAAATCGAAGGACTTCATTATTGACCAGCATAGAGGGTGGATGTATGAAGCCCTCGGAGCCAAATTAACTTTAAAAGCTTTAAATTTTTCCAAATTTTGAAAGAAGAAGTGGAAGAAGACTATTTAACTAAACCATTGATGAGATGACCAGTAATTAAAACATTTATAACAAATATTCTGGCCAACCTTGGAAGGAAGTAAATTAAATTAATATTCGAGCAAGTCTGGAAGAAGAACTTAACCTAAGGAAGAAGATCATCTACCAGAACTGATGGAAGCTGGACAAAGGATCTCAGCCATTTGAACGGGAATCTCAGATAATCCAAAGAAGACAGGACTCTTAGACGTGTTCCAGAAGAAGAAGAGGATCGCAAGAGAAGCTACGACCAGGAATCGATGAGTATAAATTAAATACTTCACCCCAAAAATAAACTTTCAATTACCCATAGTAAATTAACTATCTTATTTTCACTTCACAGATCACAAAATTAACTTTTGAACTGAACTTGATTATAAAATCACTTTCGATAAAATATATCAATCACTGAATTTTGATTTTATATTAAAATAATTTTAAAAACATAACTTGCTAACAAGAATTTAACCAAGCGTGCACTATTTCTCATTGCCAATGACTTACTTTTCCTGTTTTAAAATATCAACTATTGTGTAATTAGATATAAGGAATATTATAATTTATGTGCATTTATTAGTCTGTAATCCAACTTCTGTAGTCCAAAGAACTTATTCCCTGAGAAAAATTATTATTTTGTTTAACCATTAACCTGTACGCCATGATGGCATTTTGCGTATGAACTGAGCTAACCAGACGCTGCCAACCGAGCAATTTGTAAACGCCGGAATTATAAAAAATATATGTACCATTTATCAACTGTAATTGACCAGTTAATATAAAGAAGGGTTCAATAAATTTTCATATTTCTCAATTGCTGTATGTTTGATTCATATAAAAAGGGTAAGATAAGAATTTGGGACACAAACAATAAACATACGACAGTTGACGAATTCGACTCGGCCAGACAGCATGAGCCAATCAGGTGGCGAGGCGGAAAAATTTGAACTGAGCGGCGAGAGATATGGTCAACTAGTAAGTATTGAGACAAAGTATAAACCGGCTCGCTACACACTATTAAATAATTTAACATCAATAATAATTAAATACACCAGATAACTGTCTAATTACAATATACGAAGATCATCCAGAAAATATTACCCGTTTTATAATAAAAGAAATAACCAACATAGATTTTTGAAACAAACTTTTTATTTAACATAAAATAACCTTAATTTACTTTTCAACATAGTCGCCTTCTTTATTTATTGTACTGATCAACGAATTTGTTTATTCCCGCATCATATTCTCTGCCCCCAATTTTGTGAAAAAAGTTGTCAGTTATCTGTAATTCATCATCACTCACAAAACGCTTTCGCCCCAAAAATGGTTTAAGTTTGAAAAACAAATGGTAGTCCCTGGGGGAAGGTCGGGCTGTAGGCTGGATGTTCAAAAACTTTCCATTTAAATTTTGCCATCAACTCTTTTGTTGCAGTCACATGAGACTATGCATTGTCATGAAGAAACAAAATGCTGCTAGACAATAGGCCCCTACTGTGATTTTCAATGGCCCACCACAATTTTTTTAAAGTTTTGCAATATGTGTCAACATTTATTGTGACTCCAAGGGGCAGAAAGTCATCAAGAAGTGGGCCTTTTCAGTCCCAGAAAACAGTAGCCATATCCTTTCAAGTTGAGGATGCCTGCCTGCATTTTTTTGGTTTGGATGGTGAATGAGGGTCATGTCATTCCATAGACTGACATTTACTCTATGGCATAGCGTACAAAACACAGGTTTCATCTCTTGTTACGATGTATGTCAAGAATTCATCTGCTTTCTTCAAGTAATGATCCTAAAAAGACAATGCAGCGCCCGTACGTTTTTTTGTGTTCATCATTAAGACCATGCAGAACCCACCTAGCACAAATTTCAGGCGAATGGTGCAACTTCATGGATAACAGTGCGAGAAATGGATGAAAAATGTTCACCAATTTCATTGAGTATGACATGCCGATTCTGTTTGATGAATTTTGATGAATTAGTGACTCAACGCAGCAAATCATGTGTAATGATGGAAGGATGACCTGTTCGTTCTTTGTCACGGACATTCTCTCCCCCTTCATTAAAATTGTGACACCATCGCCATACTGATGATTCATCCAGCACATCACCAGAGGCGGCTCACTCATAAGGGCACATGGTCACGTGCCCCACCAGAAAATCACGAAATAAATAAATATTGTAGAAACGTCCTCGTTTCAAATGATAGCAATAGTTTGTAACAGTGAGAAGTCTGGAGAAATGTGGCAACGCGAAAACAAATGTGGCAACATAGCGACGGTCACAGATACGTTGTGACCCAGATGGTACTACTCCCTTCCACTTCTCAACTCTCTTGTGGTGGGAGAGCATAATGCTAAAATCCCATAGCGTTCGGTCACACTAGACTATGTGACCATTGACCAAACATTAACAGTCTTCAAGTAGTAAACTCTGAATCCTGTAGGTGCGCCACATTACTGCAACTAATGGATATTAATCGGAGCTATTTAGTAGACTATTACATTTTACCGCCATCTGAGCTGTTCTATAATACTAATAATTACTGTTACTTTCTTAGTATATATTGTTACAAAATAATGTTATTATAATGTTTCTATTGTGAATATGATTATAATAATTTTTGCGATTTTATATAATTTTAAATTATATTCTAATTGAAGGAAATATTAAAATAGAATGTGTGCCTAAAGCGGTTATGTTATGTGCTACACGATAATTGTGGTGGCAGTGCTTACAGTAATTGTATAAATTGTAGTGTTACAAGTGGTTTTCAGTAATCAGTGTTACGCACGCGTGTAAATAACGGTGTTGAAAATATTCAAGTGTCGGTATTTTGTGTGCTTGTGTAAATCTCTGAGACAAAATGAATGATGTCAAGTATTTACAGAGTAAAACTTTTTGCTATGAAGATAGGTTAACAGCAAAACAATTGGGTCCACCAAGACCGCAGTTGTCTATCAACCAAGTGTTTAAGGACAAAAACAGAACCTATAATGAACTTTCAATACCACAGTGTACGAAAAATGAGAATGGATGTGCGGATGCCCCACAATCAATGCTTTATTTTGCTTTGCTTGTCTTCTGTTTGGCGGTGAAGACACGTGGACTAAGTCGGGTGTTAAAGATCTGAAACATTTACCAGAAAAGAGTAAGAAGCATTCGCTGTCTAAATGTCATTTAGACAATGAAATAAGTTTAGCCGTGCTAGGTATTGTAAATATTAGGTTGCAACTCGATGATGGTTACAGAATTTCTGTTCGTAAACATAACGAACTTGTAGACAAGAATAGATACATCTTGTCTCGAATAATTGATGCGATTAAATTTTGTGGGGAATTGAATTAGCTTTATGTGGCCATGATGAAATGGAAGAAGCAGCCTGTAAAGGTATTGATTTTATCAGAAGATTCCAAAATAATATAATACAATAATATTATTACTAAGACTCACTGCTGCCAGAATTTTACCTACCGTCATATTCCCCTTTAAAAAACTTACCTTATTAACTACCCAGGTCGCCACGATATTTTATGGTTTAATATCGAAACCTTTACACTCTTGCCCTTATAAAAATCCCACTATCTGACTACCCTTAATACTCAGAAAATCCCAAAGAACGTTAGACGAGGTTTTCAGCACAGAATAGGAAATGGTTATGGCGTAATAACTTAATCTAACACATGTTTTATATTGAGACAAATCTTATTTTATTGACCATATCATATTCCCTCTTTACTCAACGATTATAAACAAATCTATTTAATTAGAATTCTTTGAACAACTACATTTCGCTATGAACCAGTACTTTAATTATTACTCCCCTTTTTACTCGCATACACTCTCTCATTCTTTACAATCGCTACATATTTTTTCCCCCTTTTACCAAGCACTTTACTGTTTTAAAAACTTACTGGCCAATGTATTTACTGTACTTAGATTTTCTGGCTATTCACTTAGTCTGGCATCTTCACTTGCACTTTCACTTTAACTACACTTATCCTGTCCTCACTGCTTTGCATTAAGAGTTCATTGTATCACGTTCACTGTTTCTTTATAATATACTTCCTTGGTGTTTCAATACGTTTCGGTAGGTCTAGGCTACTCTTTCCGCTTCAACCTACCGAAATTTCCGAGGCCACTGATATAAAGTTTTACTTATAGACGACTATATGCTGCCACTGTCTGATGCAAACACTATGGTGACAATGCTCTTACTGTGATTCACAAGGGAGACTGCTGCTGGCAAGCTATTGGATAATACGTCTGGTTGGGCAGGCTACAGACTTCAGACATAAACATAATTATAAATAGTCTGCCATAACATTGCATGTTACAATGGGGCACCTCACAGGTGAATACTAACTGCTTTCAAATTAAAACTGAATTGAATCTTTACTATCTCTGACACACAATTCTGTACCGTTACAATACCCCCCCCCCAATGAGAGGTTTTATGCCGAGGCATAAAAACTCTCATTGCCTAAAACCTAAGAGGATCAGTGAAGATATGGCGCCGCAACCCCCTTTAAATCCTTACTAAAATCATGGGTACTTACCCCCCTAGTCTGGCGGCTGTGGTCGCACCCATCCGACCTTACTGGACTTCTCTGCTCGAGATCCCAACACCATAAGCTCGGACAGATACCCGCCACAGTATCACCTGACTCTGTAACATCCAATTAAAAAATTAACAAAAAGGCCTTCCATTATACCATATCCCACACTGATTTGTTTCCTCTTAGTCGTACTGGTTCATTGACAAAGTACTGGTTCTTTTATATACAAAGTGCTGGTTAATCATTTAGTTTAGTTGCCCTACAATGGCAGCTGGTCTGTATTCATACATAATTACATAAACAGGATACAACATAATAAACATTCCAAATGGACATTGTTATAAACAAAACATTACTACCTTATTCATTACAAGTCAAAAATAAATTCATAAAATATAATGTCCACCTGGACATCTAAACTTACGGTATACTTACAGCTAAATCATACAAATTGAATAATGTTCACAATACATTATTACCCCTCCAAAACTTTTATACATTATAACTCCAAACAATTTTTTGATTATTTTTACCCAAAGATTTACTTCAGTATTCAATTTTAAATGAACATTTTAATCATTGTTTTCATCAATTATTATTTATTTTATGATTACAGTCAAAATTCAAATAAAAATAAGTTTAAATTCATTATTAAAATCCACCTGTTCAATTAACTTAATTACCAATTTAATTTAATTTAATTCCTCAACTCCTAATAATATCAATCTGATTTGTTCAAAACAATTTCATTTACTTTAATTACATTTTCCAACATGATTCTACATTAACATGAAAAATTACCTTCATTTCTTCACATCTGGTATTTCTTTTGTTTCATAACAGAATTTACTCATAGCACTGATTCATCAAACTACAACATTCTTGTTGTTGTCAACTCAAGCATGAGGCAAACAATCTGCCTGTTTATATCAACAGTTGTATGCCAGACTGGTTTTATAAACAGACTCAGTCTCAACATTCCGGATTACATCACCACACTATGATACAGTATTAAACAAACTGATATTTGATAAACCTAAGGGATTTGGTTATTTAATTCAATTATTTACTAAATAGCTCCTTCGAGCGCCATCTTGTTACCAACTGTAATAAGAAAATTACCAAGGTTCGTTTAAGCGAACTAGGAGAACAGAAGGTGGTTGCTGAAATAATAACAATCATTTATGTTCATCAATAATTAAACGTTATTAATACTTTATTATTATTCATATTTCATATTGATAAAATCATACAGACAAAATTTGAATTAATAATTGACAAAAACGTAAATAATAGTTGTTAATTACCTTGAATCTCTTTTAATTTACTTACTCGCATTACAATAACAGATTCTTGAAATACATTTTTAAGAATTATAACGGGAACGCAAACCAGCCTTCTTATTACTATAAACTATAGTAAAACTATATTCTCACATACACACACCACACAGACAAAGCTACTTTAGAGATCTCATTTTTTAAATATTTTATACTTTCTTCAAAATTTATTTCCCCATTTTATTTAATTTTTTAAAAAAGAAAAAACCAGCATTTTTAATTATTATTTTGAATGTCTACTTTCCTGTTTACGAGTAGAAGTTCGACTCCTGGGGTGTCTCCTCATGGCGTGCACTGTTTTACTGTTTTATAGTTCGCACTATCACATTTTACTGCCGAACTGTTAATTTTGGATGACTATTGGCCGGAAAACTGTTTGTATTTTAGATGTACATATAAAGATTCACATTTTTTATTGTATGCGGGCCCGCACTTACGTTTCGAAACTTTGTATCGGTGTTGCTCGCGCGAGCATGGAATTTTGACTGGGAGCGAACTACTTGCGCTAATTTGTGAAGCGACTGTTGTTCGTTCAACTCTCATTGGTTTACAGTTTGTATCCGTTCGCCAGTGGACTGTTTTTTGGCCTGTTGACAAAACTGGTGACACACATCGTTATATAATTTGCTGACGCAACGCATCGCCTGATGTCTGGTTGTGTAACGTGTTTACAGATTTAGTTACATAACGTGTTTACGTTTTCCGGGTTCGTCATTGTCCTTGAACTGACTCTGGTACATTTGCAGTTGTTATTAAACTGTCCACACAATTATTAACCAATTCTCACAGTCAATGCTGCCACGTTGCGATCGCTTCCACAATAACAACTTTACCTCTCGGTCATAACATTTTTCTATCACTCGACAAGTTATTTATTATTTATAAAAAAAATACAAATTCTGTTATTACCCCAGGTATGCCCAAAAATGCCCCGCTACAATACCCCCTCAATGAGATATTTTATGCCGAAGCATAAAAAATCTCATTGACACATTCATACTTGCTAAAGGGATCAGCCAGGATATGTCGCCACAACCCCCTGTATGGTTTACACAAAAGAATAATCAACTCACCCTTGGTCCGGTGACTGTGACCGCATCTGCATGACAATACTGGACTTCTCTCTCGAGATCCCAACACCGTAGAGTCAGACAGATACTCCACGCCCCTGCTCTGACGCGCAGGCCAGCTCAGGTCCGCCGCCACAGCACCACCAAACACTGAAACAACAAATCAAAATATTAAATAGTGGCCTTATACAACACCATATCCCCAACTGATCTGTTTCCCCCTAGCGGTGCTGGTTTGCGCTAAGAAGCACTGGTTTTGTTTTTCATTTATCGCTAACATGTATATATCATAACATATTTACCAACAATATATATATACCCCTCTTAAAATTCCATCCACTTACCCTTATCAACTTTACCCCAAAATTCAAAATCATTGCCCTGATTCCCATCAGAATTTAAGCAAACAGACGACTGACTTATTAACATTTCCCATTACCATATTACATTTCTCTCATCCCCAATTTAAAAATGCATTTAAAATAGTTAACTTCATAAACTTCTCTTAAACTAACAAACACAATATAACATAAGAAAATATAATACACTTCTAATTCACATTAAAATAAACAATTGGTATTTAAAATGTTACACACATTAAGTTGGCATATGAAATCAGAAAATTACTTTTAAACTTGATTTACTCTTATTAATTCGTTTCTCAAAATTACAAAAATTATTTTTTTTTTTTTTTTTTTTTTTTTTCAATTCTGGCCATCATTATTCCATTTCATTACTTTGGGTGATTCTACGTTATTCCTTATAATTTACTTTATCAACTTGGCATTTACTCACAAACTTCCCCTTTCATTACTCTAACGCTCCCTTACAAAATCTTTAACTAGTATGACACCCCACTATCAAAATTTTACTAACCCTTCTCTACCTCTAACTACTTACTATTTTAACTCCAATCGCCACCTTCTACTCTTATAAAAAAAAATACTCTCTAACCCTTTGTACATAGGATACGTGTTTCCTTCCCAAAACTCATTCCCTTATGTTGGTCCCTGGACTCCCCCTAGGTAACCCTTTCCGGCGCCAATCGGTCCCTATCCCGTCCCAACCCTTATGTTGCGGACTCCCACATTACACTACCACTACTACAAAATTGCCATCCCCAAAAAATCTCACTCTCATAACTTCACTACAACTACAACAAATTAACATCAACAAAATAAACAATATATCGCTCAAAACTCTACATAAATTCTCCATTTCTACTGTGTCTCCACTTATACTTCTCAAAATTCTATAACATACATTAACTCAAAACAACATTGCATTATTTTCATTTCCACTATTACTTTAACTTTTACTTCGATTTGAACAGATCTATATGTCCCACAAAATTCAACTTGAATTGACTCAAACATTTTATTCAACTAATTACTATCACCCATTTCTATCTTTTACAACCCATTGAAAATTTTACCTATCACTACTATTTTTCATTTTATTTTAAGATCTATAAACACATTGAAAACATATTATTATATTTTTATAATACTTATTCCTAACATACTAAATGCAATCAACACAATAAGACATAATAACACAATATAAGAAGTATTTAGTGCATCTATTTTTTTAAATTCAAACAAAATTATTGAGTAGCAAATCATCATTATTAATTAAAATATATCAAATTTTTAATACGTTATCCCCTTGGATAACCTCCCAGCCACACACACTATTTCAATTATGTAAGACTGTGGCGCCTTTTCGCTTCCACAGAGACTGTATATTTTGGAGCAGGTTTTTTACCTCTCCGTGTCTCTGCTTCCGCTGTTAAGTTAAAATTGGTGAACATCAACATGTTCTCGTTAATAATCATGCACCCTTAAACGGATCTACCACCTGGCTCTGCTGCTCCTTCTCGAACAGAGTGGCAGCCGCTGTTCCATAGTTTGGTGATTCCCCTTTTATTACCCCCCATCAATTTCAAAATACACCTTTACAACGATAACAGCTATGGCCAGTTATGGTCAGCGCGTAATCGTAATGTGCCCCAACCATAGCTGTTAAAGCTAAACCAATTCCACGGTCAGGGTTCGGTGAGGCCGTAACCGCCCGAAAATTTGGGGAATCACAAGTAAAATATCTTTCGTAATATTAAATTTACGAATTTATATTTAAATGACAATATTAATTTAGATGGGGTTTTAACCCACTTTATATGGAAGCTTAACCATTATTAACCTAAAATATTAAATACAAAATCTACAACCTTCCCCCATAGCAGTTCCACACTACACTGTTATGTCACTTCATTGAGCACCAAACTACCCCCCAAAATTATCCCCACATCTTGTATTGATAACAAGTTCTTATATTACTACACATTTCTTCAAAACGTTCCTATACCCACTAATACTAAAATCTAACAATTATATTTGGTCACCTAATGTTAAAAAATTTAGAAGAAAAACAAATTTATATCTTAAATTTAGAATTATACACATCCAAAATTATTTTGGGTTTTTTTTTTTTTTTTTTTATATTGCAACACATCTTTTTATGATTTCTTTCATTATGGATTATGAGTTTTACATGGACCTGGTTAGGGTATACCATGCCAACACTTACCTGCAGTATATGGTACTTTTCTGCTTTGCCGGCTATTAGGTATGGGATTTGGGCTTATTAGGTATCAGGTAACGAGTTGGGACGATGTGTTTCCAAAAGAATTATTTTAGGAAGCTGAGTTGTATAAATTGTGAATAAATGAAAACTACCTTTTTAGTCTATCATTCCAATGATTATAATTGTCACCCTCAAGGTGCTTATCTTTAAACAAATCATAATAATACAAAGAATTTCAAATATTTAACACGATTTACGGCGGGTTCCACTAATTTATATTCTTTCTTGAATATTACTTTACACATATTTTCTCTAGTGATATATTGTTATAATGCTTACGTCTAACAATCACATATTAAAATCATATATCTTAGTACATCATTTATAAGTTCCTGAAAATAAGACATACAATACACAGTATATACACAAAACATATAACATGGAAATATACACACATATATGGGCAGTTTCACACTGTCTGCCTGTAATTATAATTCATTTATAAATATCATTTTGTTATATTGAATTTAATTATTTAATAAAATGGAAATACTGAATTGATTTCATTCTATGAAATCCGTAACCCTGTTCTTTATACATGAAAAAATAAAATACGAACTTTTTAAATGAACATAACAAGGGTTATATTTATCGTTATCTCTATGGTAATTATTATTAATATAAACACTTTTATTAAGGGTAACTCCCTTTTAATTATTCTACTCTTCAGCCTGCTTGGCTATCAACAATAATTAATATGAAACAATAAAATTTGTGACATCTAATATCTTGATAAACACTCTTAGAGCTTCTCTGCACTCTCCCTTAATTTATCACATTTAATTTATCAAATATAATTTTTTATACAGTGCACAATCTCATGAAAACATTTGCTTAGAGTCTTTCTGCACTCTTATTAACATATTATTATAATAATCACACATTATCTAAATGTTCTGTCTTTTAGAATAAATGTCTCTATATGATATACAGTACAACATTTAAAAGTGTCTTTAAGCTTTAGTCATACCGCCTATATAATTAAATGTTTATCAATTATTTAAAACTGTTCAATTTCGCTTATAGCGGCTTTTCATTTACTTTTTGTGTTTTACAACATTATTATGAACCCTGAACCATATCAGGTCACCTGTTTTGATGATTTCATGTTACACAGATGTACACGGGTCTCAGGCGTCGGCGTTGAGTACAGCTATTCCTCTCGAAACCTCCGTCTGCGTCGCTTAGCGGTGTATGAACAGCTAGGCTAGGCGTCGTTCCTTTATCGTCATGGACACAGCGTCTCTGGCCTCGGGTATAGTCTGATGTCCGTAGTACGTAGTTGTAGTAACTCAGGTGTCTGCCGGTCTCATTGAAGCGTCTTCTGCAGCATATCGTTCCGTGTGTACGACTCAACGAATACTTTATGAATGCCCCCGATGCTCGTTTTGGCTCACTGTTTATAGGGCAAAGCCACGTGTGCAAATGAGTTTCTATCGGCGAATATCTCAACAATCCTTTATTTATTTAGGAAACAAAGTTGTTTGTTAGACGTGTCTTGAACACAGTTATTAGCTATGTATACACGCGATCTTTAATTAGCACCGCGAAAGGTATGAAATAGTAAAACGCTTATAGTTCACGACACTCTCACTATCTCGTTATGTGTTTGGTGTCTAAATAAAGCTACATTTCCGCACTATTCACTGGTCAACCTAGTTCTTCTTAATCTTTTGTCATTTTTTTATTATTTAAGTTTTAAAACACTTCTGACATGTGCCGACAAAATTATACATATTTATGCAGGTGGACTGTTATCTGTTTTGTTTGCTATATAAAATCTTATCTGTACCCTTCTAAATGTACAATTGTAGCAGATAACGCTTATTATGCGTACTCCAGTTAGAACGATAAACATTGATAACAATGTTTTGTTATAACACTCCCCCACTTGCTTTAAAAAAAATTGTTTGTGCTTTACAGAACAACATATTTTTTTTTTTTTTTTTTTTTTTTTTTTTTTTTTTATCTATGTTTAGTACATACACAGTCAGTTATATTACATGTTTATTAGAAAGAATATAAAATCTTATCTTACAGTAACAATCACATATGGGTATTATTGGATATAATGACGCAGAGATGACGCATGGTACTTTCCGACGTCCTTTTTCTTCACTGGGTCATATACCATGTAGGTGTGTGGTCCTAGACGACTCCTTAGTTCATATGGGCCACAGAATAATCTGAAGAATTTCTTGGAAGTGTTTAATATACTACTTCCCACAGGATTTGTCTTTATCAATACCTTATCACCAATCTGGAATCTTGTCAATCGGTGAGTTCTATTATACCGGTCTCTCCTTTTACCTGCTTGATGATATAACTGTCGTTCAGCTCTGTTTATTTTAATTTGCATTGGCAAATCTACATTATAATTTTCCGGTTTATTAATCATGTTGTGCCAGAATCTTTTAGGTATTTTATTCTCACTTAATTCTAACGGTGTGTATCCTGTAGCTTCACTATAATTGTGATTCATTGCATCTTCGAAAAATTGTAGATAGTCAGGCCATTTACTCTGTTGATTGTAGCAATATAACCTCATGTACTTGCCTAACTCTCTATTTATTCTTTCAGCAAGATTAGTTTGTGGATGCCTTATGGATGTAAGTATAGGTTTTATACCTTGACTTGTCAATGCGTCCTTCCATAATTTATTACCAAACTGCTTACCTTGATCTGTCAACACTTTATCCATTTTTCCATACTTTGGTATATACTTCTGGGTGATGACGTTCAGAACAGATTTCATGGTGGGTCTTCGTACAGCATATAACTTTACTAGCTTGGTAAACACATCTACCGTCACAATTATATGGCGGTACCCACGACTTGATCGCGGGAGTGGTCCAAGGAAATCAAGTGCAACTATATCCCCCTTCTTCT
This sequence comes from Magicicada septendecula, assembly GCA_034769895.1. Classification (NCBI taxonomy): domain Eukaryota; kingdom Metazoa; phylum Arthropoda; class Insecta; order Hemiptera; family Cicadidae; genus Magicicada; species Magicicada septendecula. Next base: position 437,236,059 of record CM068370.1, on the reverse strand, counting down.
TAGTTCTGATACTCCCCATTTCAACGCAAGTGTTTAAATTCGGATGTTTGGCTGTTTGACAATCATGGCATTTCCTAACAATTATTTTAATTTTTCTGAACATATTATTACAGGTGAAGGCTTCTTTCATAGTTAAATAGCACTTCAATGGAGATGCATGAGCTAGACTACGATGACATGGCATAATTAATTGCTGTAACATGTCATGAGATAGCACAACTTTCCAATCATAATTAATAAGCTTAAATAAAATTCCATCTTTCACACAATAATTTATAGGTAACGGATTATTTTTTATATTCTGTAATCGCTGATCTTTATCTTGCTCTCTAGCGAGATTACGTAGTAATTCTTGTACTTCTCTCTCGGGTTTGTATGTTATGTTGCTAAGTACCCTGACATCTTGTGGTTTAGCTTCATGTGTTTCTTCTTTTTCTTCTATATAACGGCTTAAGGTATCAGCTACTTCATTGTCTTTGCCTTTGCAGTATTTAATGGTGAAAGAATATTCCCCAATGGCAAGTATCCATCGCATCAACCTCGCACTCTTTACCTTACATGTTAATAGGAAAGATAAAGCCTGATGATCTGTATGAATTTCAAAATGAGTTCCGCATAGATAGAACCGGAACTGGGATAATGCATATACAATAGCTAGTACTTCCTTTTCTGTAGTGCAGTACTCTATCTCCGCTCCTCGGAATACACGACTGGCATAGGCGATGACCCTTAAGTCTCCTTTTGAGTCTTTTTGATACAATACACTTCCCATTGCATATTGACTTGCGTCTGCATATAGCACATAATCGCCGTCTTTCTTCGGATGGTGTAGCATTAAATTTTGTTTAAACAATGTTTTGACTCGATCCACTGCTTCAGTGTGATGCTGCTCCCATCTCCATTTTCTCTTCTTTTGTGTTAACTCCAGCAGAGGTTTTACTGTTGCTGCATAGTCAGATGAGAAGCGTCGATAATAACCAGTCAATCCTAGGAAAGCTCTTACTCCTTTTACATTTTTAGGAATAGGGAAATTTAGGATACTTTGGATCTTGATAGGATCAGGTTTGATACCTCGTTCGGATATAATATGACCAAGGAACTTGATATTGGTTTTTAGGAATTCACATTTTTTATAATTGAGGGAAATTTTGGCTACTCTAAATTTCTCAAAAATAACTCGTAATTGATTTACATGTTCCTGAATAGTTTTCGACACGACGAGTATGTCATCTACAAATACCATTGTGTAAGGTGACACCTCCTCTCCAAGTGCATTTTCTAGACATCGTACAATAGCAGACAAGCTAGTGCTTAATCCAAACGGTACTACGTTGTATTCATAGGTCTTGTTTTTGTAGAGGAATGCCGTATACTTGCGGTCACTCTCTCGTATTGGTATCTGCCAGAAACTAGAAGTAAGGTCTAATTTTGTTAAATATCTAGCTCCTGCACATTTAGCAAATAACTCTTCAGCATTTGGAGCGCAGTCGTACATCTTTTCAACAACGTTGTTAAGGTTACGCATATCCATACACAGTCTAATCGCATCATCTTTTTTCTTGATTACTACAAGTGGATTCAGGTAATTGCTATGTGATCTGCGGATGACATTGTTATCTAACATACGCTGAATTTCTTGATCTACCTGCTCCTCGTATTTCATTGGAATCGTATATGTGCGTCTGACGAACTTGGACGGGTCAGTTACCTTAATTCGATGCTGGTAGACGTGAGTTTGAGTTGGTACTTCGCTAAAGATGTCCTCATATTCTCCTAACAGATCATTTATGTGTTGTTCTCCTGGCTGATCTTCTACTTCTTCTGGATGTATCCGTTCTTCGGCTAATGTGATCTTGGGTCTACTAATTTTAAGTATTTCCGGTTGTGGAGGATTCTGTTCTTTAACAGGTGCTCTTAAATCTATAGTTTTACATATATTATTAACTGTACATGTCATTTGTCCATCTTTCATATTGATAACAGCATTGAGTCGGTCTAGCGCATCCACTCCCAGAATGCAGTCATATATTAGCTTATCAACTATCAGTACAGGTAATTCTATCTCTAATCCTTGACAGGTAATACTAACATACATCTGATGGTTTACTTTTTCCATCGATTTATTTGCTGTAGTTATTTGTATCTCCCGTGTAGGCAACTTCGGTACATTTTTAAAATGAGCATTATGAATTTTTACCCATGCACTGTTGATAATTGTGACCTCACTCCCTGTATCAACTAATGCGTTAACAGGTACATTATTAACATACAGTTTTATTTGTGGACATACAGTATTATTTATTGGATTACTTTTATCGGTCATAAATAATTCTTCCCTAAGATCAGGTGGGAATATACCTCCTATACAGACTCCAGAATGTAGTCATTGATTTTCAGTCTTCGATGTGGACGGTTTATTACGTTCATCAGTGTTTCTCGGTGTCTCTTTCTGTTTTTTCTCAACGGTAATCGCCTGCGTATTTGCATTCCTATTGGATGTCCATGGTTTCGAAAATCGTTTCGACGAATTCGGCCATCGGTAACCTCCTTTGTAATTACCTCTTTCATTATTTTGCTCCTGCTTCTCATATGTTCGTCCATCTTCATGGCGTCTATCATATGATACATTTTTGTTTTTCGGATATTTTTCATCGTCTGTACGTCTATCTTCTCTGCCTTTATCTTCTTGGCGATATCTTTGCGAATACCACGTACCTCTATCTTGATTTTGGTTCCGGTTATCTCGCTGAACTCCTCTTGGTGGGTCTCGTTCACGGATTACACCCTCCATCTGTGTTAAAAGTATTAATAGATCTTCAATGGTAGCTATACCCTGAACATGTATAGCTAGTTGGATGTTCCTGCTGAAATGATTAGCAAGCTTAATGACTAATTCTTTTTGTGTTAAAGCGGGACGTAAATGTTTACTCCTCTCTACTAACATAATGACGTATTCATCTTCAGACAGCTTACCTGGATTATATTTACCAAATTCCAGTGTATTTCGTATTCTCATTTGTATGTATTCATTCCAATACCTCCGTTCGAATGCTAGTTTAAATTCTTCATACGTTTTTAAATCGTCATTCACCATCGTGAACCAACTGGCTGCTGCATCTTTTAAGTAACGGCTTACAAAGTCTATTTTATCTTTGTCACTGAGAATAGATCCAATACTATCCAATTCTTTCTCACATTTGATACGAAATTCAATGGGATTTTCCCCTCTGGATCCTCTAAAATAGTTAATGGGTCTCTCTTCTCTAGGTACGGTCGAGTATACTAACGCTTGTGTTGGTAGTCTTCTCACTTCTCGTGTAAGTCGGTCTACTTCACCTTTTAACTTGACTTCCAGCTGAGCTACCCTGTTGTCATGGTGTTGGATAGATTTCTTGATGGTGTCGTCTGCTGCGGCTAGACTTTTTGTTTCTTCTTCAATTTTCATGGTCTTCCTGACATTACTCTGCACCAACTCGCTGATGACTTGTATCTTGGTATCTTGTCGATGCGTAATTTTTTCGAGTTTCTGGTCCAGTGTGTCGGCCATAGATTTAAAATTTTGTTGTAGTCTTTTTCGCTGCTCTTCGAAATTTTCATTCATCACCACCGCTTGTTGTTTTAGAGACTCTTTAACTTTACCTTCTAAGGTCTCCATTCGTTCCATAATTTCTACCTTACTTTCAGCATTATACGCGTATAGTTTCTGAATTTCTGACGTGCTTGCTTCCAATCTTCTCATAGTTTCAGCACCACTAGTTTTTATTTCTTCAAACCTTTTTACGTTTTCAACGTTGCTGGCTTCCAATCTTCTCATAGTTTCAGCACCACTAGTTTTTATTTCTTCAAACCTTTTTACGTTTTCAGCGTTGCTGGCTTCTAACTTCTTCATTATGTCGGCTAAACTGACCTCTTGTTTATGTGCCATGTTTAATTTTAATTTGGTGAACCGATTTTAAAATATTTATTATTAATTTGTATATTATTAATTATTTGGATTATTATTAAATACTGTATTGGTAGTCATTTATTCATCAACATACAACCGTTATCTTGGGCGCCTGTAGTATCAGTTTCTGATAACCACAATATTTATCTAAGCTCCCCTTTGTTTACTCTACTGATAACGCTAACTGTACGTTCTTATCAGCTACATTCAACATATAAATGCACGTTTTATAATAATTACACATCAACTCTAAATATTTGTTCTACGTGAATTTATATTTATTTAACTTCTAACTAATTTTTAATTTTTTTTTCGTATTATGTTTTTTTTTATTTATTTAATCGTGCCCCACGTTGGAAGCGACATTTTCTTTTGCAACACATCTTTTTATGATTTCTTTCATTATGGATTATGAGTTTTACATGGACCTGGTTAGGGTATACCATGCCAACACTTACCTGCAGTATATGGTACTTTTCTGCTTTGCCGGCTATTAGGTATGGGATTTGGGCTTATTAGGTATCAGGTAACGAGTTGGGACGATGTGTTTCCAAAAGAATTATTTTAGGAAGCTGAGTTGTATAAATTGTGAATAAATGAAAACTACCTTTTTAGTCTATCATTCCAATGATTATAATTGTCACCCTCAAGGTGCTTATCTTTAAACAAATCATAATAATACAAAGAATTTCAAATATTTAACACGATTTACGGCGGGTTCCACTAATTTATATTCTTTCTTGAATATTACTTTACACATATTTTCTCTAGTGATATATTGTTATAATGCTTACGTCTAACAATCACATATTAAAATCATATATCTTAGTACATCATTTATAAGTTCCTGAAAATAAGACATACAATACACAGTATATACACAAAACATATAACATGGAAATATACACACATATATGGGCAGTTTCACACTGTCTGCCTGTAATTATAATTCATTTATAAATATCATTTTGTTATATTGAATTTAATTATTTAATAAAATGGAAATACTGAATTGATTTCATTCTATGAAATCCGTAACCCTGTTCTTTATACATGAAAAAATAAAATACGAACTTTTTAAATGAACATAACAAGGGTTATATTTATCGTTATCTCTATGGTAATTATTATTAATATAAACACTTTTATTAAGGGTAACTCCCTTTTAATTATTCTACTCTTCAGCCTGCTTGGCTATCAACAATAATTAATATGAAACAATAAAATTTGTGACATCTAATATCTTGATAAACACTCTTAGAGCTTCTCTGCACTCTCCCTTAATTTATCACATTTAATTTATCAAATATAATTTTTTATACAGTGCACAATCTCATGAAAACATTTGCTTAGAGTCTTTCTGCACTCTTATTAACATATTATTATAATAATCACACATTATCTAAATGTTCTGTCTTTTAGAATAAATGTCTCTATATGATATACAGTACAACATTTAAAAGTGTCTTTAAGCTTTAGTCATACCGCCTATATAATTAAATGTTTATCAATTATTTAAAACTGTTCAATTTCGCTTATAGCGGCTTTTCATTTACTTTTTGTGTTTTACAACATTATTATGAACCCTGAACCATATCAGGTCACCTGTTTTGATGATTTCATGTTACACAGATGTACACGGGTCTCAGGCGTCGGCGTTGAGTACAGCTATTCCTCTCGAAACCTCCGTCTGCGTCGCTTAGCGGTGTATGAACAGCTAGGCTAGGCGTCGTTCCTTTATCGTCATGGACACAGCGTCTCTGGCCTCGGGTATAGTCTGATGTCCGTAGTACGTAGTTGTAGTAACTCAGGTGTCTGCCGGTCTCATTGAAGCGTCTTCTGCAGCATATCGTTCCGTGTGTACGACTCAACGAATACTTTATGAATGCCCCCGATGCTCGTTTTGGCTCACTGTTTATAGGGCAAAGCCACGTGTGCAAATGAGTTTCTATCGGCGAATATCTCAACAATCCTTTATTTATTTAGGAAACAAAGTTGTTTGTTAGACGTGTCTTGAACACAGTTATTAGCTATGTATACACGCGATCTTTAATTAGCACCGCGAAAGGTATGAAATAGTAAAACGCTTATAGTTCACGACACTCTCACTATCTCGTTATGTGTTTGGTGTCTAAATAAAGCTACATTTCCGCACTATTCACTGGTCAACCTAGTTCTTCTTAATCTTTTGTCATTTTTTTATTATTTAAGTTTTAAAACACTTCTGACATGTGCCGACAAAATTATACATATTTATGCAGGTGGACTGTTATCTGTTTTGTTTGCTATATAAAATCTTATCTGTACCCTTCTAAATGTACAATTGTAGCAGATAACGCTTATTATGCGTACTCCAGTTAGAACGATAAACATTGATAACAATGTTTTGTTATAATATATATATACTATTTACATAGGAGGCTGACTCTATTGTCATAAACTTACTCTACGTCTAGGAAGATCGCAGCCGCCTGAAATGCCGGGTCTTGCTGCAAAACGGATTGGCACTAGGTAGATATACTACGTGAATTCACGTCCCCTCTCTAAACCACACTACTCCCCCCTCTCCTACCATTTCTTCTACCCCGCTTTCTACCGTGCGCCAAACCGTCTTGCCCCAAAACTCGTTGTTTCGGGCCAATCAGAAGATATTGTCAAAGACTCCATTTTAATTTTGCCCTTGACACCAAAAAATTTAATTTGAATGCACTGCCTTTTACTTAAATGCAGCCTCCATTATTTACAAACACTCTAAGGCAGTGCAGGCACGTGACAGGCACACCAAAACCGCTGCACCGGGAGTGTATAAGAAATAATTTGTGTCACGTACCTGTGGGGTCCCCCTCCCCGTTCAAATGTGCAGTTAGATTTTCTACTTTATACCAATTTTGGTGGAGCCGGACCATCGTTGTTTTCACCGCCCGAAGGAAGATCCGCCAACCATGGCCCGCCTCCGAGTTCCGAATTCCACGGCCAGGACTGGTAAGATCGTGACCGCCCGAAAATGGGGGAGGATCCCTTCTGAAAACATACAATAATATTTGAAAACTTATTTATAAACATAACAATTAAAGTGACCTATATAATTTTAAATTCGTCGCATTTTGAGTACCTACTATTTCCTGCGTCGCTGGGTTCCTCAGCACATACGCATTCTGCATTTTTATGTCTATGATTTCATAAGGTCCTTCATATAACAAGAAAAACTTTTTTATTTCCCTATCTTGAGCACTGGACAGATCATGTCTTTTTACTAACACTAACTGGCCTACCTCATACTTGGTCCATTTACCCTTAGCATCATGTTTCTGTTTTCGTCGCTCTCCTCTAGTAAGTAAATTCTCGTTCGCCAATCTAATCTTCATATTCCTGTCCAAAATTTGACCTTCAGGTGGGTATGTGAAAAGTTGTTCTAATATCCTGGGCGGCCTTGTTCCCCTGATCAACTCATGCGGCGTAAATCCCGTGGACTCATGGGTGGTACAATTCAGCCACTCCTCTACTTTTTTCACGTAGGATGGCCATTCTGTGTGTTTGGCGTGACAGTACGCCCGAAATATCCTGCCAATCTCTCTCATCACCCGTTCTGCTTGGTTCGACTGAGGATGGTACACTGCCGTATGCTTGGGTATGATGCCTTCCCATCCAAGCGTCTGCCGCCACTTGCCGCTTATAAACTGTGGACCATGGTCAGATAATATAATTTTCGGCTTTCCCACATTAAGCATATAATCTTTTACTATTCTCTCACTAAGTACTTTACTAGTTGCCCTCTTAATGCTATATAATTTTACAAATTTTGAAAAAGTGTCTAAAACTACAAATACATATACCACACCCCCTCTACCTCTGGGTAACGGTCCATATAAATCAACCGCAACTAGATCAAAAGGCTTATCTACTTTTATATAATTCATCTCTCCTTCCACTCTATAATTCACTACTTTCGATTTTTGACATAAATCACACACTCTCAACACTTTTCTCACCCTCCTCTCCATATTCTTAAATATACATGATTCTTTCAAAACATTTGCACACTTTCTCGCACCAAAATGACCATACCTTATATGACAATCCCAAACAATTTTATCTATTAACACATCAGGTATAATTAACCTCCAATCACGCTCCCCACCATCTACTTTTTTAAACAAAATGCCTTGATATATTTGAAATCGCTCATTATATTCAGATCCCTCTACGTCTGTTTCTAAACTAACAATTATTTTACCCAGTTTGCTATCAGATCTTTGCAAGTTTTTAATGTCACTTAATTCCTCACCAAAAATCCTATCTTCTCTAGTTAATCTAAAAATTTCTATTTCTTTAAGGTCCCTACCAGTCTTATTATCTATAACATCTATTCTAGAAAGTGTATCTGGTACCTTATTATCTGACCCCTTTATGTACTCCCATGAAAAGTTATATTCCTGTAAGGCTAATACCCACCTGGTTAATCGGCTGTGTGTTAGCTTACATGAATTCAGAAATGACAGTGCCTTGTGGTCCGTCCGGATTATCGTAGTATTCCCTAAGATGTAGGTGCGGAATTTACCCACGGCGAACACAATGCTCAGAAGTTCCTTTTCTGTTGTCGTGTAATTCTTTTCCGCCGATAACAGCGATCTACTGGCGAAGGCGATCGTTAGGTGTTCCTTGTCGCAGCTCTCTTGGTATAACTCAGCACCTAGCGCTACATTGCTGGCGTCGGTCTGCAAATAAAAGATCTTATTAAAATCGGGATGATTCATCATTATCATGTGACTGAACTTTCTCTTAATTTCATTAAACGCAGCTCGTTCCGCATCGCCCCATCTCCACTGTTTATTCTTCTGCAGGACAGCACTCAGTTTGGATGTTGTGTGTGCGTAGTTCTCCTGAAATTTCCTGTAAAAATTGCATAAGCCTAAAAAACTCTGTAGTTGCTTAATGTTTTTAGGTTCAGGGAATCGCATTATGGCTTCGACTTTGTCAGGGTTGGCTAATATCCCTTCCTGTGTAATAATAAATCCTAAAAAGTGTATTTCCGTCTGCAGAAACTTAGACTTGTCCCAATTCACTGTTAAACCCCCTACTTGTAGCTTATCTAATACATATTCTATGTGTTCTAAATGTTCAGTGAATGTTCTAGAGGCTATCAAAATATCATCGACATACACAGTTAAAAAGTCTAAGTCCTTAGGTTGTAAAATATTATCTAAACATTTGATAAAACTGGCAACACTGGTGTTTAATCCAAAAGGTAAGCGTTTAAACTGGTAATTCTTACCGTTAAAAAGAAAGGCTGTATATTTCCTACTCTCTGTTGCTAATGGTACCTGCCAGTATCCAGCGGTCAGGTCTAAAGACGTCATGTATTTGACTCCGCTAAACTTTTGTAAAATCTCATTTATGGGTTCTGGAGGTTCTCTGTCCGGTATAATAATCTGATTGATTTTTCTAGCATCTAAACATAACCTTACCTTGCCATCCTTCTTTATCACTACCACCAAAGGGTTTGAATAAGGTGATACCGAGCGTTCAATTATGCCTCCTTGCATCATACGGTCTAATTCCTCCTGTACAGCCCTCCTCTTCGAAAACGGCACCGGGTAGCTTCTCTGCATGTATGGTGCGTGGTCCCGAACTTTCAACTCACAGATGTAGTCCTTCGCTTTCCCTGGTGATTCATCAAACACCCCTCTGTACTGCTCCACAACTGCCCACAGCTCCTCTCGCTGAGTACTTCCTACAACTGTATTTTCATTGAAAAATTTATCGGCTCTATTTGCCCACACACTCTCATTACGCTCATGCATCTCTCTCTCCTCATTTTCTAGACTATCACTCTCTAGACATATATTTATTTTAGTTTCTATCTCTCTATCACTTATCTGTTTATGTAACATTTTTATTCCAGTGACTTTAGCTTCATTTATTAAACTCTATTCTGACTGGTTTATTCCCCTTCTCAAATTTTACTATTTGTTTATTAAAATCTATTACTGCTCCGTTTCTTTCCAAAAAATCATTTCCCAATATTACATCTAGACTTAACCCTTTAACTACTAGGAAAGTGTTTTCAAATTCAACTTCATTTATTAAAATATTTAATTGTACTTGTCTGGTTATTCTTTTACTTCTCACCCCAGTTACCCCCACTACTGTAACCCCTGCAACTGGTAATGACGGTATATTCTTGTTTAACTCTTTTAATTCACCCATGACATTTTCAGAAATTACTGAGATCTCGCTACCGGTATCAATTAAAGTTTTATAATTCTTACCTTCAATGTTAATCGTCACCTCAGTCAATCCTGTTCTGCGTTCTACCACCTTGTTCTCCTCTTCTTCTAACAACTCTTTTGCCATATCCATCTTGATGACGTTGTTTGTGTATTCGTTAATTACTTGGACCCGGTCCTCCGTTGACAATGGTTGGGCCCGCTTCCCCATTGTCTTTCTCAGTTTTCCGTGGATGGACCTGCCACAGCTTGATGATTTCCTCCTCGACTTCTATTATGATTTCCTCCTCCTCGAGGCGCTCCTCTATAAAATTCTCCTCCTCTCGACTGTTGATTTGGTGGTGGGTTTGTCCTCTCATTTCTGGCGCACTCCCTGGTTCGATGACATCTAAAACAATTCGTCCTATTAGCATAGTTATCAATTTCACAGGCTCTACACCTCCAACTCTCGCCCCTATTATCGAAACTTCCTCCCCGCGCTCCTCTATGAAAATTCTGTGTACCCCTGTTATGATGGAAATTATTATTATTATTATTATGGTGTGGTACTACTGGTGTGTTCGGACGTCGTCCCATATCGCGTTCCCCTATATTCTGTAATACATCTAACATGTTTTCTAACTCGCTTATATTGGTAATCTCTCTAATCATTAAAGTTATTTGCACCTCTCTGGGCAGGTGTTTGCTAATATGTCGTACAAATGATCGGAATGGCAACAGCGGTTCTAAATACTTTGCTTCGTTATAAATGGTCATCACATATATGGTTAGGTGGTTATTAATCCTACCAAAATTCCCATTACCCATTATTTTACTTCTTAGTATTTCTTGGTCTTCTTCTGACCAATATTTATTGCGAAAAGCTATCTCAAAATCTTCATAACTTTCCCATTCGGTATGGTGTACTTCCGACCATATCTCGGCACTACCTTTGAAACATTTGATAATCTTCAGCAACTTAACCTCCCAGCTACTATTATTAAACCGATTAAATTCCCTAACCCTATTTAAAAATTGCATTGGGTGTACTCTACGATTGTCACAATTGAAAGTTTCTAATTCTACCTCATTATTTGTGTCTCGTGTCATAAATACTCGTTCAATAACATTGTTTACATTTTGATTTTTCACTAAACTTAATTCATCTCGCATATTACTAATATTTTGTTCAAGTGAATACAATTTTTTATCATTACTATATTCAGACTGTACATTATTTTTTGCTATTACATCGATAGATTCATTTACTGCTTGTATTTCTGTCTTATAATTACTTTCAATCTCATTTATTTTAGATTCTATCTTACTTTGGTGTTCATCAATATTCTGACTAAATTTTTCAACTGTCATTACTACACTACTCAACTTACATTCAGTTTCAATATTACGTTTAATAATTTTCGATTCTATGTCATTGTTATACTCATTCATTGAATTTATTAATATTTCATTGTTTTCATTGATTTGCTTCTCAACTCTGTCTATCTGACTATCTATTTCATTAAATTTATCATCTGTCTTTTGTATTGAATCATCTAACTTGGTTTCTACTTGGCTGATTTTATTAGTAAATTCTACTTTGGTATTTTCACAATGTTTATTAATTTCTTGTATCTCATGTTTCAACTCATTATTCTGATTTTTTAACTCGTCAAAACTATTCTTTTGAATATCGAACATCTCATTGATTTCGTTTTTTTGTTCATTAAACAGCAATTTCATCATCTTGATTAAATCATTATCTTCAGCCGTTTTGTTCATGACTGGTGTTGAGTGAACACCTTCATGCATGATTTGAGATTCAGTTATGCTTATCTGGCTTTCATCTACACTGTCAGTGACGCTGACAGTTTCATGATTGTCTGCCATTTTTAAAAAAAAATTTTTATATATATATCTTCATATAACTTTATTATACGTAACATATACTTATTGAAAAATATTCTACTCACCAATATCAAACATAACCTTTAACGTCCATCTTACGTATATACGTAAATACAAACTCCAAACAACCATTCTGTTCTCCCCGTAGGCTTAAATTTATATAATTATATTATATAAATCGTCCCAGTTCGGGCGCCACTGATACAGTATTAAACAAACTGATATTTGATAAACCTAAGGGATTTGGTTATTTAATTCAATTATTTACTAAATAGCTCCTTCGAGCGCCATCTTGTTACCAACTGTAATAAGAAAATTACCAAGGTTCGTTTAAGCGAACTAGGAGAACAGAAGGTGGTTGCTGAAATAATAACAATCATTTATGTTCATCAATAATTAAACGTTATTAATACTTTATTATTATTCATATTTCATATTGATAAAATCATACAGACAAAATTTGAATTAATAATTGACAAAAACGTAAATAATAGTTGTTAATTACCTTGAATCTCTTTTAATTTACTTACTCGCATTACAATAACAGATTCTTGAAATACATTTTTAAGAATTATAACGGGAACGCAAACCAGCCTTCTTATTACTATAAACTATAGTAAAACTATATTCTCACATACACACACCACACAGACAAAGCTACTTTAGAGATCTCATTTTTTAAATATTTTATACTTTCTTCAAAATTTATTTCCCCATTTTATTTAATTTTTTAAAAAAGAAAAAACCAGCATTTTTAATTATTATTTTGAATGTCTACTTTCCTGTTTACGAGTAGAAGTTCGACTCCTGGGGTGTCTCCTCATGGCGTGCACTGTTTTACTGTTTTATAGTTCGCACTATCACATTTTACTGCCGAACTGTTAATTTTGGATGACTATTGGCCGGAAAACTGTTTGTATTTTAGATGTACATATAAAGATTCACATTTTTTATTGTATGCGGGCCCGCACTTACGTTTCGAAACTTTGTATCGGTGTTGCTCGCGCGAGCATGGAATTTTGACTGGGAGCGAACTACTTGCGCTAATTTGTGAAGCGACTGTTGTTCGTTCAACTCTCATTGGTTTACAGTTTGTATCCGTTCGCCAGTGGACTGTTTTTTGGCCTGTTGACAAAACTGGTGACACACATCGTTATATAATTTGCTGACGCAACGCATCGCCTGATGTCTGGTTGTGTAACGTGTTTACAGATTTAGTTACATAACGTGTTTACGTTTTCCGGGTTCGTCATTGTCCTTGAACTGACTCTGGTACATTTGCAGTTGTTATTAAACTGTCCACACAATTATTAACCAATTCTCACAGTCAATGCTGCCACGTTGCGATCGCTTCCACAATAACAACTTTACCTCTCGGTCATAACATTTTTCTATCACTCGACAAGTTATTTATTATTTATAAAAAAAATACAAATTCTGTTATTACCCCAGGTATGCCCAAAAATGCCCCGCTACACCTATTACTTCCTTCAATTTTCAGCTTCTATAAATCTTGTAATCAGTTACCCTTGATTTTACAATACCAATCGCAGTATACTTAAGTTTATATTTATATTCACAATCATTTATATTTAAATACATTACTGAATTGCACATTAGAAATCAGTTTACTTTCAATTCAGATCCAAACAATTTCTTTAGTTACATTATGTAAAACACTTTTAATATAAACACACAATGCAAAATAAAATTCCTTAATACCTCCTGTTAATTATTTAGCAAAATAAAATATTATTATTACTATAACATACATCTTTACTACAAACATGTGTTATAGAAACTATAGTCTGCATTCCAACAATATAATTTTGGCACAATACATTTAACACTAACACAATTATTTACAAATTTTCGTCATAATTTTCTTGTTTACCACATGTCATTACATAAATCAGCCAAGTAATTACCCTTAACTCAAATAATTAAATGTTCATTCTTAAAATGTCTAACCCCCATCGTCGAAAATTAATCTTTCCTGCACATAACATTGTTCATTTTTACTTATATGTCTCATATGGATATCATTTGTGTAATACCCATAAAAATTCATTTTTTCTATTATACCATAATAATAATTTTTAGGGTTACCCCCATTATTATTTTCTCATAATCCATGTCTGAATTAGTATTTTTTGTCAAGTCTCCGTCAGTATTTATTGTTACACCCAGGTGAGTTATTTCATTATCACAATTATCCGCTACTAATTCTCCCAACAGGTACATATTTATCATCAATATAATCATTATCATTGTTTATTACTGCACAATGTAAATCTACATTATTTATCATAATTCTCTCACTATTTAACTCCTTAACTAATCCTTCATAATCTCTGCTTACACTGAACAACTCAATTACTCTCTCTCTCTCTCTCTCTCTCTCTCTCTCTCTCTCTCTCTCTCTCTCTCTCTCTCTCTCTCTCTCTCTCTCTCTCTCTCTCTATTCATAATCACTTTCACAGTCCAGTCTCAGTCTCACTCCACACAGAGGGCAAAACCATTTTACTATAACACCATCTGGCTCTACCAGATAAACACAAAAAACTTTTTTGACTATTTGCCGACCCATTGTCGCCCAAATGTCCTAGTGAGGATCTTTTATCCCCATAAACAACTTGTGAAAACTCTGCTTCACCTTTACCCCAGAAAAATTTGCCCCCTGTTCAATCTCAACAATTAATCTATCTCTATACTCCCTTTCTAAATCATTAACACTAACTAGCAATCTTTGATCAACCTCAACTCTTATTCTATTCTCATTAACACCACTGTTATTTAATATATCACCAATATTTTTATTCAATAATGTTTCATCATTACTTATTTTAACACTGCCACTTACCTTATAATTCATCACCTGATTTGCTTTTAAACTCTCACCATTATTATTCGTAATTATTTCCCCATTAGAATCCTCACTTATTTTAACCACATTATTACTCACCTTGTAGTCTATCACTTGCTTATCCGGAATTGCTTCCTCATTATAATTATAAATAAATAAACCTCCGCTCAACAGTCCGTTAAGGACCAAGGCGTACCGCGCGGCTTTTGTGTTAGTGTGACGGTATATGGCTAGTACTACGTGCCACCAGCCGCTAGTTGCGGTATTCACAGCCAGGAGGCGGCGCTGTTATCTCAGCACCTACTCAGTTTGCCTCACGACGCTGAGTGCACGCCGTACGGAACCTCTGCCGGGAATTGAACCCAGGACCACGAGCACATCAATCGCCCGCGTTAGCCACTACACCACCTGGAGGCTCCATTATAATTATAGTTGTCACTATTATTTCCACTTACCTTATCAACTCTAGCCTTGTTTGTACTTAAACTAACCTCTATCTGATTATCACTTGTTTTAACTTCACTTACCTCATTTTTTATCTTCACCACACTTGAACTAACACTGTTGTTTGTAAAAGTATCATCATTACTACCTCCACTATCAGAACTACTCATCTGGTTTAGGTCACTTTCTTTATTTTTGAGTAGCTTACATGGTTTGGCAAAAACATCCTTTAATTTATCAAACTCCTTATCTATCCTTTCCACCATTTCATCTACTCTT
This sequence comes from Magicicada septendecula, assembly GCA_034769895.1. Lineage (NCBI taxonomy): Eukaryota > Metazoa > Arthropoda > Insecta > Hemiptera > Cicadidae > Magicicada > Magicicada septendecula. Next base: position 437,220,410 of record CM068370.1, on the reverse strand, counting down.
GTTTTTAACTCGTCACGACCCTTGTGAAGTTTCATAAGACGCTTCTCACTATTCTCCTCTATTTTTTTCAAAAGATTCAACACGTCAGCCCATATTCCCTTTTTTTCTACGGTTTCTCTTACATCCGCCATGATTATTCTATTTTTTATATAATACCCTTTATATAAAACTACAACCCCTCTATTGCTCAATAATTATACACATTAAATCAAAATACCTCACACATAAAATCGTTAACAATACCTATTGTAACGACTTGTTTACAATTGAGTCCTTCTTAATTCAGCCCCACTTTGGAGTCATCAATTTGCTAAAAACAAGATCTCTGGTGTGTTTAATTATATTCGAGGATGTGTGAAAGCCCCACTGTTGGGTTCGCCAATTTGTAACTCCTTGTATGTTGTTACTTTATTTACTTATATGAGACTCCCGTGTATCAACGTCAAGCAACACGTTGAAGGTAGCAATTTGTAACAATTAAATGTTGTTACCTGTTTTTAATCAATGTGTCATTAATGAATGTATCTATTAGGTTGTTACCGATGAAACTTTCTGAAAATATATTATTAAATAAATATAGTTATGGTTATGTTCTTTTAACTTATAATCGTACTACGATATAGGTTTAACTTAGTATTCAATAGTTGGGCAATATCAACTTTATATATAGTGTATTGACTGAATGTATTGTGTATTCTTGTCAACCCTAGTCCCTCGATATTAGAGAATTCTATTCAAATTTGGTACTGAAAACACGCTAGTTCGGCAATCTCCCGTTCCACCAGCTGTTAACAATTACCACTGTTATCTGTAATACGCTTGCTTCTAGGTTAGCCGTTCATCGGATTTTAATCAACCTTTTATTGTAAATTATTCCACCCACAACATATAGTACCTATTCTGTAATAACATAAAACATTATTTCATACAATAAAGATCCTTTATTAATTTTATACGTTGTTTCACAGTAACCGTTATCTCAAAAATAATAATATTATCGAATCGATTATACAAAGATATATTGATTGTCAATTGATCAAGTTCCTTTGACTTATACAAATTAAATATAACAATAAATATTTCTTATCCCAGGGTTCGTAAGATTCTTTTAACCATTAGTAAGGCCAGGTAAAATGCAAAATTAAGGTTACTCAAGTATTACATAAGTTCATTAACTCTAAATATATTGAATTTAAAAATAAGTTGTTTTTTTACCGAGTCGACGTAACTCAGACTGGCAGTGGACGTCTGTAAACAGTTGAAGATGACCGTCTTAAACCACGTTCCTCCAGTAAAAAGTGTTCTGGCCCTTAATAAAATTGATGGTGGAGAATACAGGGAAGCTCTCAGGAACTCTTCTAACTGCTGTTCTTCTCTTATGATCTTGATAGTTGCCTGTCACGTTGGAATGAGAATAGGATTCTAGCTTTTCTTGAAGGTGATGGTTAACTCAGCAAAACGAGGTCTTCGTATGTCTTCTCAATAATTCCGTTAGTTTCGGCCTTTATTTCTCTCAACTAGTCTTCTGATTACATGGGAAATCGGTTTAATACCGAATCCAGCGGAATTATTCTGGTGAATGGAGTGAGGAGTTTCAACTCTTTCAGAGGTATTCAGTTATAATTTGGAAGTCTAATTGGTTTTATTACTCATCAGTAGTATTATAGAATTAGTTTCAAATAGGGTTTTTTAATTTAGATTCATTTTTTCTTCAAAATTTATCATTCATTCTTTTTAAATGTGTGTGCCCATCTCAACTCAATAGCTTGTAACAATCGGAACGAACGATTCAATATCAACAACTCATGTCCATTTCAGTTGCCTTAACAACCACTTTTTCTGTCATTGGATGAAATTAGATATCCTAGAGCCAGAATTATAGAATATTACTACTCTTTTTCAATAAAATACTCCATGCTTGGAATAATACTAAATTACCTAAAATTCTCACCTAACCTTCCTTCTTAAACAGTAAATGTTTTACTATAGTTTCATTGGACTGGGCTTCTTAAAAAGGTATTAATTTCCTTTCACAAATATTAAATTTAGGCCTATAGGTTTTCTTACAACTGTTATAATATTGTTTGGGTTTTAAACTTAATTTTCTTTACCTGACCTACTGTACACTTAATTATTGATTAATGGTTATTTACATTAATTTTAATTTCCTGGTTTTTACTTTATTACATTAATTAACTTGTCCTGGAACCCTTCATTAGTTTACAATATAATTATCAGAACTACTTGTCAAACCTTAAACACTGATTGCCCTCCTGGCTAAGTTTACAAACATTAATTAAAACAACTTCATCATTCAATTTTAGACAATACTTAAAACTTAGTATAATGCCTAACACTGGTAACTATACTGGATTGTCTAAAGACGAATTTAACATAAATACAAACATTATCATTGATTAAGTATTCCTATTTAACAACATTAGTTCATTCTTACCATACTCAAAACATAACATAAATATTCTGTGAACATTAACATGCTACAGTATAAAAACAAGCACAATTTATTATATTAACTATTAATTGGTATAGTATTTTATATTCAACGTTTATTATTGCATCTTTTGACTTGAGGTACTTCTCAGATGCATTAATTACTGAGCAACCTTAATTCGGGGTATGGTCCTTGACCATAGTTAATTCAATTTTTTATGTAACGTTGGGGACCTCAACTCTGTTACGTTACATAACACCCCCCCTTCGAAAGAAGTTTATTTTGTCTTAACAAAGTTTAGTAAAAAATAAACTCACAACTTGTATCTGACCAATTGGTTCTCCTATTCATAATACTTTTTTATTTCAGACTGGTTGTATGTACCTTTCACCCTATTATTTGCGTATGGAATTATCCGTTGTATTACTATTATTTCTTCTTTCCTTCTTAAAATCAATTATTTCCCAAGTTTAAATCTTACTTCTATAATCATTCTTGTGAGATTCTTTATTAATTATACATTTTGGATCTGGTTTTATTTATTTATCTATATTTATTTGTGAGTTTTCCCTCTAATATTTAATTTTCCTAAACCTCCCTAACATTATAACTGGAATCGAATCGGTGGTGCTCTATCGGCTTACCAAATACCGTCGTCCGTTACATACCTTCTGGGATCAGAGGAACATCATCTCTGCCCAGTTAAATGATTGCTGGAATATTCTACAGTCAATCTTCATTAATAAACCTCACAAGGTAGTCATCATGTGACCTTCAATAAAATAATTAATAATAATAATACTCTAGGGATTATTCACTGTACTTTAACTCAGATCATATTATTTCTTCATATTAATTCTTCCTTCTATTATATACTTCTCCTCTCCAATACTTGGCTATTTTATTGACGTTTATTAATTGGCTTTCTTACGGATAATTCTTAAATATTTGTTTTTTTTTCTTTTATATTAGTTTAAAGTAATTTCTTCTGAATTATATAGTAAGGTGTTCTTACATATTTTTTGAATTTTGTTGTTTTATTGTTTCTTCATTATTTTCCTTGGATTTGCTTGATCCTGTATCCATAAAATCCGTCCCTTTTCTTTATATTCTGTTCGGAATCTGTTTAACCGTGGTCCATTATTTCCTCTGTACTGATTGTTCGGATTTCTCTAGTGTATAGAGTTATTTCTGTCCTTGTGACATATCTCATTATTATGCAGTTCTTGTATCTTGTCGCTATAAAATTGTCATTTATGTTCAAGTTCACCATCGCCTTTCGAACTGGTTCTTCTGTACTGTTTCTTAATTGTTCTAATGGTTCATACATAAATTCCATAAGTCCTCCATGCTCCTCGGTTAGTTTTGGCCTTTTTGGTCCTTCTAGTCCATCTGGGAATTCAAGTGTGGTTCGTTTAAAGTTTCTCACTTGCCTTAATTCTCTGTTTTCCGTAATTGGTATATTATATAGCTGAACCAATCCCCTTTTAATCATCTCCAATCCTTCCCGTGTATTTATTAATTTCTTTTTACGCGTTTGTCTTATTTTCAGTGTCTTTATTTCATTATGAACCCGTTCTATTCTTCTGGTTATATTAATTGGTATCCCGTCAAATTTTTCTTGGGTCTTCGCTTGTAGGTTTCCTATTTGAGTAATTCTGGTCTCTACTTCCACTCTGAGTTGCATGATGGGTTCATCTGTCTTTTCCAGACCCACCTTAATTTCGGTTATTTTCTGTCTTACTTCCACTTCATAGCTATCAACTCCTTTGCTCCGTGTTTCATTGACAATTATAATACTTCCATTGATGACTTCCCTCAACGCTAGGCCTTGTTCATTGATGATTTGCCGCAACTCCTTATTATGGTTTTCAATTTTCTCATCCATTTGTTTGGTATTCTCCAGAATCTGCTTTAATCTCTCATCATTTCTATCAAACCTTTCATTGATTTGGTTTAAGCTTTCATTTATTAGCCGGTTATTCTCATCATTTTCCTCTTTATTTTTGTCAAACTTCTCATTCATCAGTTTGATTAAATTCTCAATCAAAATTTCATTTTGTTTCTTTGAGTTTTCGTTGATACTGTCTATTTTATTTTCCAGCTTTTCTGAATTTTCATTTATACTGTCTATTTTATTTTCCAGCTTTTCTGAATTTTCATTTATACTGTCTATTTTATTTTCTAGCTTTTCTGAATTTTCGTCAAATTTTTTATTTAATTCTTCCTTCTGTTTCCTGGAATCTTCCTTAATACTGTCTATTTTTTCATTAGTTTGTTTATTCTGTTCCTTAATGCTGTCCATTTTCCCCATCATTAGCCTCATCATTTCTTGCCAATCTGGTTCTCTTCTGGCTTCCGCTTTATCTGGTTGGTCCCCTTGGGCATCCTCTTTATTGCTCGCCTGTTGTTCCATTTCAGTATCTGTACCTACCTCTGTTTCTTCTTCCCGCCTATCTTCTTCTGTTTCTTGCTCCTTCTCCATCCTTTTAGTAACGCCTCTCGTATGCATTCCTGTGCCTCTAATGGTTGCCTGCTCAAGTTAAGTAATAATTAATATGATTTTTTACTTAACTAAAGCCCACTCGTTGAGCGCCAATTTTAACCACTTGTTTACAATTGAGTCCTTCTTAATTCAGCCCCACTTTGGAGTCGTCAATTTGCTATAAAACAAGATCTCTGGTGTGTTTAATTATATTCGAGGATGTGTGAAAGCCCCACTGTTGGGTTCGCCAATTTATAACTCCTTGTATGTTGTTACTTTATTTACTTATATGAGACTCCTGTGTATCAACGTCAAGCAACACGTTGAAGGTAGCAATTTGTAACAATTAAATGTTGTTACCTGTTTTTAATCAATGTGTCATTAATGAATGTATCTATTAGGTTGTTACCAAAACAGGTCTAGTTCATATAATATTTATACGAACATCCTGGCAGCGAATCGCCAATGTAAAGGTATTGATTTTATCAGAAGATTCCAAAATAATATAATACAATAATATTATTACTAAGACTCACTGCTACCAGAATTTTACCTACCGTCATATTCCCCTTTAAAAAACTTACCTTATTAACTACCCAGGTCGCCACAATATTTTATGGTTTAATATCGAAGCCTTTATATTCTTGCCCTTATAAAAACCCCTCTATCTGACTACCCTTAAAACTCAGAAAATCCCAAAGAACGTTAGACGAGGTTTTCAGCACAGAATAGGAAATGGTTATGGCGTAATAACTTAATCTAACACATGTTTTATATTGAGACAAATCTTATTTTATTGACCATATCATATTCCCTCTTTACTCAACGATTATAAACAAATCTATTTAATTAGAATTCTTTGAACAACTACATTTCGCTATGAACCAGTACTTTAATTATTAAATATCACTATAATATTGACGACTCGGAACACAACTTTGTGTTCCGAGTCGTCAATATTATAGTGATATTTAGTTAAGTAACGGACACGTCATGGACAACGAAATCCAAGAATTTAATTATTACTCCCCTTTTTACTCGCATACACTCTCTCATTCTTTACAATCGCTACATATTTTTTCCCCCTTTTACCAAGCGCTTTACTGTTTTAAAAACTTACTGGCCAATGTATTTACTGTACTTAGATTTTCTGGCTATTCCACTTAGTCTGGTATCTTCACTTGCACTTTCACTTTAACTACACTTATCCTGTCCTCACTGCTTTGCTTTAAGAGTTCATTGTATCACGTTCACTGTTTCTTTATAATATACTTCCTTGGTGTTTCAATACGTTTCAGTAGGTCTAGGCTACTCTTTCCGCTTCAACCTACCGAAATTTCCGAGGCCACTGATATAAAGTTTTACTTATAGACGACTATATGCTGCCACTGTCTGATGCAAACACTATGGTGACAATGCTCTTACTGTGATTCACAAGGGAGACTGCTGCTGGCAAGCTATTGCATAATACGTCTGGTTGGGCAGGCTACAGGCTTCAGACATAAACATAAATATAAATAGTCTGCCATAACATTGCATGTTACAATGGGGCACCTCACAGGTGAATACTAACTGCTTTCAAATTAAAACTGAATTGAATCTTTACTGTCTCTGACACACAATTCTGTACCGTTACAAGAAAACAACCCAGGGATTTTTAAAGGACTAATCAATTATACTGCAGCACTTGACAGTGTTTTGAAAGATCATTTAGAAAATTCAACCGTGTTTAAAGGAACCTCGAAAACAATTCAGAACGAACTTTTAGATGCCATTTTGTCAGTGTGTCGAAAAAATATTGCGACTGAAATTTCTACGATAGACTTCATATCACTTCAGGCTGATGAAACAACTGACAGTTCGTGCGAAACACAGATGGCACTGATTTTGAGATATCTCATTGAAGGGAGAATAATTGAAAGGTTTTGGGTTTTTTTTGAAGTCCCTTTTGATAAAAGTGGTCAAAGTTTAGCCTCGGCAATTTTAGGACAGTTGGAAGAAATAGGAATTGACAAGTCCCCAGAAAAACTAATTTGTCAGACTTACGATGGTGCATCTGTTATGAGTGGTCAGAAAGGAGGGGTCCAGTGTTTGGTTAAAGAGAAGTATCCAAATGCAAATTTTATTCATTGTTATGCCCATCAAGGGAATCTGATTCTTCAAAACTCAACATCGTCTGCCTCCCAGAGTAGAATATTTTTCAAGACCTGCAAGGAATAGGACCATATTTTTCAAGATCTCCAAAGAGGATGGATTATTTAGTAAAAATTAAAAAAAAAATTGGGTCTGTGCCTCCTACAAGATGGTACTTTCAACACAGGGCTGTTAATACTGTGTTTGAACATAAAGATAATCTAATAAAATGTTTTGAACACATTAGGGACATAGAGATTTCTGACAAAAGTGCTTCTAGCCAGGCTGCAGGATTTGTACGAACTTTGAGGGATCCTCAGTTCATTTTCTGGTTGACTTTTTTCCACAAAATTATGCCTCATGTGGCGATTTTCCTTGATTGCATTCAACAAAGAAACATTGGTGCAATAAAAATGAGAACATTTGTTAAAAATGTTGTGAGTGCAGTGGTTAATATTCGTAAGACCTATGAAGACAGTGAAGTGTCTGTAAGTGAGCCTGTGACTAAGAGACAGTGTGTTGAACAATTAAGTAATAGGAGCACACGTGTGGCCGCTTTGGAAGTATGTGATATGATTGTGAACAATATTAATGAAAGATTTCAATTTTCAGATCATTTATGTGTTTCCAAATTGTTTTTAGTTGAAAAGTTCCCACAGTACTGTGTTGGGTTTCCAGAAAATGATTTTCAGACTACAATTAAATTTTATCCCACAATAAATGGTCCGAAACTGAGAACCAAACCAGAAGTGTTATACAGTCGTGAAGATTTACGTATTGCTTCTGGTGCAACACCCTTATTATAGTTTATCCTTGATAATAACATGTTTCGTACCTTCTCAGAGTGTGTGACTATTTTAAAGATAATTGTTACCATACCGATGACAACTGTTGAAAGTGAAAGGTGCTTTTCTACATTGAAAAGAATAAAAACATTTTTAAGAAATTCCATGGGCACTGATAGACTGAATGCATTGGCTATGCTATCCACAGAAAAAAAATGATTCATGGAATTCAAGATTTCAACAAACAAGTGATAGAGGAATTCGCTACATCTAAAAACAGGAGAATGGAATTGTTATACAAAAAGTGAAATACCAGGTAAGACATTCTATATTTTTTTACCTAAGTACTAATTACCGCGAATGGTGGCCCACCTTAGATCCTCCCCACTGTGTGCCCCTCCCATTTCATTACTCACGAGCTGCCACTGCACATCACCATACAGTTCATTGATCTGACGGTAAATCTCACAGTCATATATTTCTTGCATGAAGAAATCGAATCACAGATCTCACTTCCCATGCAGCGGGATTCTCAATTTTTTTAATATTTCAAACATGCGCAGAATCAACTACATGGTTAGGAATGTGATGAAACTTTACACAGACCAATTACGTAACAATGAGAATGACTGAACGGGAATAGTAATGCGTGGAACCACTAGGTGAAAACAGGTATTACTTTCTGGACGATCCTCATACTTTCTTCTTAAATGGCTCTAATCTGATCAAGTCTACCCCACTTAGGACTTTAACATCTGGGATCATTTTTGAAAACACTCATATTATAATCAATTATTACAATACTTTTTACTCTTTTGATGGTTGTATCCATTATGTACTTGAGAATCACCCATGTTTATGAAATGTGTTCTTCACTACCATATTTGTGTTTTTGAATCAAAAAAGAAGAAGAGAAATAAGACAGCAAAAAAAGGAAAGAAGGAGAAATGATCATGACATCTAGCATACCATCCAGTTACTTCAAAATTTGATTATGTCATCATGCTGTCGCTGACCTTATTACAATTTTGGTCTCATTCGAACCAAGTGCAACACTTCATCTACAACACAAAGATGTTTTTGGACTTCATTAATTTCCCTAATGATCTATATAAAAGAAATATTCCACATTATATCAATTTTCAAACACAGTGTATATAACAGATTCTAGCTTGTTACAGTAATAACATTCCATTTCAAATGTTCACAACTTAGTGTGAAGTTAATGTCCAAATAAATATTCACAGTTGTAGAGTTATGTTCATTTATGAAAAAAGTGAAAACTCTTGTCAAATGTAAAGCATGAAAGCATAAATAATCAGTCAATATAATTTAATAAGACATTATTCCAAAACATCTTTGCAATTAGATGAGAATCAATCAAGATGCATTAAAGTTTCTCAATTAAACAAGAGCAATGTTTACAAATGTAATTTCTTTCGTAAATAAAAAATGAAACTGGTCTTTTGTTGAATCAAATTGCTAAAGGCAAAATTTCAATTTATTATTTTCTCCAATTAGAAAGTATTTGAAGAGAATATTAACTAAAAATGGGTAATAATGTAATAATGAATTACAAATTTTGTTAAATTTTTTTTGATAAATATACTACGGTAGTGTGTCCATAAAGTCGCCAATAGATTTAACATCATATATTTATTAAACAACAAAAATTAAATACATATTTCTTTGTATCTGATGCAAGCAGTAATTTTAATTGGTCACCATGGTAACACAACTAATAAACAAACCTATCATAGAAGTATGTTAAAACAAAGATAAGGCCATCTTTTATTTTGTGACTTCAGAAATTAGAATCTGACTCTTATGCACCATGAGTATCGTCGAGTGTTTATGGGAATTCACTACACAAGACTGACATTTATTGTTTATGTAAACAGTTGAATGAGACAGGAATCTTACATGACAGAAGGTTTTCTGGTTTCTTCAACCAGTTAGTTGAAGATATTGCCAACAGTTTCTTTTGCAATCCTAAACAAAAAATCAGTTCATAAATAAACTGAAGAGCTAGACTTCCAAAAATTACAATCCAATACAGCTTTAAAGAAACACCTATATTTTACTGGTTATAACCTTAATTTGTAAAGTGTGCCCAGGTAATAACACCAAAAGATATGTTTTTGCAGTTTATGTAATAAATCAAACTGTCAAAGCTGAACAGTGTCTAGAGCAATTATTTTCAGTGATGACTCTATCTTTCATGTTTTGCACATGTTCGTAGACTTAATGTAGGAAACTGGGCCTACAAATGTCTACACATCTTTATTGGATGTGAGTATGATAGCTCTAAGGTTAATGTGTGGTCAATTCTGGCTGAGATCATCTGATTGGTCTGTTCTTATTTTCATAACTCACAGTAACATCCAACAACTATCTGACATGCTTAGGCTGTTCTCCTTACCACACATTAATGTCAAACAAAGTGATCTTCCAAGAAGAAATTATTCTTCCACATTACATCAAACTTATTAAAGGAATTTCTTAATGATAATCTACCACAATGGACTGGGAGAGGTGAACAGAATCCATGACCTCCACACTCAGGATTTACTACCTACGGATGTTTACCTCTACAATTTTTTTTTTTTTAAGGAAAGGTGTACAATGAGTCAGTTCATAGCATTTAACACTTAAAACACCAAAACAAGAAGTAGCAGAGTCCATCACACCTTCCGTTCTTTGTCACACATAGCAGGAAATTGCTTACCAATTAGATAACTGGTTAGATAATTGCAATACAGAAGAGGCACCTTGGAGGCTGCACTGAACTTCTCTAAATGCACAAAAAATCTGTTTTCATCAGTTTCATTTGTGTTCTATGTATTTTTTGTTTAATAAATGTATCATGTTAAAACCATAGCATGACTTTACAGACACATCATATTATATGATTAGAAAACTCCAATCTACTTTTTCAATCTGTATTTGAATTCAATTTGAAAACATTGTTACAAGTAATGTTATCTGTTTTGTAACTGGTGTAAGAGCTAGGCCTTGAGGAGTAAACATGAGTTTTTTTATAGTCTTTTCTATTTCTCTATTTTTATTCGTATCCTGTAACATATATATACACTATGCTATAATTTCATTTTACAGAGCATTATGCAAGAAAACCCATATGCAATGGTTATACCTTATTTTATAATAAAAACTGTTATATTTTATTACTACAAACATTTTATACCTATAATACGGTATATATATCTGTCTGGCCGCGACTGGATGATCGCAGCTGCTCTCCCCCACCACGCGGCCGCTTGTAAGCGAGGTAGGGTGAAATGTGTGTACTAGCCGTTTGGTTTACCCCCACTTAGCCTACCGTAGTACCCGGCCATGCTTCTCCCACCTTACACTATGCTCGATCATCGAATCGTGGCCAGACAGTATAAAGTTAGTCTTGTGTGTGTGTGTGTGTGTGTGTGTGTGTGTGTGTGTGTGTGTGTGTGTGTGTGTGTGTGTGTGTGTGTGTGTGTGTGTGTGTGTGTGTGTGTGTGTGTGTGTGTGTGTGTGTGTGTGTGTGTGTGTGTGTGTGTGTGTGTGTCCTCAAAATGGTCTAAATGAAACAAATACATTTTAACGAATGGCTTAAACACAAATTTTTTTCTATTAAGAAATTAGGTCAGGTACTAAGAAATTTCACAATGCGAAATGAAAAATAATGGTAAAAGTTCAAGGGGCAACTGTATCTGTAATTAAGATCTACAAATTCTTAAAAACAAGACTAAATTTGAATGTATAAGAAAACTATTTCCCATGTGCCTTCCAGCTACTGCAGTTATGGAGAACACATACAATATGTATGCACTGTCTAGTGATATTCTGTTAAACACGTCAAGTGAAACCAGAGGTAGCTCATCTACAAGGGTACATGGGTCATGTGTTCCACAGGAAAACTGCAAATTACCCAATTAGTGAAAAAGTTTCATTTGACATTATAGCTATAGATTCTTCTTCTTCTTCCCTTGATTGCTCCATCACTGGCTACAGCTGTGCTAGATAACCTCCCAGTGGACCTCGCTAATCAAAGTGCAGTGATCCCTTGTAGCATAGCTTATCAATGTAGTATACTGCTAAACAGTGTGCTGGGTTTTGAATTTCCCGGCACGGTATGAGTTGTTCAGTGCTACCAACGCGGTTGTCAGCAGTCCCTGCCAAGGCCTTGTCAACGCTAAAGCGACGTAATTTAGTGACCAGTCGCTTTGCTCAGCTGTGGGCTATGTTTTGTTCGCAATTAGGTTAACTGAAGGTTTATTTTGGCAAATTGGGACAGGTTTGTTTTATGCAGGCATGTGCGACCAACAAGACCAGGCTTTGGCCTCATTTCTCAGCAAGCCTTCGATCTGGACATTCCCGCTGGTCTGACGGACTAGGACGTGTATTGGTTTTCTTTACATGCGTCTGTAAACTCTTAAAGACGTTCAGGGTCCCTGCACCAGCCGGGAAAAAGGGGGAAGATTGGTGGTCACACGAACATCCGTGACCACCCGCAGAGCAGTTCTACAGTAAGCAGTCCCCGAAGCTGTCAAACCGAGGAATGCTGAAGGAACAAAATATACCAAAGGACCCAGAAATCCCAAGAACCACTTCTAGTGAACATGCACCATAGTCCAGGCACAATTTTGGAACCTCTGCCCGTCCACAGCTTATCAGGTTGCTACTTGAGTTCATCTCTACACAATTACAGGTGGGAGGGTTTCATTTATCCCTCTTCAATCTACATCAACTCCATAGACTGGCTACCCTTGTTTTCAGCATTAAATATCTGTTTAAATACAACATTAAATATCTGTATTAAGAACTGAAAATATTTCAAAGTCACAAGAACTCAAGTTGTAAAAATTGTAACTGTTTCCTTTGTAACTTCTCTAACATACACCATGAGGGGGTGGTTAACCTGTTTTACTAAAACATGGTTTGGTATTTAGATTTTGTGTCAAATTATCTGTATTACCAGTATTTTTATTATAATTATTCTTGAAGGGTTATTAGCGTTTTTATTAAGTGATGGGGTTAACTTGGTGGTCCGTTGTTTCTACTGTATTGATGTTCGCGTTGTTCTCCCTCATGGGGTGTGCTAGTCTAGAATATAAATATATATATCTTATGTCTATTTTCTTAAAACTATATAAATTAATGACTATATGTAAAGAGCAATATGAAACTGGAATATTGTGTCACCCATATGAGATCTAATGAATCATGTTATTTGTTAAAAATGTGTTGATTGCAAATCCTGTCACTCTGTTAGGCTCCAGCACACTTTTCACTTCCTCTAGGTTCATTAGCCTAGTCTTAAATTTTACGTAGCGGTCCTGTGACCACTACAAATGGTAGCAGAGCGTGGTTAGAAAACTTACATGTGCTGACCCAGAAATGGCAGGATTTGCAATTATGTTTGAACAATTTTTGGGTCTGAAATGAAGGTGTTGGGAATTGAGTGTTTTGTGTGTAATATATTTTGATATTTAAATTGTTCTATAAAATGAAATTAGTTTGAACTGAATTTAACCGGTGTTTGTGACACAATTTAATTTTTGATGTTTTTTTATGAGAATGTGTTATTATGATTATTATTGCTATGGCTGATTATGTCATTAATTGTTATTATTGAATTGTACAACCGGAAGTTACATTATGTAATTTTGACGGATCACACACATAATGGTTTTTTTTTTAATTATCGAGTTACTAGGCCGTGTGATCGGACTTAGCCTGAACATTGTATATTTAAGTAATTTTATGAGAATGCAGTCATGGTCGGACCATAGTCCACTGCATTTGAGATAATGAGTTTTTACATTGAATTATGCTCGGGTACACACAGTTATAATGTGTGTTTAAAATTCTCTTGATTTTGATTATATGTTTATAGGTGATGCACTCTGATTCAAGTTTTTCTTGTGGGGGTATGTTGAATCTGGTTCCCGGTTTGTCTTTAATTTAGGGTATACAAATTGAACTGTGTATTTTCAATTTAGTGGTATTTATGTATATTTTTGGGTTAGTTTTGAATTCTGTTCTACACACACCTGAGTCTGTCAGACCTTGTCTGAGTTGGTTGTAGCCTATCCTACCCTGTGAAGGATTGCCCTGATTTGTTGAAACTTATAGGGTCCCATCAATCATCATGTCCAGGATGATATTCATAATGGTTTTTTTTTTTTAATTATTGAGTTACTAGGCCGTGTGATCGGACTTAGCTTGAACATTGTATATTTAAGTAATTTTATGAGAATGCGGTCATGGTCGGACCATAGTCCATTGCATTTGAGATAATGAGTTTTTACATTGAATTATGCTCGGGTACACACAGTTATAATGTGTGTTTAAAATTCTCTTGATTTTGATTATTCCTTTAGTTGATTGTTAATTGAAAGTACATGTGTATTGTATGTTGTATAGTTAGATTTATTCTCGTGTTTTATTGTTGTTGAGTGTTAGCTTTGTTTGGTGATTTTGGGGAGCTTGTTCTGCTTTTTCATCTTCACCCCCTTTTTCTTGCTTAGCTAGGGGACCCTGAACGTCACTTGTAGGGAGATAAGTTTTTCCTTTCTTCTGTCATGTTTTCTTGTGAGTTGTTGATATGTGCTAATTTAATTGTGTAATTCTGGCGGCGGTTTGCTACCATAAACTGCCCAACACCCTAACCAGCATCATCCAGCAACTTCCTGTGGTTGATGGACAGGATGAGGGCAAATTATTGCTTTTCTTTGGGATTGTCTTTCAGTTATCGAACTTCCCAGGGATGTCTGATAAGACTCTCTTTGAGCTCATTTATCCGTATTGCCGAGGTCCAATAGCTGAGCGGGTCACCCATACTAGGCGATGTGGTGACAGTTTAGACTCCTTCCACGGAGAGGTGTTGGACTCATTCATACCCGGCCGGCTACGAGATCAAATACGCCTGAAACATTTTTACCGCATACAGGCCAATGGCGAAAGGTTGGCCGATTTTGTTTACAGCATCCGAGATTCTGCCCAGATTTTGAGATTGTGGTTAACCGAGCTGGAGGTGATTCAAGTCATTTTGGAGGTGTGACGCCACAGGAAAGGTCGTGCTTGGTTTTCGCAGAGCGTCCACGTTGTTTTCCTGACCTGGACTAGCTTTGTACTATGTCCAAGATAATTCAGACTAATGATGAGTCAAGAGGTCCAACAGTTGAGCGTGATCCTAACTACAGGACTGGTGAACGCTGCACCGTTCAATCCCAGGACAGTCCTAGGGTAACTAGAGGTAGTCAGTCCGCTGGCGTGAGGGGTAGTAATTCCCATAATATGATTTGTTTTAAATGTAATAGGCCGGGACACATTAGCCGATTTTGTTCTGGGGCCAGGCCGAGTCCAACATCCTCTCCCAATGTGTCCAATTCAGAAAAACGGGGCAACAAGGGGAAGATAAGACGCATATTGTCTTCCACTCCCTGTCGTGGGTCTTCTCAAGTACATGCCTCCAGGCAGGCATTAGGTCCAACTTCTTCTGGCAACAAGGTCCTCAAACCCATCGATAATGCCACTTCTGTATGCCCCTTTATGATGTTGGATTTGAAAAGGAGTCAACTCAGAGCTTTAGCTGACTCTGGATCAGCAAGGTCCATCATCTCGTCCAGAGTGTGCAAGGACCTTAACAACAAGTGTCTTCTTAAAGGGTCGGAATAGTCTTCCGTAGTATGCTGGATGGCATCCAGGGAAATTCTGATTATCTCCAGGGTAGTTACCTTCAAATTTAAGATCGAGGGATTTTCTTGGGTGTGGAGCTTTTTGGTTTCTCTGGCTCTGGGAGTCGAATGTATTATTGGTGCAGATTTCATCTTTAAGAGTGGTCTCATCCTCGACATTCAAGAGCACCAATGCTATTTGAAGTTTAATCGGGGTGTGGTGATTCCTTTCCTTGGATATCAGGGAACTAGGGAGGATATCCAAGAGACAGAGTGCCCCGACACGTCTAGAGACCATCTCAATCCGTCCCAACAGTCCGCCTTACACCAGCTGTGTGAGCAGTTCCCTTTTGTATCAACTCCCACCCTTGGGCTCGCACATCTCTTGGAGTATAAAATCCGCATCACGGACTCCAAGGTGGCACGCAACCACCCTTACAAGTTTGCCCCTCCAAAAATGGCCATTCTAAGAGAGAAGGTTCAAGAGTTGTTAGACCAAGTGGTAATTGAACTTCTAATTCCAGCTATGCCAGTCCAGCATTCCTTGTACCCAAGCCTGGAGGTAAGCACCGGATGGTTATTGATTATCGAAAGTTGAACATGAACATTGAAGTTGATTCCGTCCCTCTCCCAGATCTGCACTCGGCGTTGGATTGGTTTAGTAAGGCAAGGTATTTCACCATCATTGACCTCAACTCTGCATATCACCAGATTCCTCTTGCTAAGGAAAGTAGGCCCTATACGGCATTCTGTGTTCCCTGGAATCTGTATCAGTACACTCGTGTTCCCATGGGCTTGGTCTTGGGGGCGCAAACCCTCATTCGCCTACTTAACACTGTTTTCCATGATGTCAAGTTTAGTTTTGCCTTCAAATATCTGGATGATTTACTCGTGTACAGCGAGACATTTGAGGAGCATATGAGTCATCTTCATGAGGTGATGTGCAGGTTGAGGAGTGCCGGACTTACTGTGAACCCTGAAAAGGTGAAGTTTGCCCAAACCCAAATTTCTTTTCTGGGGCACCTTATTTCACATAAGGGTGTCACTGTGGACCCAGAGAGAACACAGGGCATCAGGGATTTTCCCCCACCTAAGGATGCCAAGGGCATCGTGAGATTTGTGGGCATGGTCAATTTTTATCGACGGTTCATCCCGAATGCTGCAGAAATCGCTGCCCCACTCAATGAATTATGTAAAAAGGGAGCTAAATTTGAATGGGGAGAGAAGCAACAGAAGGCTTTTGAGGCGCTTAAGGAGGCCATCATGTCTCCACCTGTATTGTGGATGCCCGATTTTTCCAAACAGTTTGTCCTGCAGACGGATGCTAGTTCGGTTGCACTCGGGGCTGTTCTTTCTCAGGTTGTTGACAGTGCTAGGCAGCCAGTAGCCTTTGTATTTCGGACCTTGACCCAACAGGAAAAGAAGTCCTCTGTTTAAGAGCTAGAGTGTTTGGCAGTGGTATATGCTCTAGATAAGTTCAGGCGTTTCCTGGAACATGCTGAGTTCCTGCTTGAGACTGATAATCAGGCCCTATCTTGGCTTCTTGCTCATCCCTGACAACTGGGTAAAATTGGAAGATGGGTAGTAAAAATGTAATCCTTCAAATTCAAGGTGCAACACATTAGGGGAACTCAGAATGTTGTTGCTGATGTTTTGTCCCGTATGTTTTCCTTACCCAGTGAAGTTCCATCTGAGCAACCCTGTCCCTTATTGTTAGACTTCCCGCTAGCCTTTACTGATGTATTACCCCATCAGTTGGATGATGATGAGTTGTGTCCCATCATCAATACGTTAAAAGAGGGTAACATCCAGGCCCCTTATTTCTTGTCCAAGGGTGTGCTGTGTTGTAAGGAAAGAAAAGGACGAGTCCCTAAAATTGTGCTGTCTAGTAAGTTAGTGCCCATGGTCTTCAGTTACTATCATAATTCCCCAGTAGGTGGACACAAGGGAATTTCAAAGACCATTTCCAGTATCAGGAAGCATTTTATCTGGAAGGGCATGGATAGAAATATTGCTGCTAGGGTTAAGGCATGTCATCTTTGCGGGTTAAGCAAGCCTGCCCAAAACACCAATTTGGGTTTGTTGTCATCGGACGTGGTGAGCAGACCAATGGAGAAGTTGTTCGTCGACTATGTGGGACTTCTCCCACGTAGCAAGTCAGGTAATTCTTTCCTGCTTGTTTGTGTGGATGCTTTCTCTAAGTTTGTCTGGCTATTGCCCTTACGGCAGGCAAACGCTCGATTGACCATACTAGCACTTCAGAACAACATATTTCGGCAATTCGGACTTCCGGCCATCATTGTCTCTGACAATGATCCATAATTCATTTCGGGCGAATTCCAGCGAATGTGCTTTGCCAATGGTATCCGATATGTAACCATTTCACCTTATTACCCTCAACCGTCCCATGTGGAAAGATTTAACCGGAATCTTAGATCTGCTCTGATTGCTTACCATGCAGAGCAACAGAATTGTTGGATTGTTGGGGGGCCAGAATCTCAAGTGGTTACAGTTAGCCTTCAATACGGCCCTTCATGAAAGTCATAAGGCCATTCCCTTTGAGGTGATGTTTGGATTCTCGCCCACACTTCCATCGGCTAACTTATGAAAAATTGAAGATCTTCTGCCTAATCCTCCAGACATTAGGGCGACAGACAGGTGGAAAGAAGCTCGGAAGAATCTGCTCTGTGCGTACGAGCGTGTCCGTGTTCGTTATAATCAGGGGCGAACTCCCAATCCATTTAAGGTTGGGGATTTGGTATATTGCCAGAGCCACCCAATTAGCTCAGCCGTGGACAAAAGAGCTGCCAAATTATGCTATCGTTGGTCCAGTCCATACTGCATTCTAAGGTTTGTGACACCAGTGACAGTGAGGTTGGGAGATCCCAACGGTGATGTGGAGAAGTTGACCACTCATGTGTCCAAACTGAAGTTTTGCCATGTGGCATAGGTAGGTGAGTGGTGGTAGAGGTTGTTTTTAGTTGAAGTGTTGAGTTGGCTTGTGGGTTCTCAGTTTGTGAGTTTGGGAGGCACCTTAGGTGGGTCAGAGCTCTAGTGCGCGCACGATTTCTTGCCTTTTTCTTCTTCTGTCGTCTCTTTATGCTGCCCCTGATCAAGTCAGCATACAGTTACAGAGAGCTTATACACATACACACCCAGGTACACATGCACTCACACAGTTTCGATTCCTTCCTCCTTCTTGTCTCGTTTTCCTCTGAGCCCCTGTCTTCCTGAGAGCGGTGTTTTTCCTGAGACTCCCGATATAGCCAAGAGGTGCTGTTGTGATTACTCTTCTTCTTGGGCAAGGTTGCCCTTTTGGGGTGGGGGTGTGCTGGGTTATGAATTTCCCGGCGTGGTTTGACTTGTTCAGTGCTACCAACACGGTTGTCAGCAGTCCCTGCCAAGGCCTTGTCAACGCTAAAGCGACGTAATTTAGTGACCAGTCGCTTTGCTCAGCTGTGGGCTGTGTTTTGTTTGCAATTAGGTTAACCGAAGGTTTATTTTGGCAAATTGGGACAGGTTTGTTTTATGCAGGCATGTGCGACCAACAAGACCACGCTTCAGCCTCATTTCTCAGCAAGCTTTCGATCTGGACATTCCCGCTGGTGTGACGGCCTAGGTCATGTGTCGGTTTTCTTTACATGTGTCTGTAAACTCTTAAAGACGTTCAGGGTCCCTGCACCAGCCGGGAAAAAGGGGGAAGATCAGTGGTCACACAAACATCCGTGACCACCCGCAGTTCTATAGTAAGCAGTCCCTGAAGCCATCAGACCGAGGAATGCTGAAGGAACACAATATACCGAAGCACCCAGAAATCCCAAGAACTGCTTCTATAATTATCTTGTTGATCCATCCTCTTCGTTCACTTTATAAAATATTATTATATATATAAACTTTCACATATGAACTTACTTTCTTTATCACTTCCCCATACGTTTCGAGGTGATGTGCCTCTTCCTCAGTGGGAGTAAATACTGAATGTCATTTTACAGAATAACGGTTATGGACTTAGGTGTGTGTGGTGGGGGTTGATGGTGGGAGGGAATTACTTAGGTGTGTGTGGTGGGGGTTGAATTATATATAATAAAATTCCCTCCCACCATCAACCCCCACCACACACACCTAAGTCCATAACCGTTATTCTGTAAAATGACATTCAGTATTTACTCCCGCTGAGGAAGAGGCACATCACCTCGAAACATATGGGGAAGTGATAAAGAAAGTAAGTTCATATGTGAAAGTTTATATATATAATAACTACTTCTAGTGAACATGCACCATAGTCCAGGCACAATTTTGGAACCTCTGCCCGTCCACAGCTTATCAGGTTGCTATTTGAGTTCATATCTACACAATTACAGGTGGGAGCATTTCATTTATCCCTCTTCAATCTACATCAACTCCATAGACTGGCTACCCTCGTTTTCAACATTAAATATCTGTTTAAATACAACATTAAATATCTGTATTAAGAACTGAAAATATTTCAAAGTCACAAGAACTCAAGTTGTAAAAATTGTAACTGTTTCCTTTGTAACTTCTCTAACATACACCATGAGGGGGTGGTTAACCTGTTTTACTAAAACATGGTTTGGTACATGGTTTGGTATTTAGATTTTGTGTCCAATTATCTGTATTACCAGTATTTTTATTATAATTATTCTTGAAGGGTTATTAGCGTTTTTATTAAGTGATGGGGTTAACTTGGTGGTCCGTTATTTCTACTGTATTGATGTTCGTGTTGTTCTCCCTCATGGGGTGTGCTAGTCTGGAATATAAATATATATATCTTATGTCTATTTTCTTAAAACTATATAAATTAATGACTATATGTAAAGAGCAATATGAAACTGGAACATTGTGTCACCCATATGAGATCTAATAAACCTTGTTATTTGTTAAAAATGTGTTGATTGCAAATCCTGTCACTCTGTTAGGCTCCAGCACACTTTTCGCTTCCTCTAGGTTCATTAGCCTAGTTTTAAATTTTACATAGTGGTCCTGTGACTGCTACAACAGGTGGAAAGACTAATTCAGGTAAGTTGCTGCGTGGCTGGTAGACAGCTCTCAGGGCTATAGCTCCAAGTGATGGGAGTGAAGGCTATATAACAGATTACCACAAACCCACCCTGGCATACCATATGGGCCACAGGATTGACTAGTTTTCAGTGGTATAAGATCTGATGACTACTACATAGCACACATTCAGTGCTCAGTTGCATGACCCTGTGTGGGATCTGTCCAACCATTTCATAGCAGAGGCCTTTACCCAGATCATGTTTCGTATTTTGCCTCCCTTATTCGCTTGTTGGATAACAGAATACCATTTACCAATGGTCCTTTCTCTCTCCCATCATACCATGTAGTCCCTGCTGGGCAATGTTACGTCTTGTATCAACAGTTTGTGTTTTTATATCCCACACTGCAATGCATTAATCTCAATATAAGAAAACATGCCTATCCAACTAATTGATGTAGCCAGTGGATAAAGAGCAGGGACTATTCTGCCCTTCCCTGATAAGTTAATGTGGTTTGCAGCAAAGTCATATTAGAAATATGGGGTTAGCAAAGCTCTTCAAAGCTGGTATGAGAGCATGCCCCCCCGAGGTACAGCTGTGGTTCTATTTAATTCCCACCTAACACTAGATGCATGTAAGTGTGAGTGTGTGTATGCATGTGCATGTGCGTGCGCGCATGTGTGTGTGAAGCTAAGAAAGTATAAGGTTTATATAAAATAGTTATTCATCACTGTAAGTAAATAATTAAATAATACTGTTCACCGTTTTTAAGGATATAAAATTTTTAAGGAAATTATGAAAACATCAAGCATACTACTTAGCTATCCTCTAAGTACGTAAACACTTAAAACTTTAAATTATCCTTTTGAAGTAATATTTATGGTGGAAACTAATCTGTGCTGTAACTTACTTTAACTCTGTTTCTTCTGCTTTTCCAACTTCTAGTCGGTATATTCTTTCGGTGAATTCACGTACTGTTTTATCATGTTCTTCTTTTTGGTTTGCAATTTCCTGATTCCTGTAACACAACTACATACATTAACTTTTTTTTTAATCCAACACATAAACATGTTTACTCATATTAGTCTAAATTTTTAATATTAATTAGATTGCTATGCTTATTTAATAACAGAGTTATCTTTAGGGGTGTATGACGCCCGATGGGTGCAGTGATACAGAGTCCTGTGTATTAGGGATCGTGAACTCCCTTGGTTAAGAAAAATAGGAAAAGACAGAATTGGGTGAGAAAGAGGGAGGAAACTGTTTAAATTACCCTAATTTTGTTTTTGAAACTCAATCACATTTAACTGTTTTAAATATCACTTGCTACATAGATATTTGTTAAAAAGCAGTATGAGTTGTAAAGTAATCAGAGGTGAGAAAGTTTCTACTGTCTTCTGCTTATGCAAACAAACAATATCACTCCCAAATCACTGGAAGTTGAGACTACTAGAGTATGAGTACATATTAACTTGGTGAATTTACATTTAATTTGGTACTACTACTACTACTACTCCACGGTGCTACAGCTCATGAAGAGACCTGGCCTCCAGAACCAAGGCAATCTTTCTGTATCCGAAACAAATTTTGTTTTACAGGATAAGTGTACACCATCCTGCCAGGCCAGGATCCAGGTTACCCCCGGACTGGCCTGGCAGGAACCCTTCTCTTTTCTGCTTGCTGACCCATTTTCCCAAAGGGGTTGGTTACCACAACCTTGAAATAGGTTGCTCGGCATAACAGGGCCTACCACCTTGTAGGTGAGAGTGGAGTTGGGGTGGAGAGACTAGTGCTTTTATCTTCATTGAAAAGCATACTTAATTTGGTAAGGATAACTTTCTTATAGAACTTTATACCATTGTAGAATGTGAGAATGACTTGGGGAGGCTGCCGTTTGGTTTTAGGGAGGTGTGGGAGTGTATTGGCCCTCAAGGCTAGGTTCCTGAGGCTCCAAACGGTTGCTCTACTTAATAGTACCTAAAACTAACCAAAAAAAACATAAATAGAATTAATAATTTATTTCACACAAGTAAATACTGTACTAAATCACTTGAAAATTTTATTGTAATCTAGATTCCTTATTTGCACTGTAACTACAATTTGGCATTAGTATAGAGAGTATAATTTTGAGAAAGTATTCAAGTTGAAATATTTAGGAACAGTAGATGATAAGAATAAGAGGGGAGTAGAGGGGAATAAAGGTGAATCAGAGAATTCAGGCGATCACAAACAAAGGAATTAGTAGCAAGAATACCAAAACAAACAAAGCAGGAATACAATCAATGGTGACATATGAGGTGGAAATGATGTGTTTGAAAAGAAAAATAAAGAAAGGCTATGAAATTTGAAAGTGATATTAATAGAAGGATTCAAAGGTTAAATGAAATAAAAGTGGGATATCGAAAGATGACAAATTGTGAAATACACGAAACACATAAGAGTAGTACAGCTAATAAAAGCCCAAAAATATATACTGGTACAGACATGTATGCAGAAGGGACAGTATGCATGTACGGCTCAGTTTTAAGGAAGATCACCAACTGGAAGCCATGCAGAGTGAAACGAGAGGGATGTCAAAAATCAATGGGAGGCCATGTAATGAGGGACAAAAAACATATAAAGGATGTATTGCCTTAAATATACAAGTTATAAGATAAAATGACAAGTGGATGGATTTGAAGAAATAAGGGTATATAAAAACTTATAGGAGGTTAAACCAAAGAAAATGTGGAGTGACCCACCACATGAAATAGGAATGAAGGAACTCAAGAACTTGAGTAACCATATTCTAGAAGGAATGTATAGTCTGATTATTATTCATGTAGCCTGCATATTATGAGAAATACACTGTACATGCACCTGGAAGTTATGATTATAGATGGTGGGCAGAACCTAAGTATTTTCTGCTCGGACTAACTTCATAAAAGATAAGGTGTACTTCATAAAGGACAATGGCCAATGGCCAAATTTAGGCATGGGCTTTTGAGGTCAGGCCCGGGGTAACAAATTTGTACAGGCAGCAGAAAATGTACAACTCCATTCCTCCCCCCCTCAGAAAAAAACAATTTTTTTTAATATAATTTTCTAAATTTAAAAATAAGATTTTTTTAATATAAAATAAATTATTATTATATACATACCACCAAAATCAGTAAAGTTTCAATTTTTTTTTTAATTATTGAATAAGGCCTTTTCAAAATTATTATAATTTCATCATCAGTTCACTCAAATGTTCTTGTTGCGATGTCTTCTTTTTTGTTGTTATTTGTTGAACAATTTCGAAACGGCCTTATTCAATAATTTGAAAAAAAATTGAAACTTTACTGATTTTGGTGGTATGTATATAATAATATTATAACAAATCAGTGGCATAATGTTTAGCAAAATAATAAAATAAATTATTAAGAAAAGTGCATGAAGATATTATTCATCGAATGGAAAGAGCTATCTTTTAGTGACAAACAATCTGAAAGAGGGAAATTTCTCCTGCCCAGTAACTGGCAACATTTTCTATCTTTAATATTGTAGTTTGCTTGCAGCACAAAGTCCATAACACAACCTTTTGTTGCTGATCAATCCCTAATCTAATTCAAAATTATCAATATTATAACCTTTACTCGTGTCTCGTGTTCGTTCGTATACCTCTATAAAATATAACAGTGTGTCTGAGTGTGAAAGTGTGTCTGTGTTTCTTACCACTGCGTCCTCCCACGGCGATATACTTCACGATGTTTGGGCCCGTAGTGAACGTACTGGGGACCAGGTATCGTGGTTCCCGATTTGAGGTTCAAGCGTAGTGGATTATCTCCGGGTGGCGCCAAATTGTTTATATAAAACAATTAAAATGGTTTACTTATCAATGTTCTGTTGGAACGAGGCGACGAATTCAATCTGTCCCGCCTTTTCTCAATTTCGTGTCAATCGAGATAGCGGTTGCAGGATTCGCTACTTGAGCGCTAGACGTCGCATTGGAAACCTTCACTATACATTATATTTTCAAACATACACTTTGCTAATGGAAATAAGACACGATTTAACACACACAGTATAAATTTATTATTAATTGGAAGTTAATATTTTATAGACACAAGTTGTATTAATTTGCTCATATATAATTCTGCACCGGATAATTCTTTATAAGACTCTACTCAAGGGTTAACCAATCGATTTCGAATACATATAAACAGCATGGCTTTCTCTGACGCCAATCAACAAATATTTCGATCGATGGTTGTGAGTTGTTTGGATCACGTTAAGAGGTTCAGATGCAGTTACAACATTAAAAATACGCAACCTTACAATGTTTTTTCCTTATGTAGGATAATGTGTAGTGGTAATTGTTTTGTTTAAGTGTCATACAAGACGTTTATAAGTCGTACATAAATATGTGGTTCGTTCTATAGTTAACAAATTTTCAGTGATATAATTTTATGGATCAATCCTTGTAAGAGAATAAAAATGATTCAGTGGTATTCAACATACATTGAGAAATGTTCAAAGTGCGTTTATTTTTTGGAAGTTGAAATAATTTAACTGATACTTAACAGCCTTGCAGTACGGTATTACTCGGGATGTCAAGAAGGAAGGATTATGGCATCAATATTGTTCCTGTGTTCTTTATTCAAGCTTCGGCATCTTTTTCAAAGTGGTTTGGACTTATTTAGATATTTCATATTGAGTTAAACATCTTCTCCCTCTGGAAATGGTATTCTGCATCCATCAGACTTCTGTACTATCAATTTCTACACTTTGTTTTACTTTTAAGATGTTTTAAATATTAAAATGTGTTGTACAGAAAATTCGCATCTGGCTTGCGATAGCGTCACTTTTCAAGTAAGTGTATTTAACGGTAATTACCTCGTTAAACGGTCGTTTCCATGGTTACGTATTTGCTCTCATTGGGTGAGCTGAACATCAGTACATTGTTATCAATTTTCGAATTTCTTTCAAATCTTACCATATCTTCGGACTTTCTTCCTCCTCTTATCTTCCTTCGGGGTTATTATCTAAATGCACTGTCATTTATATTTTCTCACAAAGATTATTTTGGTACCCCACAATATTGGGTTTCATCAAGTTTTCTAAGTTTACAATTAATTTTATACTTACTAATTACATTTCTTTGTTTATATAATTCCTTAATTTAATATTTGGTTTTTAATAATAACTACTATTCATCCTTGATGAATTAGTCACCTTGGATTTGTCCATAACATGGTGATTTTTGTATAATCAGTAATTGTTTATGTTTGACCGTTAGGCCTGTTTCACATTTAAGTAGCCATTACTGGATTTTTGTGGCTTCATACACAATATATTTCATTTAGTCCCAAATTGTTATTTTGCATTTATAATTAGGTTTAATGTCTCTGGATGTGTTTTAATTTAGTCTTTGTTAGTAACAACTGTGTTATTCAATCTTACTTGCTAATTATTTGCTATTCATTTCCAATATAAAATATAACATCTAGTTCTATGGTCTGTATAACTCTTACAGCCATATCCATTTCATAAATAACAGTTTATACCATTCATTATTTCTGATTTGTTGTTCTGGTGCTAAACAATCTCACCTCTATTGAACTTTTTCCATTAAACTCCCCTTATAACATGGGTATTTAATTAATGTTGATACAAACTTATTTTCTAATGCTTTTTTTCTCTCCCTTCCATATTAACACCATCTAATTACTTTTCTTTGTGAAACACACCTTTAAACTTTTACAATACATTTTTAAGTTATAACAATACTACTTCCTAGTCATCACAGTGAATATCACTACTTAGTGTTCATTATTTACTGAATAAATGTTCTATCCTAAATACTATTCATTGTAACTTGTTAAATGATATTGTTCACTCTTAATACTAAAACATAAGTAATTTTACTAAGTCTTCACCTTAGCCTACTCTCCTCTTACTATTTATATGATAGACAATATTTGTATTTATTTTTCACTAGCACTTTCTTAAATTATTTAGTGTTCATTATAATTTATTTAGTGTTTCTTTAGTATTATATCACTCTAGTATAAATCACTCTCACTAATTCAACTTCCATTTATTTCTCATCATTTTAATCTCTTTCTCTACCCACTATCTATATAAAATTATTAATATTGTGTCTTTCTTGGTTAACAAATTACATATATCCCTAACTCTTTTGGTTAGTGTACTTTTATACATTGTTTCATATTACTGACGGTTTATAATTGTCATTTTATCAATACTAACATTCATTAATAGTTTTGGTTCTTAACCGAATTTCATTGTCTTTATTATTTTGGGTTACATTATTTCTCCCTTCTCTATTTTTTATTACTTGTCTAGTTTTCTTGATGCGTTTCATTTTGTTTTCTTCCTCATGGGTTTGTTCTCTCTTGGTTTTCATTCTTCTTCTCCTTCCTCTGTCTTGTTTTCTTTATTTTGATTTCTTAACTGGTTTCTTAACTGGCCAATCTCTGGGGTTGGGTCAATGTCGTTTGTCTGTCAGTCTATCGTTTCAGTTTCTTTGTTAATCACTTTCGGTTTATTACACCTTCTCCTTCCATGTTAATTACCTTTTATTTATTTTTTACTCTCTTCACATAATTTATTTATTCAAACATAATATCATTTAGCATTTTTTATACATACTTATTGTTATCAGAATCTATCTGAATTTGGTGATGTTATAATATTTAGTACTGATTGTTATAATTAAGTGTACTAACGTGTGATACCTTTACAAGATGGATAGTCATCTTACTGTCACTGAACACGATTTAACAAAAAATTAAACTATGAACACGTTATATACAAATCTGTAAATCAAAGGCCAAGACTTAAGCCACTAACCTGTTAGTTGTAGCTGGTCAATTTTTGGGTGTTTTTATTTTAACCGTTTGGTGCATTTATATTTTTATTTATTTCATTTTCGGGCGGGTTCGTATAAAATATTGTAAAACTGTATTATTGTGCAACGAAATTCATTCCATTATAACAGAACGCATGGCAACGTATTTTTCCGTGTAGCAGAACGATGTTGAGAAACAGTGAAACAAAGCAGTAAGACGCAGGTGTTATTGTGTAACGCGACGAGCGAAACATTTACCCCCTTCAAACTTCTCAGAAATCTGTACTTGTGTAGCAGCACACAGACGCAACTGTACCACCACAAACTTGAGTGACGCATCCAGCCACAAAACAGGATGTCCTGGGACGAGTAAAATTCAGCAATGCGCTTTTGAGCGGCAGGAAGTGCTGTTTACGTCCGGTTCCTACCATGACGTCAGCCTGTGCCTAATTGAAATCAGTGACCATGTTAACCAAAAAACTACATGCATGGCATGGAGCGAAACTTCGGTGACGAAGGAGAAGGCCGTGACTTCCATACAACTATGAGATCATAATAGCGGTACCTATTACATTACCGTTGGCAGTCTACCAGTTGAAGCCATCGGCGCCGGTACAATCAAAGTAGGCTCGCCATAAAAATTTGTAAATTACCAGAAAAAAAGTTGTAATTATCGCAAAGTGTTAAGTGACCACGGTCAATCCACCTAGGGGGCAGTAATCAAGAGTATTTTTCTTCTTTTGGACTATACAGACAGTGTAACTAAACAATGCGTGTGTGCGGCTACCGCGTGGTCGGTGTTTGGGGGTCTGGGGTTTAAATTATAAAATGTTAAGGGCAAAATAATTTGGAATGAATGTGAGAGCGAGCAAAGCTGGGTTGGTTTCTGATTGTGTTGTATAATTGCGTTTGTGCTTTAGAAAAGAAGGTAAGAGATAGTTGGTAAGTTCTTGTACAAGACGCACGAGTTGCACAATAGGTAACTCCATGTAAATCTATTTGTCAAACAGTAATTTCAACAATTGAGCATTAAAATTAATAATTCTCTTCTTAACGATGTGTAGAGTTAATTATTTCGAGAACCCATGAAACACATGTTTGTATCTAGCGTTCGTGCGAAAGGATCCTGGCCCGAAATAAAACGAAACCTTCCAGGTATGTGGAAGTCAATATATTATATTATATTAGAATAAATAAGCCAAGATATTTAAAGTCTCAATGGCTTCCGTTAACAGGGACAGTTTTTGGTAATTAAAACATTAAAAACCGTACCTACAGAAAAGATACAAACATGTTTTTGGGGTTAGCGGAATAAAACAAAAATACGTGATTAACGAAAAATTGGTTATATAATACATTTTATTGATTATATTTTATTTATACACAAATATCAAGTATAAAATAAGAAATGGCAGATAACAGTGAAGTCGGCTTATCTGACAATCAGACCGAGAGTCAAGTAAATGCTGACTCCGGTATTCAAACAGAAGTAACGTCAATAAATGAGTATAACGCAGAAGCATCTGTATTTAGCTCACCAGGAGCGATATCAACTCCCGTAACAGATAAAGTTACAGAGTTGTCAGTGAACGATTTATTTAATTTCATGAGAACCATGTCTAGTGACATGAGAACCATGTCCAGTGACGTGAGAAATATGTCTAAGGATATTAACGTAAAATTTGATATACAGAATGATCAGTTTGATGAAATGGACAATAAATTTGCAAAAATGGACAATAAATTTGACATGTTAAATAGTCGTTTTGATGATAATGATAAACGCTTTGATAACAATGAAATAATTTTAAATAAGATGAAAAGCGATTTTAACTATAAATTAGATCAATTAACTAATGATTTTAATGAACAGAAAATAAAATGCGAACAGCAAAATATTCAAAACGAGATTAATTTTAAGGCAATTAAAGACCAGAATGTGCAGTTACAGCAAAATATAAATGTAAAATTTAATGAGTTGGTAAATAATATACAAGACAAGAATGTATGTCTTGAAAATGCCGATGAAATGACGAGAAATAGTCTGAATAAAGTAGAATCAAGTACAAGTAATACAAACGAAAGTTGTAATGACAATGTTGTATTAGGTAATGAATTAATAAATAATAATGATGTTGAGAATAATGAGCATAATAATGTAGTCAAAAAGTTGGTATCTGAGAGTACTAATGAAGTTGTAGAATGTGATTATGAGACGTTAATGTGTGTTAATGAGTTGGAGAGAGAGTGGAAAGAGAGTCATATTATGGGTATGACACAGAGGGTAAATTGTTTACGAGGTAGAATGGGGGGTGAAGTAAGACCTTCACGTATATATTGTGTAGACAAGTGTGCTACAAATAATTGTTTTTTGAAGTTTTTTGTTTTTCTGGAGAAGTCAGGAAAGAGTTAATTGAATTTGTACCCTCTGTCTGTAATACTTTTGAGAGTGGGATTTGGGGTTATGAGGAGAGAGATGTAAACAGAGAAGTGTGTGTTAGTAAAGAAACAGAATTATATAACTTAAATAGAAAGTATGATGAATGGAAGGAAAGTTTAGAAATATATGTGAATGATAACGATTACAATGATTTAATAAAAATGATTAACCCAATAGTTAATGAATTTAATGATGGAGACTTGACAAAAATACCTAACGTAGACTGGTTTAACGAGTATTTGAATAAGTTGATTGAAGTTAGTTTTTCTGGTTACAACACACAAAACAGTCATTTGTGTGGTGATAAAATTGAACGATGTTATGTAGAACCAAGGTTGATTTGGAACGATGGAGGTTAAACTATTAAAACAATAGAAGACAGTATAAACATTTTGTTGTAATGGTTCTTGACATGGCAGATTGGGACAATGAAGTGCGGAAAAAACTGGATAATCAATAATGAAAGGTTGTAAATACAAATGTAGCGAATTTATTTGTGTACATTGTGGAATGTTAAATGAATAATGTGTGTGCGTAAGATGATTGTTGTAATAATAATATTGAAATGTTTGCAAGTTAAATAAATATCAGAATTAATTTTGAAAACAGCAATGGATTAATTGGAATTTTTTCGATAACTATATAATTTATATTTTTGGTAATTAATTTAATTAAAACAATTTGAGATGCTTAAACATTTTGATTGATTATTTAAATGTTAATTAATTAAATTTTTTAATGACTTTAATTTGTTTTACGAGATAGAAATTTGGTAATGAATGATGAGTGTTGGATTTAAACTAATTTTGTGTAAAATGTTTCAGAGATGATGGTGATTAAGTTTTGGGTGTATATCATGTTAAATGGATTGCAAGTAGAAAAATTTGATAATCATGTATAATAAAAATGTTTACAGGGGTGATTGAGGTGTTAATGCAATAGTGAGATTTTAATGCAATCATTGTGTTTAATAAATATGATAATTAAAAAATTTTAATAATAAATGAAAAATGATATATAATGATTATTAAATAATGAATTTTGAAAATTTTAAGAAAGTTAAATGGTAGAAAATTATGAATGAGAGAAATGATTATGGATGGAAATACTATATTATAATGTATATACAAATTTTATTAGTTAGTTATTAAGTGGCTATTGTGGGGGTGGCCTGTGCTCTCGCAAGTAGCGAAATGGGTTGGGGGTAACAGTGAGTGTTACCTCCATCGGAGGCCAAAATGGCGAAAATGTGCGGCACACCTTATCCGTGTAAAGTAAAAATTTTACACACATTGCTAAATGACCGTGTCACACATAATAGTATTAATGAAACAGGCAGTCAAGTTAAAGTTTAGATTTCCTCGACTTTTCGGGCGGTTACTGTCTTACCAGCACTAACCGTGGTTTTGGCTAGCGGCCAGCTATGGTCATATCAAGTCCCTTGACCATAGCTGACTTGAAATTGGTATATATTAGAAATTCATTGGGGGGTGACAATTAGAGGAAATCTCCCGTAACTATGGAACAGCGGCTGCCACTCTGCCCGCCTTGGGGTAGCAAGACAGGTGGTAGAACCGTTTTAAGGGTGTATAATTATGTACGAGAACATGATGATGTTCAATAATTTTAAAACTTAATAGCGGAAGCAGAGACACGGAGAGGTAAAACCTGCTCCAAAATATACCGTCTCTGTCGAAGCGCAAGGGCGAGACAGTCCTCCATAATTTGAAATAGTGTGTGTGGCTGGGAGGTGAATCAAATGAGTCACGAACTTAAATTGTATAACATAAAGAAATTTTTTGCTCATTCAAAGTTTGATCCAATAAAAAATGTTTGCACTCTGCTCAAATAACTAGATGCTCATATTTTCACTACAAGTTGTCCATACTATAATTTTAAATGTATTATTTTATTGTTGTATGTTAGGTATAGGCATTGATAAGAATATGTGTTTTCATGATATGTGTATGCTTCAAAGTAAGCCAATAATTAGACGCCTGGCAGGCAATCAACATAATAGAAGTAAGTATTGATAATGTATTACATGTAATTTACTTAACTAAAAATGAACTTTTTTCATGTGAAAAACTTACTATTTTATCGGACGCGTTTCGGCTTAGTATCCGCCTTCTTCAGCTTTGGTAACAGACTGCCAGCATTTTGTAACGGTTGTGTGGAAGGTGAAGTGGGGGTGGTGTGTGGCGGAAGGGGATTGGCGCGGGGATTCAATTTATTGTTTGTTTTCTGTATAATTGTGGCAAAAAGTGTATGTGATTTATATTGTAATTGATCGTTGAGTATGTTGTTTGGTTGTGTTGTGTGGTGTTTATATATTTCATATTGTTCAGTTGTGTTGAGTTTTTGACCTTTGGGTATGTAATGTAGAATTTCAAGATTAGTGTCTATGTTGGTGTAACTGTGGTTTTCTGTGTGTATGTGTGTGGCAAATGCAGAGTGTATATTGTTGTTGGTTAAAGCTTTTAAGTGTTCAGAATAACGGGATGAAAAAGATCTTCCCGTCTGGCCTATGTAGAAACTATTGCAGTCATTACAATTTAATTTGTAAACACCTGTTTTGTTATATTTGTCTATGTCTGTGTTTGTATTACTGATGTGTTTTTTGATGGTATTGGTTGTTCTGAATGCTATTTTGTATTTGTGTTTTCTGAATGTATTGGCGATTTTGTGTGTGTATGAGTTGTGGTATGTGAGTGTGATGTACTTATTGTGTTGTGTGTTGATGGTATTTAGTGTTTTGTTGTTTTTGTTTTTGATGCGTTTGTGTAGTATGTTTATTAAATTGGGGTTATAACCGTTTTTTATTGCTATGTATTTTATTGTGTTGAGTTCGTCGGTGTAATCTTGTTTATTTAAGGGTATTTTAGTTAGTCTATGGAGCATATGGTTGAAGGCCGCATATTTATGTTGTGTTGGGTGGTTTGATGTGTTGTGTATAACCATGTCGGTTGTGGTTGGTTTCCTGTATATTTTGTAAGTGTGTGTATTGTTAGTTTTGTTAATTGTTAGGTCTAGAAAATTTATACTATTGTTTTGTTCAGTTTCCAGTGTAAATTTTAATTTGTGGTGTATAGTGTTTATGTATTTGTGGAAGTTTTCAACTTGTCTTGTGTTGCCTTTGAATAAAAGTAATATATCATCTACATACCTGTGCCAGTATATAATTTTGTTAGTGTATTTGTTGTTGTTTATTATGTGGTTCTGTTCAATGTTGTGTATATATATTTCTGCTAGTATTCCTGATATGGGGGAGCCCATCGGGAGTCCTTCTGTTTGTGTGTATATTTTGTTATTGTATGTAAAGTAATTTTGTTCAGTTATTATTTTGGTAAGTGTGATGATTTCTTGTATGTGTGTTTCAGGTGTGTTGTTTTGTCTGAGTAGTTGTTCTAGTGTTTGTATGGTTTCTTTGATGGGGACATTAGTGTATAAATTGGTTATATCAAAAGATGCCAGAGTTGAGTTATGTGGGATGTGTATGTGTTCAGTTTTTCTGACTAGGTCAATGTTGTTTTTGATAGAGGTGCTGTTGCTGAGTTTTATGTTTTCTCTGATTATTTTGTCTAGTTGTTTTGCTATTTTGTGGGAGGGGGCCTGTGTGTTGTTTATTAATGGTCTGATTGGAATGTTAGGTTTATGTATTTTTGGTAATGCATTTAGTTTAGGGGGGTTAGGTTTTATTTGTTTAAGGTATTTGGCGTTTTCTGGTTTGATTATATGTTTGGTGTTGTTTATAAATTTATTAATCTGTTTATGAAATTTTAGTGTGGGGTCTTTATTTATTTCCGTTATATTATTTTCGTTGAAGAAACTTTCGATTTTAGTGTTTAATTGGTGTTTGTCCATTATGACGCTAATGTTACCTTTGTCGGCTTTTAGGATTGTTGTGTTGTGTTCGAGTAACTTGTGTTTTACACTATTGAGTGTTTTTATTTCATTGTTGTGTGTTTTTGGTTTGGTATGTGTGTTTTGAAGTTTTCTTTTTATGTCGTGACGTATCGTGTCTTGGTCGTTGAGGTGCGTGTTTTGTACAGCCGTTTCTGCGTCTATGATGATGTCGCGTATGTGTTTATTGTGATTTTTGATGTTAGTTGTATTGGTATTCAAATTATGTTTCAGTCCTTTGTTTAATAAATTCATTTCATCTTTTGTGAAATTAATGTGTGTTGTATTAACTACGCGTGCGTGGAATATGTGTGCCGGTTCAGGGATTGATTCAATTGTGTGTGTTGTAAGGTTAGTTATTTTTTTGTTATGTCGATGTTGTATTGTCAATTTGAGTTTTTCTATGTTGTCTTGTGTGTGCTGTATTACATTTTCAAGTTCTGTGTGGTGTAATATTCGTGTGAGTTTCATGTGTAAGTTATATGCCTGTCTGTTGAGTGTGTCTTTTTTATGGTATAAATAATTGATTATGTTGTTTAGGTTTATTTGTTCTAATTTCCGTTTGGTTTGTAGTGCTGTATGTGTGTTTTGTTTTATTGTAACTTGTGCGTGTGTTGGTATGATGTTGTGTTTTCGACAAGTTTTATTGAATGCTATGTGTAAGGAAGTTTTTGTTACTTGTTGCTTGGCGTTTCTGTACTTATTGATGAAATACGCTTTATCTGCGGTATTATAGTTGTCTTGATTATTCATCTCTTCTTTCACAGCACTACACTTAACTAAAAATGAACTTTTTTCATGTGAAAAACTTACTATTTTATCGGACGCGTTTCGGCTTAGTATCCGCCTTCTTCAGCTTTGGTAACAGACTGCCAGCATTTTGTAACGGTTGTGTGGAAGGTGAAGTGGGGGTGGTGTGTGGCGGAAGGGGATTGGCGCGGGGATTCAATTTATTGTTTGTTTTCTGTATAATTGTGTCAAAAAGTGTATGTGATTTATATTGTAATTGATCGTTGAGTATGTTGTTTGGTTGTGTTGTGTGGTGTTTATATATTTCATATTGTTCAGTTGTGTTGAGTTTTTGACCTTTGGGTATGTAATGTAGAATTTCAAGATTAGTGTCTATGTTGGTGTAACTGTGGTTTTCTGTGTGTATGTGTGTGGCAAATGCAGAGTGTATATTGTTGTTGGTTAAAGCTTTTAAGTGTTCAGAATAACGGGATGAAAAAGATCTTCCCGTCTGGCCTATGTAGAAACTATTGCAGTCATTACAATTTAATTTGTAAACACCTGTTTTGTTATATTTGTCTATGTCTGTGTTTGTATTACTGATGTGTTTTTTGATGGTATTGGTTGTTCTGAATGCTATTTTGTATTTGTGTTTTCTGAATGTATTGGCGATTTTGTGTGTGTATGAGTTGTGGTATGTGAGTGTGATGTACTTATTGTGTTGTGTGTTGATGGTATTTAGTGTTTTGTTGTTTTTGTTTTTGATGCGTTTGTGTAGTATGTTTATTAAATTGGGGTTATAACCGTTTTTTATTGCTATGTATTTTATTGTGTTGAGTTCGTCGGTGTAATCTTGTTTATTTAAGGGTATTTTAGTTAGTCTATGGAGCATATGGTTGAAGGCCGCATATTTATGTTGTGTTGGGTGGTTTGATGTGTTGTGTATAACCATGTCGGTTGTGGTTGGTTTCCTGTATATTTTGTAAGTGTGTGTATTGTTAGTTTTGTTAATTGTTAGGTCTAGAAAATTTATACTATTGTTTTGTTCAGTTTCCAGTGTAAATTTTAATTTGTGGTGTATAGTGTTTATGTATTTGTGGAAGTTTTCAACTTGTCTTGTGTTGCCTTTGAATAAAAGTAATATATCATCTACATACCTGTGCCAGTATATAATTTTGTTAGTGTATTTGTTGTTGTTTATTATGTGGTTCTGTTCAATGTTGTGTATATATATTTCTGCTAGTATTCCTGATATGGGGGAGCCCATCGGGAGTCCTTCTGTTTGTGTGTATATTTTGTTATTGTATGTAAAGTAATTTTGTTCAGTTATTATTTTGGTAAGTGTGATGATTTCTTGTATGTGTGTTTCAGGTGTGTTGTTTTGTCTGAGTAGTTGTTCTAGTGTTTGTATGGTTTCTTTGATGGGGACATTAGTGTATAAATTGGTTATATCAAAAGATGCCAGAGTTGAGTTATGTGGGATGTGTATGTGTTCAGTTTTTCTGACTAGGTCAATGTTGTTTTTGATAGAGGTGCTGTTGCTGAGTTTTATGTTTTCTCTGATTATTTTGTCTAGTTGTTTTGCTATTTTGTGGGAGGGGGCCTGTGTGTTGTTTATTAATGGTCTGATTGGAATGTTAGGTTTATGTATTTTTGGTAATGCATTTAGTTTAGGGGGGTTAGGTTTTATTTGTTTAAGGTATTTGGCGTTTTCTGGTTTGATTATATGTTTGGTGTTGTTTATAAATTTATTAATCTGTTTATGAAATTTTAGTGTGGGGTCTTTATTTATTTCCGTTATATTATTTTCGTTGAAGAAACTTTCGATTTTAGTGTTTAATTGGTGTTTGTCCATTATGACGCTAATGTTACCTTTGTCGGCTTTTAGGATTGTTGTGTTGTGTTCGAGTAACTTGTGTTTTACACTATTGAGTGTTTTTATTTCATTGTTGTGTGTTTTTGGTTTGGTATGTGTGTTTTGAAGTTTTCTTTTTATGTCGTGACGTATCGTGTCTTGGTCGTTGAGGTGCGTGTTTTGTACAGCCGTTTCTGCGTCTATGATGATGTCGCGTATGTGTTTATTGTGATTTTTGATGTTAGTTGTATTGGTATTCAAATTATGTTTCAGTCCTTTGTTTAATAAATTCATTTCATCTTTTGTGAAATTAATGTGTGTTGTATTAACTACGCGTGCGTGGAATATGTGTGCCGGTTCAGGGATTGATTCAATTGTGTGTGTTGTAAGGTTAGTTATTTTTTTGTTATGTCGATGTTGTATTGTCAATTTGAGTTTTTCTATGTTGTCTTGTGTGTGCTGTATTACATTTTCAAGTTCTGTGTGGTGTAATATTCGTGTGAGTTTCATGTGTAAGTTATATGCCTGTCTGTTGAGTGTGTCTTTTTTATGGTATAAATAATTGATTATGTTGTTTAGTTGTTTACACATACGCGACATCATCATAGACGCAGAAACGGCTGTACAAAACACGCACCTCAACGACCAAGACACGATACGTCACGACATAAAAAGAAAACTTCAAAACACACATACCAAACCAAAAACACACAACAATGAAATAAAAACACTCAATAGTGTAAAACACAAGTTACTCGAACACAACACAACAATCCTAAAAGCCGACAAAGGTAACATTAGCGTCATAATGGACAAACACCAATTAAACACTAAAATCGAAAGTTTCTTCAACGAAAATAATATAACGGAAATAAATAAAGACCCCACACTAAAATTTCATAAACAGATTAATAAATTTATAAACAACACCAAACATATAATCAAACCAGAAAACGCCAAATACCTTAAACAAATAAAACCTAACCCCCCTAAACTAAATGCATTACCAAAAATACATAAACCTAACATTCCAATCAGACCATTAATAAACAACACACAGGCCCCCTCCCACAAAATAGCAAAACAACTAGACAAAATAATCAGAGAAAACATAAAACTCAGCAACAGCACCTCTATCAAAAACAACATTGACCTAGTCAGAAAAACTGAACACATACACATCCCACATAACTCAACTCTGGCATCTTTTGATATAACCAATTTATACACTAATGTCCCCATCAAAGAAACCATACAAACACTAGAACAACTACTCAGACAAAACAACACACCTGAAACACACATACAAGAAATCATCACACTTACCAAAATAATAACTGAACAAAATTACTTTACATACAATAACAAAATATACACACAAACAGAAGGACTCCCGATGGGCTCCCCCATATCAGGAATACTAGCAGAAATATATATACACAACATTGAACAGAACCACATAATAAACAACAACAAATACACTAACAAAATTATATACTGGCACAGGTATGTAGATGATATATTACTTTTATTCAAAGGCAACACAAGACAAGTTGAAAACTTCCACAAATACATAAACACTATACACCACAAATTAAAATTTACACTGGAAACTGAACAAAACAATAGTATAAATTTTCTAGACCTAACAATTAACAAAACTAACAATACACACACTTACAAAATATACAGGAAACCAACCACAACCGACATGGTTATACACAACACATCAAACCACCCAACACAACATAAATATGCGGCCTTCAACCATATGCTCCATAGACTAACTAAAATACCCTTAAATAAACAAGATTACACCGACGAACTCAACACAATAAAATACATAGCAATAAAAAACGGTTATAACCCAAATTTAATAAACATACTACACAAACGCATCAAAAACAAAAACAACAAAACACTAAATACCATCAACACACAACACAATAAGTACATCACACTCACATACCACAACTCATACACACACAAAATCGCCAATACATTCAGAAAACACAAATACAAAATAGCATTCAGAACAACCAATACCATCAAAAAACACATCAGTAATACAAACACAGACATAGACAAATATAACAAAACAGGTGTTTACAAATTAAATTGTAATGACTGCAATAGTTTCTACATAGGCCAGACGGGAAGATCTTTTTCATCCCGTTATTCTGAACACTTAAAAGCTTTAACCAACAACAATATACACTCTGCATTTGCCACACACATACACACAGAAAACCACAGTTACACCAACATAGACACTAATCTTGAAATTCTACATTACATACCCAAAGGTCAAAAACTCAACACAACTGAACAATATGAAATATATAAACACCACACAACACAACCAAACAACATACTCAACGATCAATTACAATATAAATCACATACACTTTTTGACACAATTATACAGAAAACAAACAATAAATTGAATCCCCGCGCCAATCCCCTTCCGCCACACACCACCCCCACTTCACCTTCCACACAACCGTTACAAAATGCTGGCAGTCTGTTACCAAAGCTGAAGAAGGCGGATACTAAGCCGAAACGCGTCCGATAAAATAGTAAGTTTTTCACATGAAAAAAGTTCATTTTTAGTTAAGTGTAGTGCTGTGAAAGAAGAGATGAATAATCAAGACAACTACATGTAATTGTTCAATTTTGAAAGGTATTCATGGTGTTTTAATTATGTTAGGATATCAGCTGATCAGCAATAACATGTCAATGGTGTGTTAGTTATAAATGTTTTAAATAATTGATGTTCAATGTAATGTTTGATGTATTACAGATGTTTTGAAGTAATGATAAAAATAGTTTGATAAAATGAGAAATAAAGTAACAATTTGTGAAGATTAATAAAAAATAGTTTTTTGGGTGATGAATATTTTATGGGACATGTAGATCTGTCAAAGTTAAAATCAAAGTTGAATTTGAAATAGTAGAGAATGTTGTTTTGAAGTAAGGTATGTTGTAGAATTTTAAGTAGTATTGATGTTGACACAGTGGTAATGGAGAATTTATGTAGATTTTGAATGATATATTTATGTTTATAATTAATGAGGCTATTTTGTTGTATTTGTAGTAAGGTTATGAGATTGAGATGTTTTGGGGATGGCAATTTTGTATTAGGGGGTAGTGTCATGTAGGAGTTCGCAACAAAATATGTTGGGACGGGAATTGGTATAGATTTTAGTGAGGAGGGGCCGCCTTAGGTAGAATCCAGGCCGCCAAATAAGGGAATTGAGTTTTTGGGGGCGGGGAAACACGTATCCTATGTACAAAGGGTTAGAGAGTATTTTTTTTATATATGTAGAGAAGGTGACGATTTGAGTTCAATGATAAGTTGGGGCTTAGAGTGTCTTGATTAGTAGATATTTTGGTAGAGATGGGTGTCATGCTAATTGAAGTTGATTAATAGTAGAGTCAGAGAGTAAAGTTTATATATGTATACAGATCTAGTACAGTAAATGAGAATAAATAAATTACATCACCCACAGTAAAGTATAGCGAGATTGTTAAATGAAGAGTAGGATTGTTAAGCAAAAAGAGAGAAATTCATGATAAAGAATATAAAATTTTTATTTTTTCGAAACCAGTGACAGAATTTTGATAGAATTGAAAATAATGTAAAATTAAGAATTGTTTATTTTAAATAATTTAAATGTCAACTTAATTATTATATTAATATTTTGTTTGTTTTAAATGTTGTATTTTATTATGTTTTGTATTTCAAAGTAGGATATTACAAATGTTAAATGTATTTGCAGATAGAAACCATACATAACATATGTAGGTCAAGGGTCTGTAACTTGACCTAGTTTCGATCAGCTGATGAGGTCATACACCTACTAAGCTTGTATAGTAGGAAGGCAATTTTATTTGTTTGTTTAATTAATTTGAACCAATATTTTAATAATTTTGCATATGAGGGAAACATTTAAATAAATTTAAATTTTTTTTGAATTTTAAAATTTTTGGGAATTTTAATTTTTTTTTTTTTTTTTTTTTTAAATTTTCACCTGCCAGTGAATGAATATTTTAGATAATGATTCTTTTATTATGTGTGCATTAACCATGTTTATTTTGTTGTATTGCATTGTATTGGTAGACTATAAGTGGTTCTCATGTTAAAGTAAGGAGGTGTTTAGATTGGTAGAAATGTCTAGGTTAAGTCATTTGAAACAAAAATTAGAAAAACAAGGAAGAGAATTTTTTGATAAAATATTATTTTTTTGAATTTTGAATTTTTTAAATTTTTAATAAATTTTAAAAGAAATCTTTTATTTTAATGTGTTATGGTAACATGTAATGTGAGTGAGTGTGAGCCCAGTATTTGCTAAAGGCAGCCCAGCTTTCATAAAAGGGGAACATATCGGTGGAGGATCTGGCATACTCTGAGCCAGGGATTGAGGATTTTTAGGGTAGCATGCGAAAGGGCGAGGTGCGCTGTGGTGCGAGTCTGTTCGATTTCTCGGTGTTGGGATCTCTTATGGAGAAGTCCAGTGATCTCGTTCAGATGAGTCCATAGCCGCTGAGCCAAGGGGGTCGTGTATCCATGAGATTAAGAACCAGGGGGTTGTTGGCACCAGTTCCTCACCGGTCCTCTTCGGGGTTATCGATGAGATTTCTTCTGTTGTGAACAGCAGAATTCTCATCAAGGGGGTATTGTAGCGGGTCAATTTTTGGGTGTTTTTATTTTAACCGTTTGGTCCATTTATATTTTTATTTATTTCATTTTCGGGCGGGTTCGTATAAAATATTGTAAAACTGTATTATTGTGCAACGAAATTCATTCCATTATAACAGAACGCATGGCAACGTATTTTTCCGTGTAGCAGAACGATGTTGAGAAACAGTGAAACAAAGCAGTAAGACGCAGGTGTTATTGTGTAACGCGACGAGCGAAACATTTACCCCCTTCAAACTTCTCAGAAATCTGTACTTGTGTAGCAGCACACAGACGCAACTGTACCACCACAAACTTGAGTGACGCATCCAGCCACAAAACAGGATGTCCTGGGACGAGTAAAATTCAGCAATGCGCTTTTGAGCGGCAGGAAGTGCTGTTTACGTCCGGTTCCTACCATGACGTCAGCCTGTGCCTAATTGAAATCAGTGACCATGTTAACCAAAAAACTACATGCATGGCATGGAGCGAAACTTCGGTGACGAAGGAGAAGGCCGTGACTTCCATACAACTATGAGATCATAATAGCGGTACCTATTACATTACCGTTGGCAGTCTACCAGTTGAAGCCATCGGCGCCGGTACAATCAAAGTAGGCTCGCCATAAAAATTTGTAAATTACCAGAAAAAAAGTTGTAATTATCGCAAAGTGTTAAGTGACCGCGGTCAATCCACCTAGGGGGCAGTAATCAAGAGTTTTTTTCTTCTTTTGGACTATACAGACAGTGTAACTAAACAATGCGTGTGTGCGGCTACCGCGTGGTCGGTGTTTGGGGGTCTGGGGTTTAAATTATAAAATGTTAAGGGCAAAATAATTTGGAATGAATGTGAGAGCGAGCAAAGCTGGGTTGGTTTCTGTTTGTGTTGTATAATTGTGTTTGTGCTTTAGAAAAGAAGGTAAGAGATAGTTGGTAAGTTCTTGTACAAGACGCACGAGTTGCACAATAGGTAACTCCATGTAAATCTATTTGTCAAACAGTAATTTCAACAATTGAGCATTAAAATTAATAATTCTCTTCTTAATGATGTGTAGAGTTAATTATTTCGAGAACCCATGAAACACATGTTTGTATCTAGCGTTCGTGCGAAAGGATCCTGGCCCGAAATAAAACGAAACCTTCCAGGTATGTGGAAGTCAATATATTATATTATATTAGAATAAATAAGCCAAGATATTTAACG
The DNA here is from genome assembly GCA_034769895.1 of Magicicada septendecula. Lineage (NCBI taxonomy): Eukaryota > Metazoa > Arthropoda > Insecta > Hemiptera > Cicadidae > Magicicada > Magicicada septendecula. The sequence continues at coordinate 437,178,215 of CM068370.1, read as the reverse complement.
TCTCATAGTTATTACTCAGTTTGTACATCTAATTATTATTTTAGTGTACCATGACATAAACAAAGTAAATACAACTATTATATTAACGACTCGGAACACAAAGTTTTTTATAAGTAAAAACATAAAGTTTTACCTTACAACCTGAACCGGTTTTCACCTTTAAAAGGCTTCTAAAAGGCTTCTTTCACCTTTACTTATTCTTATGTTTTTACTTATAAAAAACTTTGTGTTCCAAGTCGTTAATATAATAGTTGTATTTAGTTAAGTAATGGACACGTCATGGACAACGAAATCCAAGAATAAACAAAGTATCATAACTTTGGATGAATTAAGTTTGGATGAATTCTATACTTGTATCAATTAATATAACTGTTCCCAGAAATATGAAAAATATGCTAATATGAAACCACTGTAGAGTTAATTTTTGCTAATGGGGTACAAACTTCTGTTGACCTCCATGAGCATTGAAGTTATAAATTTGGTGCTGCATGTGACTTAACAAATAAATCTCAACAGAGGAGGTAAGATTATACATAAATTATAGAAATTATAATTCCTATAATAATTAGTTAAGTTATTTGAAATGGTCAAATGATAGAACTGAAACTGAAGTTCTGAAAACCATTTCTGGTGGAATTATTTTATATAAGGTAGATTTTAATACCATATTTTCACGTATATAATGTGCACGTTTTCTTCAGATTTTCTTCCCAAAACATTCGGGTGCCCATCATACACAAATAATACAATTTACATGCTAAACTGTAGATCTGAACATGTATGGTCAGATTGTGCACAATTTACTGGTAATTTAGTGTACAAAATTCACAGCCTCTTTGTAAGTTATTTGTTCACATCGTAGACTTAACAAGGATACTCTATTGAAGCAGTCTGTTACTGTACGTGTTTGTTGGTATTTACAGTAGTGCATTATTGGTATTGTGTGTGTTATGAAGAAACAGATTTTTATTCAGACAGGGTGTAAGATCTATATTATCCTATAAGGCTCAGTTTAAATTATTCGTAATAAAAGTCACAAAAGAAAATGCTTGGATTTTGTTGTCCATGACGTGTCCGTTGATTAACTAAATATAAGTATATCACTACCAACTCAAAACACAAAGTTTTTTATTGGTAAAAACGTAAAAGTTTTACCTTATAGCCTTGTAGTATATAATATATACTTATATTTAGTACTACCAACTCAGAACACAAAGTTTTTTATTGGTATAAACGTAAAAGTTTTACGTTATAGCCTGAATCAGTTTTCACTTATAATATGCGAAAACTGGTTCAGGCTATAAGGTTAAACTTTTACATTTTTACCAATAAAAAACTTTGTGTTCTGAGTCAGTAGTGATATACTTATATTTAGAAAAAGAAAATGGTAATCGCTCCGCATTGCATAAATTTGATGTAACAGAATCTAATGTCCGGGAATGGAAAAAACAAAAAGAAAAATTAAGTACTTACTTACTTACTAGCCAATGGCCACCCTTGGCTGTTGAGCCATTAGGCAACGCACTGACCAGTAGTGTCGGGCTTCGGCGATCTTGGTGTCCTCGTTGGACGGGGTGTGGTCTAAGGCCGGGCAGTCTCTCAGATGGTCGGCGTCCATCGTCGCGTGGCCGCACAGCTGGCAGTCAGGGGTTGGCAGCGCGCGGAGGCAGTGCAGATGTGAAGCGAGATAGTCGTGTCCAGTTTTTAGTCGGAAGTTGGTGACACACACTGCACAAGGGAGGTTGGGGTTGATTGGACCGTCGGTGACGAGGCTTCCCCATTTTTTGCCGGCGGCCGCCTCAGAGTCTTTGCTTATTCCATATGCTGACGGCGGAGTTTATTCGAGCTTTAGAAGATTGTAGGGACTGTGGGCGAGTAGGCTGGGGTAGGGTTGTGCCTTGCTTGGCCAGTTTATCAGCCTCCTCATTGCCCTAGATGTTGACATGACTGGGTATCCATTGGAGTTTTAGGATCCACCCTTGGCTCGCCAGGGTCTCCAGTTTCCTTCTACAGTCGATATTCCTTTGGCAGTCGGTTTGAGAGTTGCGTGATAGATTGCATATTGCGGCCTGTGAGTCGACTAGGAGCACAGTTTTTGAAGAGGGAGTGATTTTTTCCAGTTCATCAATGGCAGCGTGAACTGCTTCGATTTCCCCATCATAGTTACTAAGGGGGCTGCCCAAGGCTGTGTCCAAGAAAAATTAAGTGTTACTATTCGTGATAGGCATTCTGTCTGTGGTAAAACAGCTAATTTTCCAGAAGTAGAAAACCATCTAGTCAGTTTTATACAAGTAGAGCTTTCACTGTTACTACTGAATGGTACAGATTCAAACTAGGAAATCACTCAGCATCTTGAAATAGACAACACACAATTCCGTGCCAGTCTTGATTGGTGTGTATGGTTTCTTCGCAGACACGGTATTTCAATTCAAAGGAGAACTCCTCTGGCTCAACATTTATCTCGAGACTACGAAAATAAAATTATCGAGTTTCATCGGTTTTTTGTACAAATGACACATACGAACAATTTCGATTTGTCTCAATTTGGGAATGCAGACCAGTGTTTTGTCTTTAGCGATAAACCAATGGCCATGAGTGTTGTTGACAAAGGTGCAAAATCTGTGCCAGTCAGGTCAACAGGTGCATCAAACAAACAATGGTGCATCAGAAGAATACTTCTGGACAGTAATGTGGTAATTTTCGCATTCATAGGTTGGCTAATCTGTACTTTCTGAAACTGCGCTTATCATGTTTATACAACGAAACAGTTCAACGAGCATTGGCTGGCGGCAGACGTCATAACGTTTGCTGCCTCGTTCTGTCTATCATTTTTTCTTGTTGTCGCGACAATCTATGTAGGCTTTAGGCCCTACAACAGTATATTGTATACTACAATATACATTAGCAATACATTGCTAATTCTCAGTTTTATGTAGCTTGTGTGCCGCGTACTCGCGCCTCAAGTCATACGACAATTCATGTGACAATTATCTAAGCCTTAGGCCTTAACATTTTAATGTAGTTGAGTGTCGCACCTTTGCGCCTCAACTACCATGTATCTTTCTTAACGACTCGTTCATTCAAAATTAAAATGTCATCAGACATAGCCAACCTTAGCGCTCTGATTTAAGTGTGCAACAGAAACTTAATACATGTATTAAATACAGTCCACTACCGTCATTATTCTGCATCCTGGCAATAGCACTACAAGCATCATTCTTCCTAACAGAACATTTTTTGGTACACACGTGCCGTCATTAACATTTTTTTTTTGGTCCACGCGGACCGGATCTTAACATTTTTTTGGTCCTCCGGGCCGGATTTTAACCAGCGACCTATGGATATAGTCCTATGGGTATAGTCCGCGGACCGGATCTTAACATTTTTTTGGTCCACACGGACCGGATCTTAACAATTTTTTTGGTCGCACCGTGCCTGGATTCGTCATTCACCTTTTGCAACTTATTACAGCGGTTTTCATCATTTTTCTGCCCCAATTTCTGGCCATCACGGGCGATTCAGCATATTCGCTGATCCAACCGTCTCGGGACTTACTCAGCATTTCTTTCATCGCCATTGAGCCTCGTGACGACATCACTGCAAGACCATCCATGTGCTAGTGTCTACACTCCAGTTTAAGCAGTCATCTCTCCGGTCTGTGTGTTTGCCATCTTCTCCATGGCCTCGACGCTCCAGGACATCGCACACCAGGTACCACATCATTAACATCATTAACAGGTGCGTACAATGGCTGAAGAAGGCCTCAAAGTGTTGGTCAGAAAGAGAGACGGCTTAAAGTCTGCCATAGTGCGAATTAATTCGGCAATCATTAACTTTGATAAAAACACTAATACAAAACATTTTTTAACGGTTAGACTCGAAAGTCTAAAAAGTTTGGCAACAAAATACGATGAGGTACAGTCCGAAATTGAACTCATTTCTAAAGACATAAACGCTGCTCAAGAAGACCGAATTGAGGTTGAAGAGCTGTTATATTCAACAGAAGCCAATATCTTGCAATCGATAGAAACCTTCAACGTTCAGACTGTATCTCCTGTATTAACAAGCAATATGGAATTAAAACCGATAAGTTCGCCCTGCTTCACAGGCAATATATTAGAATGGCAGCACTTCTATTCAATATTTCTGGACTTGGTGCACGCCGGATCTGATTTAACGTCAGTGCAGAAATTACATTATTTGTATTCGTCTCTGAAAAATGAGCCGCTAGATTTAATTAAGGCATTACCTATTTGTAACGAAAACTATTCGATAGCATTGAGTTTGCTGTCCGCTAGATATGACAACAAATTCATACTAGCTAAGTATTATATTCAAAATTTGCTTGAAGTAAAGTCAACAATTAAGGACTCTGTCCAAAGTTTGGCAGAATTCATAAATACAATAACGTCTTCCGTTAATTCACTGGGGGCCATGCAACTGTCAGTGGATTCATTCGAGCTTATCACTGTACAATTATTGTCAGCAAAACTGGACCATACCACGTTTAAATTATGGAAGGAGTCTATAGACCCCGATAATCTTCCTGGCTTTCAAGGCTTCACTCAGTTTTTAAACGCACGTAGACAGTTGCTAGAAAATACACTGCCTATCGATGCCGGACAGCAGCTCAACAAGCTAACTTTAAGATTCAATAATAAATCTGACAAACATAAATCACGAAACGCTGCTGGCAGCACTGCATTTAAAAGTTATCACTCAGCTTCAAATAATTATTTATGCCCATGCTGCAAATCTAGTCATCCAATTTACATGTGTGACAAATTTCGTGCATTAAGCACATCAGAACGAGGGCAATTTATATTAAATCATAAATGCTGTACAAATTGTTTAAGACCAGATCATTTTTCATCTAATTGTAAGATCAAATAATCATGCAAGATCTGTTCAAAACGACATCATACATTGCTGCACATAAATAATGTGTCAAAACCAGTTTCTGCCAGCAGCAACTATTGCTCACTTAAATTACAGTCTACGAACAATGTTCTCTTATCAACAGTGCTTGTGTTTGTCATCGACCAGGCTGGCAACAGACAACTCGCAAGAGTTCTATTGGATGCGGGGTCACAAATAAATTTTTGTACGGAATCATTTGCTAAGAAATTACGGTTTAACTTGACTAAATCTAACATACCGATTACAGGTATAAATAATGCCGCGTGTTGTGCCACTAATTTGGCGTCTATATGCATTATTTCACGCTATCAAAGATTTAGTTTCCAAGCAACATGCGCGGTCTTATCTGCATTAACCCATAAACTGCCAGCACAATCTTTTGACATAAATCAGTTTAACGTCCCAGATAACGTTTTCCTCGCCGATCCACATTTCAACATATCAGCTGATATCGACATACTTTTAGGAGCGCAATTTTACTTAGATTTAATTTTAGCTAACAAATATGTACGGGGTTCTCATTTCCCTATTATACAAGAAACAAAGTTAGGCTACATTCTAGCAGGCAATCTGCCCAAACACTGCCGTTATAAGGGTCCTGCTGTTTCGTTCCTGGCTAGGAACAACGACAGTCAAATTCTGGCATCTCTCGAGAAATTTTGGAACACCAAAACTATCCCTGATAATGCACCCATTAGTAACGATTCAGCTTGTGACGAGCATTTTGTTAAGTCCACTCATCGCAATGAGGAGGGTAGGTTCGTTGTTTCGCTACCATTTAAGTCTGACAATCCCCAGTTGGGTGAGTCCTATGCTAGCGCTGAAGCGAGATTCTTGAGTTTAGAACGCCGGTTCATGCGTGATTCTAAGCTTGCGCGCAAATACGCAAACTTTATTCAGGAGTATAAGGATCTTGGCCACATGACGCTTGTCAACGATTCCTCCATCAATTCCGGGGTTTCAAATACCTACAATTTGCCACACCATGCCGTCTTTAAACATTCTAGTTCTACGACAAAACTTCGCGTCGTTTTTAACGGCTCGTCCAAAACTACCAATGGCCTTTCTCTCAATGATGTTTTGTTGGTAGGCCCAAACATCCAACAAGACCTTTTTTCTATTCTTTTGCGATTTTGTATGCACAACTATGTTCTCATCGCCGACATCGAGAAGATGTATCGACAAATTCTGGTATCTGATAAGGATTGTCATTATCAACGTATTCTGTGGCGGAACTCTCCACTTGAACAGTTTAAACATTTTGTATTGCGAACTGTAACATACGGTACTGCTAGTGCTTCGTTTTTGGCTACTCGCTGTCTTAATCAGATTGGTAAGGATCATGAAGCTTCTTTTCCTGACGCTGCGTCAGCTATAATTAATGATTTCTATGTCGATGATATGTTAACCAGTGCAGACACCATTTCTGATCTGACCAAGTTGAAATCTGACGTAGGTACGTTGTTGAGTCAATACGGCCTCACTCTGCATAAATGGGCATCAAATGAACCCAATGTGGTCGCAGATCATGATAATTTATCACTCCCTTTAAACAAACAAGGTAATGTGCGTACTTTGGGCATTCTCTGGAATAACACTACAGATTCATTTTTGTTTGACATCAAATCATTCCCAGTTGAATCAAGCATCTCTAAGAGGAAAATCCTATCGATTATCGCAGGTATATACGACCCACTCGGACTCGTCGGTCCCATTGTTTTCCTGTACAAACAGTTTATGCAGCAACTCTGGCTGTGCAATCTTGGTTGGGATGAGCCAATCTCCGGGCAATTACACTTGCATTGGCATTCATTATGCGATAAATTATGTCTAATCGGAAAATTATTGTCCCACGTTCTATTCGCTGCAAGTCTAAAGCAAAGATAGTTGAATTACATGGGTTTTTGGATGCTTCTGAAAGGGGAATGGGTGTTGTGTTTACATTAGAGTCATTTATCAAGATTCATCGGCCTCTTGTCACCTTCTGTGTTCTAAATCTCGCGTGGCTCCCCTACGACAGGTGTCATTACCTCGCATTGAACTCTGCGCTTGCTTGTTGTTATTGCGACTCTTATTCAAGGTCGCCACTGCTCTTCATTGCTTTATCAATAGTGTTCACCTGTATTCTGACTCCATGGTGTCCCTTTACTGGATTCATGCCCAGTCTTCCAGGTGGAAGACCTACGTCGCTAATCGTGTTGCCGAGATTCAGCGTCTTACTGAAGCCTACACATGGCATCACATCAATTCACAACATAATCCTGCTGACATTATTTCTAGGGGATGTCACCCCGACGTTTTGCGCGATTGTTCGCTTTGGTGGCATGGTCCCGCTTGTCTGTCTCAATCTTCCGAGCCCAATCTTTTTCCACCCTTTTTACTGTCTAATCTGTCGTCTCCTGAATTCACTGCGGAGGAGAAACAAACCCCCAAACTTTCTCGAATGCCTACCCTAGCTATTGATCTTTCAAAGGACTTTTCTTCGTTGCACCATCTGACTTGCGTATATGCTTACTGCTTTCGATTCATCAAAAATATTAGACTCTCCAGGGCTGAGAAAATTTCGGGCGCTCTTACCACCGTTGAAATTCATTCCACTCTTAATTTTTTCATAAAACAATCTCAGTCGATCCACTTTGCTGCTGAGCTTAATTGTCTTCGTAATGGGTCTTCTGTTTCTATCAGGAGCAAGTTGTCTTCTCTGGACCCGTTTCTTGATGAGTCTGGCGTCATACACGTCGGCGGACGCTTACAGCAGTCGCAACTACCTTATGACAATAAGCAACCTATTGTCTTGCATCAATCGGCTCATATCACTCGCCTTATAATCAAACGCAAACACATTCGTCTACTCCACGCTGGTGCTCAACTCGTGCATCATTCACTTCGTCAACGTTGGTGGATCATTAACGTCAAGATAGTCATTCGCTCCATCATTCGTAAATGCGTCAAGTGTCTCAGGTTTAGTGCCAAACATCAGGTTCAGAGGCTTGGTATTTTGCCATCTCCTAGAGTCACTCCTTCGCGGCCGTTTCTATTCTGTGCAGTTGATTATGGTGGTCCCTTCATGATTCGTCATGGCGGGCAGAAATCTAGGACTCTGTCAAAATCGTATGTGTCTTTGTTCATCTGCTTAGCAACCAGGGCCATTCATTTGGAATTGGTTTCTGACCTTACGGCCAACGCATTTATAGCTGCCTTACGTCGTTTCATGTCCCGTAGGGGCATACCCAGCCAGTTATATTCTGCTAATGGCACGAACTTTAGGAAGGCCCGCAATGTTTTGCATGACCTTTACAATCTTTGGCATAATAAGGATGCCACATCATCAATCCAATCCTTTACGACCTCTCATGGTATTACATGGTCATTTATTCCGCCCTCATCACCTCATTTTGGTGGTCTTTGGGAGAGCTGTATAAAGAGTTTAAAGTATCATTTGCGCCGCGTGGTCGGCAAGTCTATACTCACCTTCGAGGAGTTTACGACGGTTTTGTCTCAGATAGAGACATGTCTAAACTCACGTCCATTATTCGCCGTTTCATCGGATGTAAATGATCCGGTGCCACTTACACCTGGCCATTTTTTAATTTGCGCACCATTAATGGCGATTCCTGATCCTGACTTATCTCACGTTCCCATCTCTCGTCTTGGATGTTGGCAACTTCTCCAGAAGTTTGTCCAAGTCATTTGGAAGGCTTGGTCTCGTGACTACTTACATCAATTACAACAACGTCACAAATGGAAATTCACCAAGTATAATGTTTCCATTGGTGGGTGACCTGGTTTTACTGATTGAGGATAACTTACCTCCATTAGCATGGAAATTTGGTGTAATTACCGCCACATTTCCCGGTACAGACAACTTAATTAGAGTAGTTGACGTTCGCACGCCTACTGGCACCTATCGCAGACCAATTCATAAATTATGTTTGGTCCCTACGAGGGACGAACAGTAAAAAAAAAGGGTTTATTTTCCTTTGTATATACCTGTCAAAAACACATAAATCAGATGTTCTAAGAAGATTTTGTTAGTTATAAGCACCTTTGTTTTTAGCATAAGCTTTAATTTGTATATTTTTGATTCAGAAACTGTTTGTTTTACTCAAGCAAGTGTCAGTTTATTTAATATGCAAAGCTTTAATTATTTTTTGTATTTTCGGTTATGCAACATTTGATTTATGCCTCATGTCTTTGCTTACTATTGTTCTTATATAAAAATTTTGTTATAATATTCGCATGGTCTGCAGCTATACAAACCATGTATGCATTTTCTCGCACATTTTGTCAATATGTGTGATATTTTATTACTCTGTGAATTTATTTCTCGCAATTGTTCAACACATGTATTACATTTTGCATAACCACATTTGTTGTACTTGTCACTTATGCTATTGTGCCTTGTATTCATGTATTTGTAATTATCTAAACCGATTTCTATTGTATTTATTATGTATAACTTGTATCTATGTAAAACACATTGTTTTATCCGCATCTACTGTCTATAACCATACACCATGCCTATATTTTTATATTGTATTTTGTATTTTGTGATCACGTATTGCACAATTATTATTCATGCTTTAATTATGACATACATGTCATTACACTTTGTGCTTGCAATCATTCAATTATGTATAGCTCGTTTTCACATAACAATTTATTGTACATTCCTGAAACTTCAGGTATAGCATGCATCGTGCAAACTATAAAGCGTCATGCTAAATTTATGACTTTACATGTATAATTTTAATAATTTTGTTTGTTCATTGCATTCAATACTATTGTATACGCCAACTGGCCTTAACTGGTTCAAGCTAACCATTATGACTTGCATAAATGTTACAATTTATCGGGCCCATCATGCGATGAGTCACCGATTATTCATCATTAACCATTGTCAAACTATGTATTTTTCATGTCTTATATTGTTTAATATTGTATACATACAATATATATTGGCAATACATTGCTAATTTTTGCATTTATACTCATGTATAATTCAGGTTTCAAGCCGACCTTGGCCTGCTCAACTCTTATCATCACTCAAGCTTATCTCTAAACAGTTAATGTCATAACTGTTATCTAACATTTCAATCTCAAGGTTCAATACAATTTATTGAGATTGACTTCTATTATCAAGAACACTGTGTTTTCCTACAATAAGTTATTAAAATGTATTAAAAAATCTTTTGATTTTTTGCGGGCAGTTATGGACAGTAATGTGGTAATTTACGCATTCATAGGTTGGCTAATCTGTACTTTCTGAAATTGCGCTTATCATGTTTACACAACGAAACAGTTCAACGAGCATTGGCTGGCGGCAGACGTCATAACGTTTGCTGCCTCGTTCTGTCTATCATTTTTTCTTGTTGTCGCGACAATCTATGTAGGCTTTAGGCCCTACAACAGTATATTGTATACTACAATATACATTAGCAATTTGCTAATTCTCAGTTTCATGTAGCTTGTGTGCCGCGTACTCGCGCCTCAAGTCATACGACAATTCATGCGACAATTATCTAGGCCTTAGGCCTTAACATTTTAATGTAGTTGAGTGTCGCACCTTTGCGCCTCATCTACCATGTAGTTTTCTTAACGACTCGTTCATTCAAAATTAAAATGTCATCAGACATCGCCAACCTTAGCGCTCTGATTTAAGTGTACAACAGAAACTTAATAAATGTATTAAATACAGTCCACTACCATCATTATTCTGCATTCTGGCAATAGCACCACAAGCATCATTCTTCTTAAACAGAACATTTTTTGGTACACACGTGCCGTCATTAACATTTTTTTTTTTGGTACACGCGGACCGGATCTTAACAACTTCTGTCTTCGGAAACAGATGTCATGTGCTAATGAAAAACTAAAAACATAACAAATTAAATAAAAACTTGTAAAGTTTTAAGTTGTTTTGAATTTATATGATTTTAATATTTCTTTTTTGTGTTTGCAAATAAATAGACATGGTATTTGTTCTATTATTTTTGTGATACACTTTTTCTGCACAGCCGTAATATTCAAACAATATATATTTTTCTATGTTCTAATATACTTATTCAACTGTACCTCATCACAAATATGGATACGCCTTATACACAAATTACTTTTTTTCTGGGAAATATTATGATAACATAGGGGTGCACGTTATACACGTGAAAATATGGTAATACTTATAATTTAAAATATTACACTAACATGCCATATTATTCCAACTGTGTGGCCACTATTCAACTTCTGATCATACTGCCACTATGTACATTACAATTGCAGCAGTACTTACATAAGTTCAACTTGCTCCTTGTACTGCTGTAATTCCCTCGTTTTCTTAACACTGTCGCTATCAGCTTTACTCAGCTCCTTTTTCTTTGATGCCATTACAAGCTCTTTATATTTTGTCTCAAACTGGGTTACTTTCAATTCAAGTGATTTAATAGTGTTCTTCAAGTCATTTACCCTGTTCTTCTCGTTATATATGGTTCTATCCATGTTTGTCTAAAAAAAAATGTATAATGTTCATCAAGCTTTAAATAATATGTATATTTTGTTTTCAAGTTTCCCAGAACATTTACTAATACTGAAAGAATAGGTTTAAAAGCAATGAAATTAGAATGCCATACATGATGGTGTAAATGTTTTCCAGCACATATATATTTTAAGAATCCCATGGGTCTAATGTTGAGTCAAAGGTGGCAATAATTTTATGTGGGTTGAAAGCAGTCAAACAGTTTTGTTTGCTAGTTGCTTTTCAGTATCAACTGTAGCAAAACTATCTTCAAGTATTTTCTGAAAATTATGAAATTGTCTTTACTATGGTCAGTTCATAAATATATATATATATCAACCTCTGATGACACTGATATTTATCAGTGAAACGTGCGCCAGGTGTTAAAAAGAATATACAATATTATCTACTTGCAGAAGAAACAAATTGAAAACATCACAAATTATATATATATATATATATATTACATTTAATATTTATAATTAAATTTACCTCAAGATGTTATTTTTATCCTTTATTGGAACATGTTTCGGGTACTATCTTGTACCCATCCTCAGCCTTCCGGTTTTTTTATATATATATATATATATATATATATATATATATAAAATTAACTGAGATATACTATTTGAAAGTCGGGTATTTCACCACCCCTCATCAAAACCCTGCCTGATTGCTTTGTTTTTTAAGTAATTTTTAAATACCTTAACAGTATCAAAGTTAGCAAAAATCACTAATAAGTATTTTTATAACTTATAAAATTACCTTCATTACATTTTTTCATCTACCTACTACAAAAATTCGTAATAAAAAAAATTAAAAGTGGATAAAAAAGTGTTATTTATTTTTGTAAGAGATAAAATTGCACAACAGTTGTTAAGTGGACACGCTTGCTAGGAGACAAGCTGCTAGTTCAAAACCATGCTCTCTCCTCATCTCAGTCCATAGATAACAATTAATCTTATTATTGTTTTGTATAGAGTCAGTAGGACCAGGGTTACCACACAGGTCTTTAATGTGGTGGTTTACCCTTGCTTTCTGCATCCTACGCCATTGACCCTGATAGGTTCAACCACCTTTTAAAGTAGTTCCCACTCCAATGGCAAGAGGTTGTCCTACCTTCTGTCCATTCATCCACCACAAGGGATACAATTGGATGCTGGAGAATGTTGACAGAAAGATTATTAGAAGTAAATAGGGATAGGTATGTTTGTTTTATCTACTGGGAGACAGCTTTCGACCAAGTTCACTGGAATATCGTACTGAAGATTTTAAAGATATTGGTGTTGATTGAAAAGATAGGAGACCAATGAAGGTGCTGTACACAAATACAATTTGAGTAGGTTCTGGGTTATTACTTACTTTGGTAACTGCACCGATTCAAAACGTTGAACACCAAAAGTAAAAAATGCTACAAATGAAATTACCTTTATTTGATTTCTAACCCATCTTTGTTTGACGAAAGGAATCCTATGACAGAAGTTTAATGACGGGAAGTCACTAGAACCCTACACAAAATCTGATTTAATGCTCCTTTTTGGAAGTGACACAAAATCTACACTAAAAAACTTAATAAGATTTTAGTGTGCTTATAGTATTGTCTTCACTTCGGTTTACTTTGACTTAATCTACAATGGAAAACCACACATCTGTACTGATCTGAATATTATATCGTGATATCTTAATATAGTGGGGTGAATCCTGGGATTCAAAATACTGATGGAGAAGATGTGGCAAAACAATCTGGACCTAACACAAATCTTTGTAGATTTTAGGCAAGTCTATGAAAGCATAGATAGGAATAAACTTTTTGAAATTATGCTGTACTTTCAAATACCCTTTGAATTAGTATAACTGATAAGATAGACAATGATACAGATGACAGCCAAAGCCAAATTGCAAACGGGTACGACAGAAACTTTTAATGTCATGAGAGGGTTAAAACAGGGCGATGGGTTGCACACCAACCCTGTTCAACTTAGCACTCGAATACGTGATCAGAAAATTGTCAATTGATAGGAATTCAACATTAGAACATAAAATGGTCCAGATCACAGGAAATGGAGATGATATTAATATTGTGGCAAGATCCCAAGGAAGAGCAAAAGAGACCTTCCAGGAACTCAAAAGTGAAGCAGGTGAATACAGATAAAACAAAGGTTATGATCACCACACGAAGGAAAACCAGGAAACCTGAACAGTTTGAAATCAAACCACTAAACTGGAAAATAGTTAATCGGTTTAAATATTTGGGATGTTGGAAGGGAGGAGATAATGAAGAAATAAATAAAATAAGGAAAAGGATACAGGCCGCAAATAGAGCATATCCTTCATTGACAACTATATTCAAGACAAGGAATCTCCACCATCAGTCCAAGGTCACATTATAAAGTTATGATTGGACCGGTGATAACATATAGCAAGACTTGGGCTCTGAACAAACAAGCCGCTAACATAGTCAATACAAAGAATTTTGAGGAGAATATATGGACCAATCCAAGTCAATGGGATATGGAGAATGCGTCACAATGAGAAACTATACAAGCCGTATGAAGACAATGATCTGGCCACCACCATCCGACTGCATAGATTGCAATTTGGCAGGAAACATCATTAGGATGGAAGGCAACCGAATACCCAGGAAGGTACTGTTTAGCCAAATCGAGGGTAGAAAGCCTGTCGGAAGACCCAAACATTGATGGATTGATGCAGTGGCGAGGGATGCTGATACTTTACTTAAAATAAAACGATGGATATCAATCACCAAGGGCAGGAAAAATGGAGGCGGATGATTGGGGAGGCTAAGGTTCAACTCCGAACTGTGATGCCATAGAAGAAGAAGAAACCTGGGAGTAGTCATAGGTGTGTACAAGGATATCAAGGAAGAGGAGGGAAAGGTATAGCTGAAGGTCAATGTAGGAAAACCCAAGGTCTCAATGATGAACACAACAGGCAGAAATTGACAAAATATCAGTAAAAGAAATGACGTCACTGAAGTGGACAGGGCTTTGTGTATCTAGGGAATAAGTCGAATGATAATAATGATATTAATTAAAAATTAAGACACAAGTTGGTAACTTCATGCATACCATAATGTTATAAAGTACAAATTGTGTGGTGCAATACAAGGTGATTCTGTTCTTCTTTAGTAAAACTGTCTATGACAAGATTTCAACTGGGTGCTCTTCATTTCTTCTGTCCTGTGCATCTGTGAGAAGATACACTCGTGTTCTGTGAGATGTCTATAGCATCTTCCGTTTTTATGTCATCAAGAATTCCAATATTTCTTTTCCCTCGTCCTCTCTTTCCTTCCACCTTTCCCTCTAAGACCATTAGCTACAGACAGTTTCTATCCACATATATATTGTAATGTGACATAATGGGAGCCCCAAATAATTAACCAAAATAACCCAAATAATAAAAAAGTCAGAATAACTGAAATCAAATATTTAACAATGTGAAATAAAAGTACAACACAATAGTGTGATAAATAAGAAACCATGTACTGTAGATAATAAGACAAAACTTGTGAAAAGTGCATAAGTGAAAAGTGGAAAACGAGGAAGATCATTAATCACACAGATAAGACTGTAAAGATAAATGATCCCTCCAATAATATTAAGTGTAAGAAACCAAATAGGTCAATAGGAGAGAAACAAATCGTAAAAGCATTATAAAGTAACAGAAATACTAAATATCTGAGTGAAAACAAACAATTGTAGTAGTATAGCATTATTTATTGAAAGTTTTTTACAGTTATTTAACCCATGTTGTTGGTTTTTAAAGAGAAGGCATTAGCATTGCTTAACTATGTTTATTTTAATTGATTTAGGCCAATGCCAATAATTTTTATCATTCATAAATCACGTGTAAAAGATTAGAAGTGTAATAAGCCTATAGGCAAAAATAGGAAGTATATATTATTACATAATACCAAAAAATACCTAAATAGAGGCCTATATAAACAATATATTAATGGTCCACTAGTAAAGTTTAATAGTATGGAAATGTAATTTGTATTATGGTAAACTAAATAGTTTATGTTATTGTTTGTCCATAAATGAATATAATCTTGGCCATGAAGGCAACATTTTAAGTTAGTATGTTAAGAGATTTTGTGTTAATTAATAAATACTGTTAGAATATGTCAAGGGTCAAAAATCATGTAATCAGGCAAAAGGGTTCAAAAAAAAAACCAGTTAATAATTAATGTGAATTAGAAAATGATACCGAAATCAAATTTAAGGCCCAGGCCGAACATGTATCTATATAAATAAAAATTGAATGCTGTTCGTTGGTAATCGCATAACTTGAGAACGCCTGGACCGGTTTGGCTATTGTTTTTTTAAATGTTCGTAATAGTCCGAATAAGGTTTTTAGGGAAAGAAAAATTGGAAAAGTTGCCCGGAAAATTGGAAAATTTGGGAAAAAATGAAAGTGCTTTTTTCTATGGGATTTTTGTATGACCTCAAGACCATAACTCACGATTCGAACGATGGATATGCGTAATTCTTTTTTTGTTTTGTTCGTTATGGTCCTGGAAACGTTTTCAGGAAAAAAAATTCGGGACAATTACAAAGGAAAGTCAGAAAATTCGGACAAACTGCAAAAATCATAATTTTTGTATGCATTCTCGATCATAACTGACGATAGGAACGACATATTTGGTTGATTCTTTTTTTGTTTTGTTCGTTATGCTCCCGGGATGGAAATAACTCAATTGAATGTTTTCAATTGAAAAAAAAATCTGGAAGATCTGGAGAAAAATGTAGTTATTTTATTTCTATTCCAATTTATTTCGCTACTAGCTGACCCGACAGACGTTGTCCTGTACAAATTTCAATAAATTTGTTTGTGATCGTTTTATTTACATTTCGATTTCGATTGCAAGATCAATGTTCAAGTAAACAATCAAAACAAAGAAATGCTTTGTTTCCATTGGTTTGCTGTGACATCACCATTTCGTTGATTGAAATGCTTTATGATACACGACATTTTTTGTTTTGTTGTCTGGCGCGTAAACAAACAAAGCTGATGGTTTTCCGACATTTCCGACATATTTCGCTATACGTGCGCAAATGTCGTTTGACAGCTGATTGTCACATTGTGAATCAAGCCAATCGGTTACATAGTGACGAAAAATTGATTCAGTTGTTTATTTTCAGTTGAATTGTGATTCTGTTGTAAGTTCGTCGCAATTGTTTCATGAAATGAATTAAGTTTTGTCGTTTTATCTCAAACAAATTTACAGATTTATCTACGAAATACAGTGAGTTTTGAAGTGACAAACGGTTATACAGTAACAACAAAGTGAATCAATTGTCCATTTTCAGTTGAATTATGATTCTTCGCAACGCACATTGTGTCACAATCGACACAACTGAATTGAATTGACACAATTTAATCGCACTGCAATGCCGCCAATAAGATGAAGCAATTTAGGTCACAGAACTCGCAATGCTACAAACCAAACGAATTTTTGATCTAATCGAACTGCAGAGCAATGCGAAGAGCGAAATGAAATTGAACGGAATCGATTATCACAAACACGTTCAGCACGTACACAAGAAGAAAGAGAAAATGCAAACGAAGATGATATGCATCGAATGAGACATCATCGGTCAGTAGAAACCAATCGCACGATAATGAATTTGAATAATCGTGCAAGAAGACAAAAATGTTGCGTTGAATACTCATCAAGCTGCATTCCGTTACAACGTGACAATTGATTACAGTGCAGACCAATCCGTTGCTATTGGATCGATGAGCGTTGTGTGCCCACATTGTAAGGCATTGAAATACAGAAATGAAACCCATGGATTGTGTTGCACAAGTGGCAAAGTCAAATTGGCGCCATTGGTCCCGCCACCAGAGCCATTGCGCTCATTGGTTTCTGGAACAGGAACAGATTCCACACATTTCCTGACACACATCCAGAAATACAACAGTTGCTTCCAAATGACTTCATTTGGCACAACAAATGTGGTTCGGGACAATTTCATGCCCACTTTCAAGGTAATTGCAACACAATCATCTTTCACACCATTCGACACTTCCACACAACATGATTATTCGACAACAACATTATTATCATTATTATATTAGCTATATAAATAAAAATTAAATTCATGCTGTATATAATATTGTTACGACGGTCTACTCGATCGTCGTAGGTACAGTGGAAACAAAATAAGTACAAGACACCAATTAAGTCACTAATCACACCTTTAATTGTTATAGTAAAACAGTTCGTAATTAACAACACAGTGTCTACAACAAATCAAATGAAATTGTTCATACGCAATAAAATGTCCACTAATATTAAAACTCAATTGTATTACAATTATACCGTCCGAATATAAAACGCAACACTTCACTAATAACTACTTGAACGTACACCGTAATAACCCGAACCGCTCTGTAAATATATCGCACTAATACTCTCGAACCGCACAGTCAAAAATCTCGCATTGAACTGAAAAACTAAGGCCGCGACGTGATGTATTTATAGTTAGCTAACACACACCAGAAGCTTCCAAACTGCGTCTTATCTCTCGCGAACTATGTAATTGCTGCGGCCTTGACACAGTCCGAGCGCCCGAGCGAAGGCTGGCAAAGTCGAGAAATTTCTCGCAACATGCGTTTAGTAGCACGTACACCACACGCTTACGTCGAGATCTTTCTGGGACATTCGATAAACGCCTAGATTGTTCTACGCTGTCGTAGCACTGCCCCCTCCTTAAGCCTGTTCGTCCCGAACTGGCAAAGCGTCTCTAAATTTGTATTTAGCCAGGCGATCTAGGTGGACGACCTTGAACTTTCGCTGTCCTTCCTGTTGAATCCGATAAACAACATCGTTAATCCTTTTTTTTACAGTGTAGGGTCCTTCCCAGTTAGACTGAAGCTTAGGTGAGCGACCACGACGGCGCTTTGGATTGAACAACCAGACCTGATCTCCTTCTTGGAAACCCACACTATTGCTGCGAATGTCATACCGAGTTTTCATTTTATCACTGGCAATCTTGAGCCGTCCTCTTACCAAGCGATTCATTTCTCGCAGTTGGTTTTCTAATTGCGAGGAATAGTTCTTTGGCTCTTGGGACTGAGTCTCAGGTGATCCAAACATCAAGTCCCCAGGAAGACGAATCTCCCGCCCAAACACCAATTTTGCTGGAGTCATGCCGGTTGTGTCATGTACTGATGATCTATACGCCATAAGGAATAGTGGTATACGTTGGTCCCAGTCTGTTTGGTTCTCGTCAACAACTTTTGAAAGATGCTGCTCAAGTGTCCTGTTGAATCTCTCAACCATCCCGTCCGACTGAGGATGCAGAGGCGTTGTCCTGGTCTTTCGAATTCCAAGTAGACGGCATAATTCTTTAAACACTCCTGATTCGAAATTTCTCCCCTGATCCGTATGGATTTCCATAGGGGCTCCATAACGGCAACAGAAGTTGTGAACTAACTGCTTTGCCACAGTGGTAACCTCCTGATTTGGAATTGCGTAGGCTTCCACCCACTTCGTAAAGTAGTCACCTACAACCATGATGTACCGGTTTCCATCGTCAGTAACTGGAAATGGTCCAGCAATGTCTATGGCAATTCTCTCGAAAGGTTGTCCAACGTTATACTGTCTCATTTTTCCCCTGCTTCTGGTTTGTGGGCCCTTGCTTGCAGCACATATTTCACACGTCCGAACCCATTCCTCTACGTCGTGGCGAAGATGAAGCCAACAGAATCGCTTCCGTATTTTGTCAAGGGTTTTGTTAACGCCAAGATGGCCTCCAGATGTTCCATCATGCATCTCCTTCAAAACAGACTGCACTTTACTTCGGGGAACTATCAACTGCATGACCACGTCTCGTCCATCTGCACTTTCCCAAGCCCTTTTCAGCAATCCGTTTTCTAAGGTGAGAGATTCCCATTGTGCCCAGTAGCCCTTCAGCACTTCGGAACCATGGCAGATATCTTGCCAATCCGGGCGGCGACCTTCCTCTTTTGCTGTCAAGATCGGTCCAATGTCTTCATCAGTCATCTGTTCTTGTCGACAGTCTTGTGTTGTCCAGCCATCAGCCAGGAAATCTACAGTGATGGCTCGAACATGTTCACTTGAGTTTTGTTCTTCCTTTCTGTGGCAATGTCGGCAGTCTTCCGGGCATGGTCTTCGTGATAAGCCATCTGCATTACCGTGCAGGTGCCCCCGCCGATGTTGTACCTTGAAGTTGTACTCTTGCAGCCGTTCGAGCCACCTTGCCAACTGTCCTTCCGGATTTTTAAATCTCAAGAGCCATGCAAGTGCAGGATGGTCGGTACGTAGTGAAAACTCTCTCCCATAGAGGTATTTATGGAAGTGCTCCAAAGCTCTGACAATTGCCAACAACTCTCTTCTTGTAACACAATAATTTCTCTCTGGTTTAGAAAGTGTCTTGCTGTAATACGCAATTACTCGTTCTTCACCGTTCTGCACTTGAGACAAAACTGCTCCTAGACCAGTATTGCTTGCGTCTGTGTCTACGATGTACTTCCCTTCGGAAGCTGGAAAAGCGAGAATTGGCTGCGAACATAATGCAATCTTCAACGTTCTAAATGCTTGTTCACACTCTCTCGACCATTGGAAGTTTCGTTTATTTTCCATTAACTCATGTAGTGGTTTAGCAATAGTAGCGAAGCCTTTCACAAAACGTCGGTAATATGAGCATAACCCCAGGAAACTCCGAACTTCGTGTTTATTCTTCGGAACTGGCCAGTCTCTTACGGTGTCTACTTTATTAGGATCCATGCTAACGCCCGCTGCCGAAACCAGATGGCCCAAATACTGTACTTCCTTCTGGAATAGAGAACACTTCTTCGGGCTCAGCTTCAGTTGTGCACCGTGAATTCTAGTTAGAACTTCCTTAAGGTTTTCCAAATGATCTTCGAAAGTCTTCCCGATCACTATGACATCGTCTAAGTAAACAAGGCAAGTTTTCCACGTCAGGCCTCGGAGTATCAGGTCCATCAATCTTTCAAATGTTGCCGGTGCATTACAGAGTCCAAATGGCATGACGTTAAATTGGAATAAGCCACTTGGGGTCGAGAAAGCGGTCTTTTCCTTGTCTTCTTGATGAAGACCCACTTGCCAATATCCACTCTTCAGGTCCAATGTGGAAAACCACTGTGCTCCGGACAACGTGTCGAGTGTATCGTCAACGCGAGGTAATGGATAGCAGTCTTTCTTGTAACGTCATTTAACCTCCGGTAGTCTACGCAGAAACGCAATCCACCATACTTCTTCGCTACCAGCACTACAGGGGAAGACCAAGCACTTGACGAAGGTTCAATTACTCCCTCTGTCAACATGTCCTGTACTAACCGAGACATCTCCTCTTGTTTAGATAATGGAGGCCTACGAGGAGGTTGGCGTATCGGTGTTGTATCCCCGGTATTGATGCAATGTTGCACAAGAGAGGTTCTTCCCAGTGACTGTCCCCGAACCGCAAAACAATCTTTGAATTCGTGTAAAAACTGCCTGAGTTCTTTTACCTCACCACTTGAGAGGTCGTTAGAAGATCTGTTCAATAATTCTTGCAGTTCCTCTGGTAATTTAGAAGTATCCGAAGAACTGGGTCTTCGTTGCGTTATTCCGGCTACCCAGGCCACAGGAGTCAATTTGCCTAGGAGCGTATTGCTTTGTAAAGTGATAGCTTGATCCAAAATATTCGCCACTCTAATGGGTACATTTCCGGTTTCGTCAGGTTTTACTAAACTTCTGGCAATTAGAATGCCCGGTGTGCTGACTACCTGGGGTTCGAATATAGAGCACTGATTGCCCCTAGTATCTACCGCAGTTCTAACCATGATGATCTTTTCGGAGTTTGGCGGAACAGTTACGGCCACTTGGTTTATGACGCCCATCGATTTTTCTGCTGTCATCATTGTTGATAACATTACCTCTTCGCCTCCGATTCTCAAGACATTGTTTTTGAAGTCGACTATAAATCCGTATGCGTTCATAACGTCCACACCAAGAATTGCTTCATCCACAATGTCTGCAACAAGTACTTGATGATTAAACTCAAGTCTACCGAGGCGTAGGTGTATCTCCACTTTTCCATACACTTTTACAGGCCGTCCAGTAGCTGTTCGCAAGCTGCAAGAGCACCAGATTGGCTTGAGATCTTTCACCACGTCGGGGCGCACAATAGAAACTGTTGCGCCTGTGTCAACTGTAATCGAGGTTGGCCTTTCTTGAACAAATCCGGTAACTACCAAGCTCCCGGTGTTTTTCTGAAGCGTAGAAATTGCGTATTCTCTAGGGGCTTCGTTCCTCCAGTTAGTCAGCACACGCCCCGTTGCACCGACTATTGCTCGTTTCCCTGCTGCTGAATTCTAACCCGACAATCTCGTTGTAGATGTCCAGGTTTCCCACATCGATAACACTTCGGTCTTCCATCCTTTCTTATTTTATTCTGTGGCGCCGACCGTCGAGTCTCTGTTCCTTGTTCTTCTTCCTCATCGTCTGTGCCGTCGCGATCTTTTAGCTCGCGCACTTTATGACTTGTCCAACCAGACGCTGATTTGGCGGCCTCAAATTGCAAAGCATGTACCAGGGCGTCCGCACTGTTCTGGTGTCTTGCCATTCGTAACACTTGCTGTAGTTCGTTATCTCGGACACCGGCAGTAAATGTCTGCATCGCAAAACGCGTTCGAAAATCTTCTGGCGCTTCAGGATAGGCCAGTCTAATTAGTCTGTCGATACTTGCTTCAAACTCTTGAAGACTTTCCCCGGAATGCTGTCGCCTTGCTCTCAACTGGGTGCAGTACACATCTCGCAAATGTTTATCACCATACCGTAATTCCAGAGCTTTTATCAACTCGGCATAGGTGTTCTGGCTGTCAGGTGGCACTTTCTGTAGTAGTTCTGCCGCGGGACCTTTTAATGCAAGAACAAGTGAAACAGCCTTGTCTTATTCTGTCCAATTATTTGCGCATGCAGCAGCTTCAAATTGGCGGAGGTACGTTGCCCAGTGAGTGCTTCCGTCAAAGGTTGGAGCTTTGCCTACTGCAGGCAAAGTGACTTTCTCTGTCAACTTATTTTCTGTGTATTTTTCTGTCTTGATCACTGGTACAGTCTGTTCAGAAATTTGTTTTGGTTGAATCTTCATGCACTGTTCAACTTCAATTTTAATTTGTTCTCTTATGTTTGCCATTGAGTTTTCTACTGCAGATATTTTATTTGAAACAGATTCTTCTATAACAGATATTTTTGTAGACATCGATTCTTCAACGGTCAAGACAGATTGTTCTACTTCAGCTATTTTTAATGTCATTGATTCTCGTACCTCCGATATTTTAGTTACTTGCTTATTAAGCTCACCTCGTAGGAGACCCAACTCTGCAGCGGTTTGTTCTTGTGTCTGCTTTTGCTGCTGTATTAACTCCTTGATGTCATCTGCTTCCTGCTTCCATTCCTCTGCCTCCTGTCTGCGTTTCTCATCCTGTCGTTTCTCTGCTTCTCCTCTTTCTTGTATTCGTTCTTCTTTTTGTCGTCTTTCTGCTTCCTCCGCCTCCTGTCTGCGTTTCTCGTCCTGTCGTTTTTCTGTCTGCAACAGCAGCGCCTGTAAATTTTCCATCATCTGACTGGCATCCATTGTTTATCGATTAATTACGAATCACACTCGTCTTGTACAAAGCGTCCACTGTTTACACTGTTAACCGTTCTATCCCAGTTCTGACACCACTGTTACGACGATCTACTCGATCGTCGTAGGTACAGTGGAAACAAAATAAGTACAAGACACCAATTAAGTCACTAATCACACCTTTAATTGTTATAGTAAAACAGTTCGTAATTAACAACACAGTGTCTACAACAAATCAAATGAAATTGTTCATACGCAATAAAATGTCCACTAATATTAAAACTCAATTGTATTACAATATAAAACGCAACACTTCACTAATAACTACTTGAACGTACACCGTAATAACCCGAACCGCTCTGTAAATATATCGCACTAATACTCTCGAACCGCACAGTCAAAAATCTCGCATTGAACTGAAAAACTAAGGCCGCGACGTGATGTACTTATAGTTAGCTAACACACACCAGAAGCTTCCAAACTGCGTCTTATCTCTCGCGAACTACGTAATTGCTGCGGCCTTGACACAGTCCGAGCGCCCGAGCGAAGGCTGGCAAAGTCGAGAAATTTCTCGCAACATGCGTTTAGTAGCACGTACACCACACGCTTACGTCGAGATCTTTCTGGGACATTCGATAAACGCCTAGATTGTTCTACGCTGTCGTAGCAATATATAGCAGCCTATATATCGCTTCTTTAACCTTTACAGATTCAAGGTCAAATATATCATCGAGCAGGTTCGCTATTGCCACCGCCGGATGCAGACTATAAATTTCTGCAGATTTATTTCAGGGGCAATTCACCACAAGAAGTAGATAAGCGTTGTGCACACAACAGTTCGGTGAAAAGACCAATTGTGGAACAACTGCAAATTTTTTTTCATCAATACAATGAATTGATTGCATTGTTCAAAACCGCACTGGACCGCATGCCATCTGATAATCACAAAATTGTAATCAGAGCCAATAAGACGCCTGCGGGAGAATACGCAAGACGTTTCAATGTGCCAACAATTGATGAAGTCGCCATTGTCGTCGTTGGTGAAAATTTGAAATCCCGTGATATCGTTCTACATCGGCGGAACGATCAGCTGCAGCGTGTGTACGAAACGCACCGATCATATGATGCGTTGCAATATCCCATCATATTTTGGCAAGGTGAAGACGGTTATCATTTCTCGATCGAGATGATAAATCCGCTTATAGGTGAATAGCAAATCTGTATTTTTTCTAATAAGATTAATTCATTTCATTGACACAAAAATTCATTTACAGGCGCTGAAACGAACAAAAAAGTCAGTTCAATGAACTATTATTCATATCGACTGATGGTTCGTGAAAATGAGGACAATCACATCTTGAAATGTCGGCGTCTATTTCACCAATATACTGTTGATATGTACGTCAAAGTTGAAACTGAGCGATCGACATTCATCAGATTGAACCAGACAAAACTCCGTTCCGAAGAGTATATTTACCTTCGAGATGCTATCAATGCTGACAGAAATGCACAGAATGTCGGACGAATGACGATTCTCCCAGCAACGTACGTCGGAAGTCCCGCGACATATGCACGAATACGCTCAAGATGCCATGTCATATGTTCGCCATTTCGGCACACCAGATTTGTTCATCACGTTCACGTGCAATCCACAGTGGATAGAAATTCGGCAAGAGTTATTCCCTGGCCAATCACCCATCGATCGCCATACCATCACCGCGAGAGTCTTCAAACAGAAATTGAAATCACTGATGGACTTCATTGTGGAGCATCGCGTGTTCGGCGAGACGCGCTGCTGGATGTATTCAGTGGAGTGGCAGAAACGCGGATTGCCACACGCACATATTCTCATTTGGTTGATTGAGAAGATAAGTCCGAATGAAATCGATGATGTGATATCAGCGGAAATTCCCGATGAAGAAGAAGATCCAGGCTTGCATGAGGTTGTTACTAAGAACATGATTCATGGCCCCTGTGGAACATTAAATAACAGTTCTCCGTGTATGGTCGATGGAAAATGTTCGAAGTGTTATCCACGGGCATTAGTAGCAGAAACAATTACCAGAAATGACGGTTATCCACTGTATCGTCGCCGATCAACTGCAGACAATGGAAGATCAACAATTGTCAAAGTGAATCAACAGGACATTGAAGTTGATAATCGTTGGATTGTTCCGTATTCGCCATTACTCTCGAAGACATTCAAAGCGCACATCAACGTCGAATCTTGCCATTCCGTGAAATCCATCAAATACATCTGCAAGTATGTGACCAAAGGAAGTGACATGGCTGTGATTGGAGTGGGTGCAGAGAATTCCAACGATGAAGTCACTCAATATCAAATGGGCCGCTATGTTAGCAGTAACGAAGCAATTTGGCGCATTTTTTCATTCGCCATTCATGAAAGACATCCCATGGTTGTTCACTTGGCCGTACATCTGGAAAATGGTCAAAGAGTATACTTCACTGCGGAGAACGCATTACAACGAGCTGATCGACCGCCATCTACAACATTGACCAGTTTTTTTGCAATGTGCCAGAATGATGACTTCGCCCGAACGCTGCTATACTCCGAAATGCCAAGATATTATACTTGGAATCAATCGTCAAAGAAATTTCAATGACGGAAACAAGGAAATCCAGTTCCAGGTTACCCACATGTATTTTCCACTGATGCATTAGGTCGCATTTACACAGTCCATCCAAGCAACGACGAGTGTTTCTATTTGCGTTTGCTATTAGTCAACGTTCGTGGCCCAACATCATTCCAACATCTATGAACTGTTAATGGTGAATTGTGTGGCACATATAGAGAAGCCTGTCAACGTTTGCAATTGCTAGAGAATGACACTCATTGGGATTACACCCTCGGAGATGCTGTGATTTCGTCAAATGCTCATCAAATACAAATATTGTTTTTGATAATTATCTCAACATGCTTCCCATCGAAACCGATTGATTTGTGGACCAAATACAAAGATGACATGTCTGATGATATTTTGCATCAGATGCGTACTAGAACATCAAATCCAGATTTGCAACTGAGCGAGGAAATTCACAACGAGGCATTGATATTAATTGAGGACATGTGCTTGATGATATCGAACAAGGTATTACCTCAATTAGGCATGACAGCGCCCAATCGTCCGATGCATGACGCATTTAATCAAGAGTTGATACGCGAAAAACAATATGATTATGGTGCATTGAGAGAATCAGTTCGAACGAACGTTCCGCTGTTAAATCGGCAACAAAAATATGCGTACGACACTCTCATGAAAGTTGTGAATGATGGAAATGCAGGGATTTTCTTCTTGGACGCTCCCGGTGGAACTGGGAAAACTTTTCTGATCGCATTGATTTTGGCAACGATTCGCTCGCAGAATGAAATTGCACTTGCACTTGCTTCATCAGGAATTGCAGCTACGTTGTTGGAAGGCGGTCGAACAGCTCATTCAGCACTCAAGTTGCCGTTGAATATGCAAATCAATGAAACTCCAACGTGCAACCTTTCGAAGAACTGTGCGATGCCCAAAGTTTTGCAGCAATGCAAACTGATCGTTTGGGATGAATGTACGATGGCGCATAAAAAGTCTTTGGAGGCATTAGACCGAACGATGCAAGATCTACGAAACAATCAAAACTGGTTTGGTGGTGCGATGATTCTGTTGGCAGGTGATTTTCGCCAAACATTGCCAGTGATTCCACGGTCAACGCCAGCCGATGAACTTAATGCATGTTTGAAGTTGTCTGTTTTGTGGAAACACGTCAAGACACTCAAATTAAGTATGAACATGCGTGTCGAGTTGCAGAACGACCAATATGGAGAAGTATTTTCAAAACAATTGCTGGACATTGGCAATGGCAAAATCCCCGTTGACATTTCGACTGGCTGCATTACATTCCCTGTCGATTTTTGCCAGTTCACTGAATCAAAGACCGAACTCATCCAAAAGGTGTTCCGAAACATTGCTCAAAATTACAAAAATCATGTTTGGTTGAGCGAACGTGCTATATTGGCTGCGAAAAACATTGATGTCGACGAATTGAATTTCAACATTCAAAGTGAAATTGCTGGCGAATTGATGACATACAAATCGGTGGATTCCGTTACTAGCCAAGATGATGTCGTCAACTATCCAACCGAATTTTTAAACTCGCTGGAATTGCCCGGATTGCTGCCTCACAATCTCAAATTGAAAGTCGGATCAGTAATCATAATGTTGCGAAATATCAACCAACCAATTCTTTGTTTTGGCACCCGGCTTGCGGTGAAGAAACTGATAATCAACGTCATCGAAGCAACAATTCTTAAAGGAAAGTACAAAGGAGAAGACGTTTTGATACCACGCATCCCAATGATTCCGACCGACATGCCATTCGACTTTAAACGCTTGCAGTTTCCGGTGCGGCTTGCTTTCGCAATGACAATAAACAAATCACAAGGGCAGTCCTTGAGTGTTTGCGGCATTAACCTTGAAAATCCATGCTTCTCGCATGGTCAATTGTATGTCGCTTGTTCCCGTGTCGGAAAACCATCAGCTTTGTTTGTTTACGCGCCAGACAACAAAACAAAAAATGTCGTGTACCATAAAGCATTGCAATGAATGAAATGGTTATGTCACAGCAAACCAATCGAAACAAAGCATTTCTTTGTTTTTATTGTTTACTTGAACATCGATCTTGCAATCGAAATCGAAATGTAAATAAAACACCTTGAGATTCATTGTGATTTCAAATTTAATGGAAGAAAATAAATCATTTGGTTGACATGAAATTCTGACTTAATTCAATTGTGTCTTAAATTTTGGAACAAAACCGCATGGTTCTAAGTCAATCACATTCCAGGCACATCACAACATTTCCAGCATTTCTGCGGTGTACTGCCAATAGAATTCATCTCGCATGTAAAATTTCCCATTGGCGTACTTCTAAATATACTCCTCCTCAAATTGAATATCCATGGCCACAATCGTTAATAGATACAATGAATACATTTTATTCTCATTTTTACTTTGTTTACACATTTCCAATAGCTTTTCACAAATTCACAAAATGATCACAAACAAATTTATTGAAATTTGGACAGGACAACGTCTGTCGGGTCATCTAGTTATAAAATAAGATAGTGTCAGAAATGATTAAGTTACCAAATTAATATCAGACAATAATAACAAAGAAGGACCAAAATTTAATAAGGGACAAGTTTTGGAATAATTGTGAATCAAGGTAAATTAACCTAACAAAAATTAAGTATTGTATAGTAAAGGTCAGGGCAGTACAATGGTCCAGAGTGAAGGTGACAATTTTTGTAAAGGTGAAAAAACATCTAATATAAAGTTAACACATATAAAAATATATATAAAAATGTAGACCTTTATAAAGGAACAAAGTTATGTCAATTAATTTTAATTTAAACAAAAAATAACAGAGGAGTATTTTTTGACAGGGAAGGCAAGGATATAATTTTCGGTACTATATGCCGCTTGACCTCAAGTTCATGCAAACTGACCAATCAAAAACAGAGTTTACTGGTCAAAAAACCGTTACTAAGACGAGAAGAAATATGATTGTATTGTTGAACGCCAAGCAGAAAAGATCAAAAGTCGTATAGCTGACGCTTAGAGTGAAGATAAAACAATCAATATTACACTAAATTAATGTTCCAAATGAAACCACAGAAGAAGTAAACACACCAGAAAACTTATAGAGAAGGTCAAGGAAATACCACTAACCAATGGGAGATTAATTCTACGCAAACACCAAAAAATCATAGCGAGTTGGCTGGCTGCAGTATACAAGGAACGTAAATATAATTCCGAAGTATTTTCGTAACAACACTACACATAGATCAACTTCACTACACTATATAAACTACCTACAGTGATAATAGGAATAACCACTGCACATTAATACGGTAGTTAAAAATAATAACATTTTATTTAAACAAAAAAACATAGGAACCACATGACGCTTGGTTAACTGACCAGGGCGGCCATCTTGTGTAGCATCGTTTTACAATGCAGATAGAGTTCATTGACGTAGTTGGTTAAAAAAACATAACATTTATACTTGTAAACATTAATAATTAAGATTTATTATTTTCTATGTATTTGTAATGTGTTGTACTCCTTTTTAAAAACATTTCTGACTTCTTAACTGGCCCAAAGAACCCAAGCCCTGAGATATTTAATTTATATTATAATTATTTGCACATCATTGAAGATCGGATTCAAATACGAATCGATACTAAACTGTCAAGGTCGATCCAAGACCGAACCATTTATTTTGTTTAACCAATAAGCTGAGAAAAAATAAAACAAATCAATGATTACCAATAACAGAGTTATCATTTCATACGTGCAAGTAGAATAAGTGTTTGTTCACAGGTATTAGTGGGAGCGAGCAGGTAAGCAAGGCGAATATAGCCTTGCCGACGACAAAAAAATAAACCAACCTACAACTACGAGAATACGGTTAGAGCTGATCGCCGAGTCAACCAGAAGTGCAGGAAAATTCAAAAAGCACTAGCCCACAAATACAATCTCTCTCATCCTACCACTACATCACGTTATATTACAGAGTGGCACTAGTAACGTGTGACTTATTAAAACACATTAAACAACGTTATTTTAATACAGTTAAATTAAAACACAAAGAGTAACACGGGTAAGTTATAGAATTGGTGCCTACAACAGTGGGGCATAATTAAATAACACGAACTAATTAAGACAGTACTACAAACTAAATAAATAAGTTATAGAGTGGCGTCCAACCAGTGGGGCTGAATTAGGAAAAATTACAGACTGTAGTACCACTATTAAAAAATACAGTCAACCTAATTTTAGCAGGCGGCCGTTATAAGTTCAGAGATGTATACAAGAGGAGTGTCGAAAAGGTTGGCAAAGGACCAAGAAACGGAAGAAGGCAGACAGGAAGAAGAGACAGAAGCAGTCACAGACATTGAGATGGAACAACAGGCGGGTGATAAAAAGAGGCCAGAGGAGATGCAAATTTACTGAAATTCATGGAACAAATGAGTGAAAATTTTAAACGAACGGAGGAACAAACTAAACAGACAAATGAGAAAATAGACAGTATGGAGGAGAACTTGATGAAACAGACAAGTGAAAAAATAGACAGTATGAAGGAAGATAATAAACTGACAAGTGAAAATTTAATGAAGCAAATAAATGAAAATAATAAACTGACAAATGAAAAAATAGACAGAATGGAGGAAAATAACAAACTGACAAATGAAAGTACTAAAGAAAATTTTAGACAAATAAACGAAAAAATAGATAGTACTAAAGAAAGTACCAATGAGAGTTTAAGACAGATCAAGGAAGATAATCGACAAATGAACGAGAATTTGGAAAATAAAATTGAGAAAATCAACGAAAAGATAGACAGTACCAATGAAAGTATTAAGGGAGAATTAAAAGAAACTATAAATGAAAGGATCGAAAATGTCACCGAACCACTTAGTCAGAAGGTGGATGAGTACAAGGAGGAAGTGAAACAACAAATAGCGGAGACCAAGGAAAGGCTGGAGAAAACTGAAGAAACAGTAGTACAATTCAGAATAGAAGTGGATACCAAGATAGAACGGGTAGAAACCAATAATCAAGTCAGGATAATTGTGACACAGCAAGAAATGCAGGAAAAGTTGGATGAAATACAAAGCAATATGTCCGGCAGAATGATAAAAATAAGTGACGAAGTAGACCAAGTGAAGAGTCAGGTAAACGGCAACAAAGAAAAAATAGAAAGTATGCAACACATTCAACTAAACATACAGGAAGAAGTGGAGAGACTAAAAATTAGACCGACATGCAGTACTTACCACACCACACTAGAGAACAGGGACAGCGTGAATTTCAAAGATTATAGGAAAAACCCCATTGAATTTCTGGAACGTATAAATGAAAGACTAAGTCGAATGAAAGAAAACAGCTGGAGCGTAACTAAGACCTTGTTGGACGACGGTGTAACGGTACAGAATTCCGTGCTACCCCAGTTTTAATTTCAATTCAGTTTTAATTCTTAATTGTCAGTATCCACCTGTGAGATGCCTCAGTGTAACCAGCAACACATACATTGTTAGTGTAAATTGTTGATGTCTGGAGACAGCTCAGACATATTACGTAATATCTTGCCAGCAGCAGTCTTTGTGAAACACAGTAAGCAGATTGCCCTCATAGTGTGTGCATCAGACAGAAGCAGCATACAGTGTAGTAACAAGTTAAATGGTGGCCTCGGGAGTGTAAGATAGGCCAAAATTAAAGTAGGCCTATCATGAACAACTAACAGTGCATAAACAATAGCGTGGCCAGAAAAAATTTAAACATCTAAGTGCGAGTGAAGTTACGTCGGCCGACTATATATTATAATGTGTACAGATATTGAATCAAAGTAAATAAAAATGTGATAAAAATAAACCACAACTAAACTTAATATAAACGAGTGTCGGAGTGTGTTAGAATGAAGAAAGCATTCAACACGAGTTTGTGCAATCAACTATATGAACACACAGCGGATGGGTAACTAAAAACACCGAATATTCATATTAAAACCAATTCAAACTAAACAGTGATTGCTCACTATAAAAGGAAAATTTTAAATGTAACTTTATACGATAGAGATCTCTAAGGGAATGGGGTTTATTTAAATATTAATGTAAAAGAAAGAGTGTGTGTGTGGTAATATAAAGGTTACATACTGGTTCGTTTTCAATATTCATATTTACTTAGTAATGTCACTCATAATAGTAGTTTAAAACAAAATTCCATAGAGATAAGAAATAATTTCATGGTTTGATATAAACAACAGTTGTACTATCGTTTGTAGGACGTAAAAGAAGGGTGTGAGTTTTTGATAAATAAAAATAAGCATGTGATTTAGACAGTATAAAATGCGTTAGCATAATCATTTCGCAAACAAACCTCAAATAACCCATCTGCAGCTGTTTTCATCTGTACGACCCTGGGAAGAACCCTAAGGTAAGAGTTAATTATTAATTTGAAGTAATTGAGTAGTTTCAGTGACGCCAGAAAACAGGGACACGAGAGTAGCTTATTATTTGATATAAGTTATATTGTTTCATTGGCCCCGAACTAGGGACTCGAAGAGTTAAGTTTTATATAAAGTGAATTAACTTATATAGTTTCAGTGGCGCCCGTAACAGTGGGACGATTTGTGTGATTTATTATAATCACACAGATCAGGCCTCATTTAGCTGCAGAACGGGGAGTGAGTATTTGGGAGTGAGTGCGATGTTGTAAAGGATTGTTGTGTAAGCTAAAGTGTATAATAGTATATGTAAAAAACACCATATAAAATGAAAAATAACGATGATGAAGTCAGCATAACTGACTTAACCGAAGTCAATACAGAAAATAAATTTATTACAAATATCAATAAAGAAAATAGTTTGACCGAATCAACGGTCATGAGTGGGTTGGAGGTCCATTCGACCCCAATCTTAGTTCAAAATAGAGAATTAAGTAAGTCAGCTGACATAGATGACTCTGGGATTCAGATAACCCCACATGTAATGAATAAAAATAAACAATTTGACAATAATGATGTGATGAATATGATGCAGTTGTTTTTAGAGCAACAGAGTAAAATGTCTAATGACATTAATAAACGTTTTGATCTGAATGATCATAAATTTGACGAACAAAATAACCGTTTTGACACCAAATTTGACGAACAAAAGAATAGTTTTGATGATGAACTGAATGAAATGAGTGTCAAGCTAATACAACAGCTAGATAAGCTTGGGAGAAATATTGAAAACAAAGTGAGTAATAATGTTAGTCATGATGATGTAAACAAGAGTGAAATATTATTGAATAAAATTAATGGTGATATGTTGAGTAATAGTTGTAGTGATAATGAGAGTAGAGAGTTAGTTGACGTTAGTAATGAAGTAGTAATAAGTACTGATGAGTTTGAGAAAGAATGGAGAGATAGTTTAAATGCAGAGTATAAAAAGAGGGCAAATTTTTCGTGTAGTATAGGTGAAGAAAAAGCTTCACCAATGTTGTATGAGGATAGAGTTTTCTCCAGTAGTTGTGTGGAAGACAAGGTGTCTTCAAATGGTCCCTTTATTTTTTGTGATGGTCTTGGAAGTGCCAAGACAAATAGTAAGTTTGTGTTGCCCTCTGTGTGGAGTGAGAAGATGAAATGGTGTGGTATTGTAAGTGATTATGAAAGAGATACAGTGATAGAGTTGTTTCGATTAAGTAGAGATTATGAAGGGTTTGTAAGGGGAATAAATATTGAAAGAAATGATTATATTAAAAATAGTAGAGACTTACCTTGTTTGATAAACAATGATTATATTGATGATAATAATATACGTTTACCTGTAGTGAGGGTCAGCGTATTAGTAACAGCTGACACCTATAGCGATGAAAAATTAAATGATGTGATTGTAATAACAAATACTGATGGAGACTTGACAAAAAACAATAACGCAGACTTGATTTATGATGTAGTAATAATGAGGGGTAACCCTATGTATTATTATTTTGGTACAATGGAACATATAAATTTTTATGGTCATTATACAAAAGATACCCATATGATGTTATACATAAAATTGAACAATGTTATGTGCAGAAAAGACTAATTTTTGATGATGGAGGCTGAATATAAACTCAATGAATGGACATTTTAAATATTCTAGTTTATGGTAATGACCTGGCTGATTTAGGTATTGAAATGTGGTAAATAATAAGAACTATGATGAAAATTTGTAAATAAATGTGTTAGTGTTAAATGTATTGTGTCAATATTATTCTGTTGTAATGTATATTATAGCTTATGTGTACCATATGTTTGTAATAAGAATAATAAATAATAACATTTTATTTTACTAAAATAATGAACAAGAGGTACGAAGGAATTTTGTTTTGTATAGAAATTGAAAAATTGAAGTAAGTACATGTGTCACTAGTGTTGTAACCAGGATGTTGAGACTGAGTTAGTGTTTATAACAGTCTGGCAGACAACTGTTAATGTAAACAGGTATGTTGTGTATTGTGTGACCAATGTTTACAGTCATGCTGTAGTTGACAATAACAAGAATGTTGTAGTTTAATGAATCATTGCTAGGAGCAAAATCTTATTATGAAATAAAAGAAATGCCAGATGTGAAGAAATGAAGGTAATTTTTTTGAATGATGTAAGGAAATGACGTAGTGTGTTGATTGTAATGCAATTAATATTTTTGTTTTGAACAAACGAGATTGATATAATGAGGATTTGAGGAATTAAATTAAATTAAATTGGTAATTCAGGTAATTAAATTACTTGAAAAGGTGACTTTTAATAATGAATTTAAACTATTTTAATTTTAATTTTAAATGTAATTGTAAATCAAATAATACTTGATGAAGACGTAATGATTTATTTATAATTGGAAACTGAAGTAAATCTTTGGGTAAAAATAATCAAAAAATTGTTTGGGATGAATCAATGTGTTATTTTGAAGGGTTAATAATGTATTGTATAAGTTATTTAATTTGTATGGAATTAGCTGTAAGTAGACAGTTAGGTTATATAATCAAAATCAAAAACATGAACCAGTACTTTGTCAATGAACCAGTATGGCTAAGAGGAAACGCATCATTGGTATAATGGAAGGCCATTTTGTTAATTTTTAATTGAATGTTTCAGAGCCTGGTGATACTGTGGCGGGTATCGGTCCGAGCTTATGGTGTTGGGATCTCGAATAGAGAAGTCCAGTAAGATCGGATGGGTGCTGCCACAGTCTCCAGACTAAGGGGGTAAGTACCCATGATTTTAGTAGAGAGTTCAGGGGGGTTGCGGCGCCATATCCTCACTGATCCTCTTAGGTTTTAGGTAATGAGAGTTTGTATGCTTCGGCATCCAACCTATCATTGGGGGGGGGGTATTGTAACGGTACAGAATTGCGTGCTACCCCAGTTTTAATTCTTAATTGTCAGTATCCACCTGTGAGGTGCCTCAGTGTAACCAGCAACACATACATTGTTAGTGTAAATTGTTGATGTCTGGAGACAGCTCAGACATATTACGTAATATCTTGCCAGCAGCAGTCTTTGTGAAACACAGTAAGCTGATTGCCCTCATAGTGTGTGCATCAGACAGAAGCAGCATACAGTGTAGTAACAAGTTAAACGGTGGCCTCGGGAGTGTAAGATAGGCCGAAATTAAAGTAGGCCTATCATGAACAACTAACAGTGCATAAACAATAGCGTGGCCAGAAAAAATTTAAACATCTAAGTGCGAGTGAAGTTACGTCGGCCGACTATATATTATAATGTGTACAGATATTGAATCAAAGTAAATAAAAATGTGATAAAAAGAAACCACAACTAAACTTAATATAAACGAGTGTCGGAGTGTGTCAGAATGAAGAAAGCATTCAACACGAGTTTGTGCAATCAACTATATGAACACGCAGCAGATGGGTAACTAAAAACACCGAATATTCATATTAAAACCAATTCAAACTAAACAGTGATTGCTCACTATAAAAGGAAAATTTTAAATGTAACTTTATACGATAGAGATCTCTAAGGGAATGGGGTTTATTTAAATATTAATGTAAAAGAAAGAGTGTGTGTGTGGTAATATAAAGGTTACATACTGGTTCGTTTTCAATATTCATATTTACTTAGTAATGTCACTCATAATAGTAGTTTAAAACAAAATTCCATAGAGATAAGAAATAATTTCATGGTTTGATATAAACAACAGTTGTACTGTCGTTTGTAGAACGTAAAAGAAGGGTGTGAGTTTTTGATAAATAAAAATAAACATGTAATTTAGACAGTATAAAATGCGTTAGCATAATCATTTCGCAAACAAACCTCAAATAACCCATCTGCAGCTGTTTTCGTCTGTACGACCCTGGGAAGAACCCTAAGGTAAGAGTTAATTATTAATTTGAAGTAACTGAGTAGTTTCAGTGACGCCAGAAAACAGGGACACGAGAGTAGTTTATTATTTGATATAAGTTATATTGTTTCATTGGCCCCGAACTAGGGACTCGAAGAGTTAAGTTTTAATATTTGCACTAAGTTAAATAGTTTCAACGGGTTCAAAGGAATAACTGACAATTGGTGGTCAGCAGTGAGGAATGAAGTTAACACCTATGAAGAATTTAAACGAGTTTTTCAGTCCAAATACTTGTCTGAATCCATACAAAATAGAGTGAGAGATAATCTCAGTAATGGAAAATATAATCCCAATCTAGGCCAGTCACCAACAGCCTATTTCCTGGGTAAAGTGTGTGTAGCTCGCAAATTGGAACCACACATTTCAGAAGAATGTCTAGTAAATAAAATGGCCTATCATTTTGATGAAGGAATCATCCAACCTAGGCTTTACGGTCATCCATCGAATCATTACTAGGTGATTATGAACAGCAGGATTATTACAGGAGTTCGAGAAGACAATATGAAAGAATGACTTTTTACAGAGAGGAACAAAATCATGACCAGCATCAAAGGACAAACTATGCAAATAGGAATGACCATGATCAACGTAATAACAATCATAATAATAATACCTATCACAACCGTAACTATAATAATAATGATAATTACAACCAAAATGGTAATAATTATAGTAATAATAATAATAATAATAGGTATAGGGAAGGTAGAAGAAATTTTGACAATGGTAGAGGATACCAAAATAATGACAGGAATTACAGGAATAATAACAGGTACGATGAAGAGAGGAGGTACCCAGAACGGAGCCGGAGTAGCGAAGACCACTCCAGAAATCAACAAGAGAATGAACAGGGAACCAACCAAGCCCAAGTAAATTATATTATGGCCAAGGAGAGGGATTCAAAGAGACATGATGACCAACGGCAAAGAAAGAAGAACAAACAAATTAACCATCGTGAAAACCAAGAACACGAGCCTGGGCCCAGTAATGAAGATGAACGAATATACTCACACGACAACATGAAATGTATGGGAGTGATCCACGATGGGGTAATCCCATAGTGAGATTTGTTGATGAGCTTAACCGACAGAATCCACCACGGGAAAAACATAATAGTGGAACGATCCGAATAGTGACAGATACCGAAACCGGTTAAACTAAATATCATACACTATAGAGACAAGGGACTGATTGTATGATTACCGACAAGGCAAACTATTGGAGAAATGAGAAGGAAAAATGATGATAAATGTAATGACCAAAGAAGATTTCAAAAAAACATGAACAAATAACCCACCAAATTCTAAAATAAGTAAGAACATCTTACAGGATACTTAAGAGAATTTATTTTGAATCCATTAAGAAGACAAAGACGGTTAATAACAATAATAAGGTGATAATAATGAAAAAAGAAAAGAAGTACTTAAAACAAATAAATGAAGTAATGAACTTGCAGAAAAAAGAGAATTGATGTTTGTAAATAAATAGAGTAACAATAACTACAGTTGTAACTGCTAAAAAGGGATATTGAAACAGAAGATGAATAACATAGTGGCAAATGAATCAATCAACGACGAAATAAAAGTAAATGGAAGAGAAGAATTATACAAAGGATTTTTACCAAAACTGAAAATAAGTTATATGAAAGTAAGGGGAACTGCTGGGATGCAATTTATAATAATGAGAAGAAGTAAGAAGGCAATATGATTCTGAGGGGGTATTTAAAGTAACGCAATAGTTACTATTTTTGTAAGAGTGTAGAAAGCTACGGCACCACTCAATAATTATTATGATGGGCAGGGGCCAATGAGCACTGTACCATGCACGGGGTGAATGGTCGGGTAAGGAATAGGTCAGAATACTCACTGCCGATATGCGTTCACCGTGCCATTTTGAGTTAGGGAGGAATTGATAACCCCAATTAAGGAATCCATAGGAACAGGAGAAACCCCAGAGGAAAGGAACAATCAGTTGGTAACTACCTATATAAAGAAGATGAAGAAAAATAATATATTTTCGTAGATTCGCCAAATAAGAAAAGAAGTTATGTGTAAATTATGAGATAATAACCAACTTAAAAAATTCATCACAACCCAATCCCTGAAACCATAAGAAAAAATAATACCACGAATAAAGAAGGATCAGTCTAGGGAACAGCTTATTTTCCCTAAACCCCAATTTTGTGAAAATAACCATGTCTTGGAGGGAAAGCAATTATGTAATGTGACATAATGGGAGCCCCAAATAATTAACCAAAATAACCCAAATAATAAAAAAGTCAGAATAACTGAAATCAAATATTTAACAATGTAAAATAAAAGTACAACACAATAGTGTGATAAATAAGAAACCATGTACTGTAGATAATAAGACAAAACTTGTGAAAAGTGCATAAGTGAAAAGTGGAAAACGAGGAAGATCATTAATCACACAGATAAGACTAAAGATAAATGATCCCTCCAATAATATTAAGTGTAAGAAACCAAATATGTCAATACGAGATAAACAACTCGTAAAAGCATTATAAAGTAACAGAAATACTAAATATCTGAGTGAAAACAAACAATTGTAGTAGTATAGTATTATTTTTTTGCTAAATAATATTTATACTGATTTGTTATAATATTATTATATACATCCACCAAAATCAGTAAAGTTTCAATTTTTTAAATTATTGAATAAGGCCTTTTCGAAATTATTATAATTTCATCATCAGTTCACACTAGAAAATGTTGTTATTTGTGTCTACTATATCTCACTGCACTTCATATTGAATCTTCCACTGCCATCATTATTTGAATTATTGGAATATACAAAATAAAGTGTAATGATTGTGACTACATATACATCGGTAGAACATATAGAAATTTCAAACAGAGATTTATGGAACATATCAGAGCCTTTAATAATCAAAAAATGGGAATCTCCAATATAGCAGATCACCTTATTGATATTGCTACGACAGCACAGAACAATCTACGCGTTTATCGAATGCGCCAGAAAGATCTCGACGTAAGCGTGTGGTGTACGTGCTACTAAACGCATTTTGCGAGAATTTTCTCGACTGTGCCAGCCTTCGCTCGGGCGCTCGGACTGTGTCAAGGCCGCAGCAATTACGTAGTTCGCGAGAGATAAGACGCAGTTTGGAAGCTTCTGGTGTGTGAGCGTAACTATAAATACATCGCGTCGCGGCCTTAGTTTTCAGTTCAATGCGAGATTTTTGACTGTGCGGTTCGAGAGTATTAGTGCGATATTTACAGAGCGGTTCGAGTTATTACGGTGTACGTTCAAGTAGTTATTAGTGAAGTGTTGCGTTTTATATTTGGACGGTATAATTGTAATACAGTTGAGTTTTAATATTAGTGGACATTTTATTGCGTATGAACAATTTCATTTGATTTGTTGTAGACACTGTGTTGTTAATTACGAACTGTTTTACTATAACAATTAAAGGTGTGATTAGTGACTTAATTGGTGTCTTGTACTTATTTTGTTTCCACTGTACCTACGACGATCGAGTAGACCGTCGTAACAGTGGTGTCAGAACTGGGATAGAACGGTTAACAGTGGATACTTTGTACAAGACGAGTGTAATTCGTAATTAATCGAAAAACAATGGATGCCAGTCAGATGATGGAAAATTTCCAGGCGCTGTTGTTGCAGACAGAAGAACGACGATGACAGGATTCAGAGAAAGCGGAAGAGAGACAGAAAACCCTCCTGCTGGAAGCAGAGGAAAGAAACAGACAGGAGGCGGAAGAAACAGAAAGACGACAAAAAGAAGAACGAATACAAGAAAGAGAAGAAGCAGAAAAACGACAGGATGAAAAACGCAAGCAGGAGGCAGATGACATCAAAGCATTAATTCATGAACAAAAGCAGATGCAAGAACATACTACCGCAGAATTGGGTCTCCTACGTGGTGACGTAGGTAAATTACGAGGTAAGCTCAACAATCAGATTACCAGAATATCTGACGTAGAAGAATCCATGTCAAATAAAATAGCTAAAGTAGAAAAATCTGTCTTGACTGTGGAAGAAGTTATGTCAAATAAAATATCTGCAGTAGAAAACTCAATGGCAAACATAAGAGAACAAATTAAAAGTGAAGTCGAACAGTGCATGAAGATTCAACCAAAACAAATTTCTGAACAGACTGTACCAGTGATAAAGACAGAAAAAGACACAGAAAATAAGTTAACAGAGAAAGTCACTTTGCCTGCAGTAGGGACAGTTCATGTCAAAGCTCCAACCTTTGACAGAAGCACTCACTGGGCAACGTACCTCCGCGAATTTGAAGCTGCTGCATGCGCAAATAATTGGACAGAAAAAGACAAGGCTGTTTCACTTGTTCTTGCATTAAAAGGACCCGCGGCAGAACTACTACAGAAAGTGCCACCTGACAGCCAGAACATCTATGTCGAGTTGATAAAAGCTCTAGAATTACGCTACAGTGATAAACATTTGCGAGAGGTGTACTACGCTCAGTTGAGAACAAGACGACAACGTTCCGGGGAAAGTCTTCAAGAATTTGAAGCAAGTATCGACAGATTGATTAGATTGGCCTATCCTGAAGCACCAGAAGACTTCCGAATAAGGTTTACGGTGCAGACATTTATTGATGGCATCGGAGATTGTGAACTTCAGCAAGTGTTACGAATGGCAAGACACCGAGATAGCTCAGAAGCTCTTGTTCACACCCT
Source organism: Magicicada septendecula (assembly GCA_034769895.1). NCBI lineage: Eukaryota > Metazoa > Arthropoda > Insecta > Hemiptera > Cicadidae > Magicicada > Magicicada septendecula. Next base: position 437,137,503 of record CM068370.1, on the reverse strand, counting down.
AGAGTTTGAAGCTGCCAAGTCAGCGTCCCGCTACATTAATGGGTTTGTGCCATCACGTTGCAGTCAGAAGATCCCTGTATCACATTACCGTTACGATGGGTGCAGAAAAACAGTGTTGTCGGACAAACAATTCAAAAGTTCAAGAGAGTCGCAACGATTTGAAAAAGACAGAAGACCGAAATGTTACAACTGTGGAAAATGTGGTCATCTACAGGTAGACTGTTGGGAGAAGAAGATACCGAGAGAAGAGACTGATCGCACCAATTGGAGAAGTAAAGGCCCAGAACAGCACACAGTTTCCACGCTACATAAGATCAGTGGAAACTTGATTGTTAATGGATTTGCGGATGGTAAACCAACATCATTTACAGTTGACACGGGCGCAACAGTGTCCATTGTGCGCCCTGACTTAGTCTGTAACCGCCATCCTCTAATTAGCTCTTGTACAATACAGACTGTGACTGGAAGCCCCGTCAAGGTGCTAGGAAAGGTAGACGTACGTGTACGCCTGGGTCTTCTTGAGTTTAGCCACCAAATGCTCGTTGCAGACATTGTCGATGAAGTGATTCTTGGCACGGACATTATGAATGCCTACAGATTCGTTGTGGACTTAAGAGAGAATGTCCTGAAAGTTGGCCAAGAGAAGATAAAGCTTTGCATGGCTAAAATGACAGGGTCTACCAACCATTCGATTAAGCGAGTGGCATTAGTCGAAGAAAAATTCAACAAGTCTGGTCAAGAGGAAACCTCCCTGTTGCAAGCGGAAATGGAGGAAGAACTAGCAGAGGAAGTACAAATAAGTATAACGACAAAAGAAGTGATTGGAGAGCCAACTATGGGTGTCGAGACAAAACTCTTGCTTGTTCCTGAGCTGATAGAAGCGGCCGAGGGTAAAGTGGCTGAAGATGAGGTTACGCAAGAGGTTGTTGACGAGAACCAAACAAACTTGGATCAGCCAGTGGTATTTAGGTCATTAGTACATGACGCAACGAGAGTGATTCCAGCGAAGCTAGTGGTTGCGCGAAAGATTCGCATTCCTGGGAACGTGATGTTCGGATCACACGAGACTGAATTCGAAGAACGGGAAAATTATCCTTCGCAAGGATGGCCACCTAGATCGCCTGGTCGAGTATTACTTCGAAGACACTTTGCCAGTTCGGGACGAACAGGCTTAAGGAGGGGGCAGTGCTACGACAGCACAGAACAATCTACGTGTTTATCGAATGCGCCAGAAAGATCTCGACGTAAGCGTGTGGTGTACGTGCTACTAAACGCATTTTGCGAGAATTTTCTCGACTGTGCCAGCCTTCGCTCGGGCGCTTGGACTGTGTCAAGGCCGCAGCAATTACGTAGTTCGCGAGAGATAAGACGCAGTTTGGAAGCTTCTGGTGTGTGAGCGTAACTATAAATACATCGCGTCGCGACCTTAGTTTTCAGTTCAATGCGAGATTTTCGACTGTGCGGTTCGAGAGTATTAGTGCGATATTTACAGAGCGGTTCGAGTTATTACGGTGTACGTTCAAGTAGTTATTAGTGAAGTGTTGCGTTTTATATTCGGACGGTATAATTGTAATACAGTTGAGTTTTAATATTAGTGGACATTTTATTGCGTATGAACAATTTCATTTGATTTGTTGTAGACACTGTGTTGTTAATTACGAACTGTTTTACTATAACAATTAAAGGTGTGATTAGTGACTTAATTGGTGTCTTGTACTTATTTTGTTTCCACTGTACCTACGACGATCGAGTAGACCGTCGTAACAATATGAATCATAGTATAACAGATATAACCAACAATATGGAAATAATAGAAGTAAATAATAATAAAAATGACATTATACAGTTAGAAAAATTATATATATGCTGTAACACCACAAAATGTTACATAACCTAGACATTCACCAGAAGGGTAAATAAGTACACTGAAGTGATAAAAGTGAATAATTTATAATGAATGTAGCAAAGAAGAGAAGGACCAACAAAGAAGAAAGAAGAGGAAGGATCCCAAGAAGCAGTGATGAATACACTGCATGACACTACAACAAACACTATGACTGACTCTAACTAATGGACATGCAAAGTTCACAATAAGCTGTCAGACAAGCCAGTCCATGACATTAATGTAGAGTCATGTGTTAATAAAACTAATTAAATAATGACGGAAATAAAGTAATATCAGTAACAGCATTTTGGCTGAAAGTAAAAGAACCATGACCAGTAAATGACAAAGCCTATGACTAGATTAGCTATAGCCACAATGTATATTAAAACTAGCATTACAAGCCCAGATGTAATATTAGTAAGTAAAAATAGTTATAAAAGGAAACCTTATATGGATGAGTAACTTCCTTATTATACAAAATGTAACTAGTAACAATTATTAAGGCATAAACATAGTACTAAGAATGTGCCTAGACCATGCCTAAACAAACGTTTGTCAGTAAACTAATAGGGAAACAGGACTCCTAGTGAACATAAAATTTACTGAACAATCAATATAACTAAACGAAATGTGAAATACCACCACTCAATTGTTAATGAATAACGTTAAATTGAGTAGGCCAAACGAAATGTAATTAGAGAATAAGGATTTTTTATAATAATGTATTACCCTAATTATGTTAAGATTTAATATTGTACAGTTATAAATAGCTCTTAATTATAATCACAGATGTATTAGTGTTCAAACAAAGACGTTCTAAAGAAAACGCAGTGTGAATCACTAAATGTAAAAAGATAGGAAATAATCGCATTATGCATTGCTAGCAGACGACAGTGAGAAACCATGTTTCAAAACATTATTTATAAGCACTGTCAGAGAAAACGAGGTTAAAACCAGTGTTAAGCCACATCAAATTAAAGCCCAGAAACTAAACTTTAATTTGGTGGTAATAACCTCGAGTTTGGAACTATAATAAGTGCATAGTGCGCGTTAGCATCATTTATTATTAAAAATAAGAAATTGTTCGAGTAATACCAATAACACCGAAAGTTGGGTAAAACGACCGCACCGGTGGCCGTTATAAAAAACAATACGTCATTGTAACGGTTATCAGAGCCAATCAGAAAAGAGTTTACTAAACGACTTTTCTCCCTAAGCACGATACAGTGAAGGGGTATATAACCAGCAGCGCAGAAAATTCGTGACACTTTTGTCACATCACCCGAGCGATACAGTCGCCGCTCGACAGCGTAATATTTTTTAATGACTTAACATAGTATAACAACAACAAACCTTTCAAAATTTCTTCAAGACAGTTAACAGTATAGCAATTGACTACAAGGAAGTGCTTCGACAGTAAAGTGAATATTTTAATTAGTGCGTGATTTCAGAACGAGAGAGAGAATATTGTAATCAGTAGTTTAAATAGCCCAGATTTAGTAAGAAGCGGGCAGACTTCTCGTTCAAAGTGCGTATGAAGTGTAATTAACCAGTGATCATTATAATCCGATCACTGAGAGTGTTTTTTTTAATTTTAATCTATACGATTAAAAGAAATAAGGTAACACAGTGACCATTTATATTACTATTCTGTTTGCGCTGATCATTATTTACCACAACACTGTACTGACGCAAGGACAACAAAACTTTCAATCTTATACACAGACTCAATTTATTTAGCGGATTAATTAATCCAACGTAAGATATTTGTGTTAGTATTAAGCATCAAAATATTTGTTAGTAGAGAAGTAAGTGTAACGAACGCTAACCTGAAAAATAATTACGAGTTTTTAAAAAAGAGGCCAAATTACCAATTATTATTAGATTAACGTCTGTCAAGGCATATGATAGTTTTATTTGTATTTCAAAGAGCCTACCCGTGAGGTAAATCATATTTTTAAAAGTTAAATTTGTTAATAGTTATAAGAGTTTTATTGTTCTAAACTGAGCTAGGCCGTATTGTAAACGGGCAAATTAACATCAAGTTTATGTTAACGTAATTATTGTATTTTTAATTGTTGAATTGTTTTAAAGGGTAAAATAAACCCCCAATTTTATTCAGTATAAACTTGGATTACATTTATTTCATATAGTTAATTAATACTCAACATTTGAGTACAGTGAGGTAACTCTGAGTAGAGACTTTACCATATTATATCTGAATTGTGGTAAATGCATCAAGCATTTAAACGAAACATAAGTGAATTTATACAATTCCAAAATTTATTAATTTGTTTTTTCATGGGAACTTTCTAAAGTAAACCCATGTGGCGCCCACATTGCACACAAGGAGTAATCTAACCTTGTTTATAAAGTAAGCTGGTCTTAAGAACATCTTGACAGTTTATTTTTTGGTAAGTGAACATCAGAACTTCCAGTATCACGAACAGGTACGTGAAAGTGTTTTTTATTATAAATTATTTGTCCAGACGAGACTTGACGGTACGTACACTGACAACATTTAACCAAGAAGAGGAGTTCCACTGCAAGATCGACGCTACGGTTACATTCATCCACCGACCAGCGATTAATATATTATTCACTATAATTATCAAACTTTACTAAATAAACAATATTTACAAATTATTACTAAAGAGCATTACTGCATATAAAGTAAAGAGAGTTCATATTAACGTTTTAAATTGTAACACGAGTTTCTCTACAATCGATACTTTAATTTAAATTATATACATTTATTATTTTAAAGAGGTAAGCTCGTTTAACTACAATACCTACATAAAAAATATAACAAATTAATGAATCAGCAGACAATATTCGAAAATGATCAACTATTTCAATATATGACTTGCTTTGTTACACCAAATAATGATGGCAGTGGAACATTCAATATGAAGTGCAGTGAGATATAATAGACACAAATAACAACATTTTCTAGTGTGAACTGATGATGAAATTATAATAATTTCGAAAAGGCCTTATTCAATAATTTAAAAAATTGAAACTTTACTGATTTTGGTGGATGTATATAATAATATAGTATTATTTATTGAAAGTTATTTATAGTTATTTAACCCATGTTGTTGGTTTTTAAAGAGAAGGCATTAGCATTGCTTAACTATGTTTATTTTAATTGATTTAGGCCAATGCCAATAATTTTTATCATTCATAAATCACGTGTAAAAGATTAGAAGAAGTGTATTAAGCCTATAGGCAAAAGTAGGAAGTATATATTATTACATAATACCAAAAAATACCTAAATAGAGGCCTATATAAACAATATATTAATGGTCCACTAGTAAAGTTTAATAGTATGGAAATGTAATTGGTATTATGGTAAACTAAATAGTTTATGTTATTGTTTGTCCATAAATGAATATAATCTTGGCCATGAAGGCAACATTTTAAGTTAGTATGTTAAGAGATTTTGTGTTAATTAATAAATACTGTTAGAATATGTCAAGGGTCAAAAATCATGTAATCAGGCAAAAGGGTTAAAAAAAAAACAGTTAATAATTAATGTGAATTAGAAAATGATACTGAAATCAAATTTAAGGCCTAGGCCGAACATGTATTATAAAATAAGATAGTGTCAGAAATGAGTAAGTTATTGAAAAAATAAACATTCAGTAGACGCCATGTCTGACTAACTAAATTGTTCAAAATCGATTTCGCCAAGCCTTGAGATATAATTGTCTTTTAACGTCGGAGCAAATTTGTTTAATAACAAAATATAATTTTGTATGATGCTGAACAACTACTAATCACAATTTAATAAACTAGTACAGAGCTGTAACCACTGTTCTTTATTTCATAGGAAAGTGCATTATATTATTTGTGTATTTTAGCGACTAGCAAGGTGATGGTAAGCATTCACGTCGGAAACTCGGCTAACTAACAGCTAGATTAAGACATTCGCACCTGGCGGGAGTAATTTGAATTCACCATACCGTCATAGAATGAACGCGCAATCGTCCTATTCTTTTTAATTGTTTTCAGATTAAACAATTTGGCGCCACCCGGGATTTACAAACGCATATTAAAGAACAGGTAAGGTTCCCACTCGCGTGTACTGGTAATTCGAGAGATCGCTACGGACACCGTCAGCGTAAACATAAAGTAACGACCACAACGTGTGAGGCGAACACACAAAACATACACTTCTACAGAGCACATACAGATCTACTCGTTACAAATTGACGTCCGCAATGTGTGGCTCTAAGGAACGTAAGGATCGCGTTGTTACAATATATATACACACACACACACACACACACACACACACACGCACACACACACACACCCTAACCAAGATGTTTTTTATCTTTCTTATTACTTTCATCAGTTTTCTTTCTTCTCTTATTCTCATCAATATTTCATTATTTCTCACTCTATCTGTCCATTTCACTTTAATTATTCTTCACCACAACTACACTACAAAACTCACTAGGTATATTTCCTCTTTCTTTTTAAGTGGTCCACGTTTCACTGACATAAAAAAACCACACACCAAATAAAACCTTTATCAAATTTTAACATTCATTTTTAAGTATCCAAGTCACTGTATTAAATAAATAATTGTTTATCTAATCCGTCGAGTGACTTACTTGTAATTCCGCTTGACGCGTTTCAGGGCATATGCCCCATCTTCAGAATAATTCCTCTTCACAGAACGTCAGACATTAAGATTAAAATGTAATAAATTAAAATTAAAATCCATGGTTAAAATATTAACTCGTCAAAATATTAAAATATATGAATGCACAGAGAAGCACGCACTATCACAACATGAGTTCACTTCGCGTTATAGCCGGTGTACACCGCCGCGATGTTAATCGCGCAATTGAGTGCGCGATTAACATCGCGGCGGTGTACACCGGCTATAACGCGAAGTGAACTCATGTTGTGATAGTGCGTGCTTCTCTGTGCATTCATATATTTTAATATTTTGACGAGTTAATATTTTAACCATGGATTTTAATTTTAATTTATTACATTTTAATCTTAATGTCTGACGTTCTGTGAAGAGGAATTATTCTGAAGATGGGGCATATGCCCTGAAACGCGTCAAGCGGAATTACAAGTAAGTCACTCGACGGATTAGATAAACAATTATTTACTTTATCAAATCTCTTTCTCATCTCAATCAGAATTATTTTTTGCTGTTAGCAATGCTTTTACCTTTTCAAAAAACTCTCTTACACATAGATATTGTACATCTAAGTTCATCTTCACAGCTTCCTTTTGTAACGGTACAGAATTGTGTGCTACCCCAGTTTCAATTTTATTTTATATCAATTCAGTTTTAATTTTCAATTGTCAGTATCAACCTGTGAGGTGCCCCAGTGCAACACATTGTTAGCCTAAACAACTGTCTAGACATATTACGTAACCACCCCAGCAGCAGTCCTTGTGAATCACAGTAAGCAGCTGGTCACCATAGAGTCAACAGAGGAGAGCAGTGTATTAATACAGTTCATTAAAAGAAAACAGTGGCCTCGGGTGTGTAAGATAGGCCGAAGTTAAGGCCGGCCTATTCAATCAAATAACTAATTAAAACATCTTTTAATAACTATTAAAAGTGCACACAATGTAGCGGATTTAAGTGTATGACTTAATATTAACATGGGGAAATCGGTGAATTCAAATCAGTGAAAATCTAATACAACACAGTAAACTCAGTGCAAACAGGGGCGTGAGTGCACCAGAAACAAGAAAATGGTCAACGAGACAGGGCAACAAACCATACAGACATACACGGTGAATCGGTAACTAACAACCCTAAATATACCGATTTTAATCAGTTCAAAACAAATGATGATAACTTATTTAATATAATCGAGATCTCTAAGGGAAAGGAATTTTGCAAAAGTAAATAGCAAGGGGATTAAAATATACACACTGGTTCATAATAACTTGTTATAGTCTAGTTGATTATTCACTGTTTATTAGTTGTTAATTCGTAAATGCAAATTTCATTAAAATTCAGATTTTATTTCATATAAACCATGTGTAGAAAGTAAGTTATTACGCCCGTTTAACATAACCTGTCCTGTATGGAAAATCTCGCCTAAACAGACCTGGTAAGTAATTTAAAGTAAATAATGGGAAAATGTACTAAGGTTTCCATATTTGTCCTTTTTAAAAATATTGGTGGCGACCTATAAGTTTGGGAATCTTCTGTTTTTTTTTCGTAAGTCAGGGCGAGTGAAAGAAAAGGTAAGTAAAAGTTTAATATAAGGGGGGGAAAGGAAAAAGACCGTAACAGCGACGACCCTGCCAGGATGGCTCATATGTAATCTTCTGATATGGGTTTAGGCCTGATTGGAAGTATGAGACAGGTTGTGGTAATGGCGTATTTGTAAATTGTGAATTATTGTATAGATTTGTTTTTATGTTTATATATGGATAAATAATATACTTTTATATATTATAAAATGGATAAACAAGAGGGTAAGATTGAAGTGAGCGAGTCAGTGACAATGGAAGGCGCTAGGATTCATTCAACGCCTATCCAAAATAAGCAATCTGATAGTAATGAGATAATGAATATGATGCAATCACTTTTGGCAAAACAAAGCGCAATGTTAGAGGTCAATTTTAATGCAATAAATAATCGTTTAGATAGTAATGAGGAAAAGTTTGACAATAAATTTGAAAAATTAAGAAATGATTTTGAAGTGATGAATAACAAATTTGATGAACAAAATAATAAATTTGATGAGCTTAAAATTGATATTAATGAAGTAAAAATTAAGTTTGAAGGTAACTTTAATGAACTGAAATACGAATTAAGCAAAATAAATGAAATATGTAGTGAAACAAAAAGAAAAACAGATGAGTTAGGAGAGAGTGTGTGTGTGGTAGACGGTAAAACAATTACAGTAAATGACAAATTAGAAAGCTTGGTAAGTAAAGAGAGTAATGATGTTGAAAATGTGGTATCAGATAGTGATGATACAGAAATAGTCAGTGAGATAGTGAGTGAGAATGAGAGAGTAATGGGTTGTAAATGGGGAGAAACAAATGTTAATCAGTTAGAGAGAGAGTATGAAGAGAGTGTACAGAGGGTAAAATTTTCCCATGGTGTGGTTGTGGGTGAAGAAAATGCTTCACGAGTGTATTTGGGAGACGTATGGTCTACAAATAATTGTCTCTTGATTTTTTGTGCATCTGGTAAGGCCAGGATGTGTTGTAACAATGTTGTGTTGCCCTCTGTGTGGAATGAGAATGTGAAATGTTGCGAGGAATGTTGTGATGAGAGAGAGAAAGAGTTAGAGTGGTTCAAGCTAAATAGAGGTTATGGAGAGTTGATAGAGAAGATGAATATTAAGAGATTTATGATAAATAATGTAGACATATCTTGTGCAGTAGTAGACAATGATTATATTGATGATGAATATGTACCTGTAGGAAGAATTAGTGTACTTGTAATGGATGAATATGATGAGACAATAATTTACCTGGGTGTAACAACAAATACTGACTTTGTTTTTTGATTTAGAAAGTAAGTTATTACGCCCGTTTAACATAACCTGTCCTGTATGGAAAATCTCGCCTAAACGGACCTGGTAAGTAATTTAAAGTAAATAATGGGAAAATGTACTAAGGTTTCCATATTTGTCCTTTTTAAAAATATTGGTGGCGACCTATAAGTTTGGGAATCTTCTGTTTTTTTTTCGTAAGTCAGGGCAAGTGAAAGAAAAGGTAAGTAAAAGTTTAATATAAGGGGGGGAAAGGAAAAAGACCGTAACACTTTCCACATCACATTACTCCCAAATACTTCAATGATCTTACTTGCTCTACAGTTTTTCCTTCCAAGAATCTGTTAACAAAGCCTTCATTCTTACAAATCTTCATCACTTTGGTTTTTCCTACATTTATCTTCATTCCAAATTCTTTCCCCACACTTACAATAGTCTCCATTACAAAACTGTAGCTCTTTTACTGATTCTGCTAACACTTCTTGATCCTTGGGTTTTGTTGCCCATGACGTGCCCGTTGATTAATTAATTATAAGTATAATACTAGTGACTCAGAACACTAAGTTTTTATTGGTAAAAATGTAAAATTTTTACCTTATAGCCTGAACCAGTTTTTGCTACATCCTAAACGAACAGACACTATTCAAATCACACGTACTATGTGAACATATCACACTGCACACACACGACACCGATCCTTCAAACAACAATGCCGTCACCAAGAACAAGACGGACAAGGCTCCTAGTGCCAGCCTCTGGTGAAGCTTGCAATAAGCGAAAACTGGTTCAGGCTATAAGGTAAAATTTTTACATTTTACCAATAAAAAACTTGGTGTTCCAAGTAAGTAGTATTATACTGCTTGATCATCCACATTTTGAATGGTGTTTATTCATTCTCCTCTGCCTTTATTCCTCTTCCTTTTTCTAAGCCTTTTCTGTCAATTTTTCAGCACAGACATTTCGTGAGAAACATCATCCTTGTCTAATTCCTCTTCCAATGTCAATTTCTTCCATTTCATCCTCACTTACTTTTACTACTAGTTTTGTTGTCTTTACGGCTTCTTTATCAGTCTCATATCCTTCCAGTCAACACCAATATCTTTCAAAATCTTCAGTAGAATATTCCAGTGAACTCTGTCAAAAGCTGTCTCCCAATCGATACAACAAACATATACCTCCCTATTTACTTCTAATAAACTTTCTTCCAACATCCTCTGGCATCCAACTGCATTCCTTGTGGTGGATGAATGGAGATAAGGTTAGACATCCTCTTGCCTGTGGAGTGGGAAAGCACTCCAAAAGACAGACGAATGTATCAAGGTCAATGTTGTAGGATGTGGAAGGCAAGGGGGAACCACCACATAAAGACCTTTGTGATATCCCTAGTCCCACTGATATTATACTAAACAATAATATAATGTACTTTTATCTATGGATTCAGATAGAGAAAGAATTAACACTTTTATGAGCACAGTTCTGAACTTGAAGCTTGTCCCCTGGGAGACAGTTTTTTTGAAAGTGTGTTGACTTAATGACTATTGTACAATGTTACCTCACACAGAAAACAAAAAACATTGATTTACTTTTAACACTTAATGTATCACTAAACGTAACTTTACTACACCAAAATAACACTCATAATAACACAGAAAATGTTACATACTTACTATAACTGTAAACACATACTCAGTAATAACTATTACAACTGTACGCACATGGCCAGTAATGACTAATACAAATGATAAAAACACCTGTGAAGTAGTTTTCAAGCAGTTCATATTATTGCCACCATATTGTACACCACATTGCAGACAGTGTAGGAAATAACAGAATATTTTAAAACGCATGTGCTAACTGAAACACTGCATGACCATTCTAAAATGTGCATGATCCTGATGATGGCCGACTACTGCATGGTCTCAAATGTTCATGTTCCTCAAAGGGTTAAATATAACATCTCTGAAAGAAACAATAAAAGGAACTGATGAGATAAAAAAAAACATTTCCAACAAATGAGAGAAAATAGAGCACAAGTGCCACCACTAGAATATAGACTTGAAAAAAGAAGAGATGTAAGTAGGCTGAGGAAATTGTGGGTACAGGAACCTAACTGGGCCTAATTCTTGGAAGTGGAGGAGAAGTTACCTATGGATATGAAACTTGTAGTCTCATAGCAAAGACGGGGAAAATGTTTTTAAGTTTTCAAAGAAAGATCCTATGAAAGATATATAGCCTAGTTAAAAAATAATAATATGTTGTCTAGATTATATGTTTTAATCATGAGATAAAGTGGTTTTACAAGCACCACAACCTGGAGAACTCATTCACATTGCAGAGTCATAAGAGAGCAGGGCACAACGAAACGCTGGAAGACAACAGGATACCAAAGGGTGTGTTAAGGAAACAATTTCCAGGAAGGAGAAATAAGGGAAGATTTGCTGAGTACCAGTACCATAGAATAAATGCATTTGGAGGGGGAAGCTATTTGGAAGTCTGTCACAGGAAGAAAAATGAACCAGTGATTTGAAAGTCTACACACACTTGCATTATTATTTTCAAAAAACTGATTAATTTTAGCACTCAGCTTGATTAATATATATTTAGCCAAAATGTATTTTACAATGCTGAAGGTAGCTGAACTACCTTATTTTTGTATTACATTCAGTGCTGAAGATGAAAACTCACTGAATTACACATACCCAAAAGTAGACTCAAATTATTAAACTATAAAAGTCTCAGGGAACCTCTATACCAGTTTTAATTTATTGTCTTATTTATCTGTTTATACTGTTAATTTTGGTCTACTTTCCCTGTAATATACAAACATTGTGATTTTAAAACTTGTTTTTTTTTTGTTTTTTTTTTTTATTAACTTGGAAATAACATCTAACACAATGAGAAAGTGTGCCCAAAACATAAGCATAGTGTGCGTTTTGCTAACAATGTAATGACAGGAAAGACAACTTACACACACTATTCTATTGGTTCACTAAACTGGATGGGAAACCGAATATTACCATATCAATGGAAAAAATAAAATGTATGACAATATTGACCTACTCAAGTACAAGCTAGCTGCAAATAATGTACCAACTGAGCAGGTAATGTAAATAAAACACCTCAGAGTGCTTTTTACAAACTGCACTGCCATATACAGAAGTGCAAGAATAAATCGTGGAGGCTAACAGAATAGTTGGATGCCTGGTTTATACGATTTGGTGTAACAAAGATCTGAGAATGTGGGAAACAAAGGTGGGAATGTAAAAATCAGCAATAAATATTTGTTGACATTAATATACTCTGTAGAAATAAGGAGTGAGAGAATGAAGACAAGAAAGCAAAGTAGGGTATCAGAAATAATTGTGCTAAGGACAACAGTAAGGAAAGACAGAGAGAGGGATAAGAATAAGAGCAAGAATTTCAGAGTGGACAATAGAGGAAACTGACAGGTAAAATAATGGAACGGAGTGGAACATACTGACAAGATATACTATGATAAGCCAATATGAAGGAGGGCTGCATATGTCAAGAAAAGATGGAAAGATTTTTTCCACCTGGTAAATGGAAGATAAATATTACACGAATGTGCAGCATATGCTCAAATAAATGATTTTGCAAGAATTATCTTAAAAAATAGAAGATATCCAGGTTTACCAAGAAATATGTTTTCTACAAAAATTTACAACTGTAGGGTGAAGCAGCCAGTTTTAAGAAGGCTAATGTAAATGAAATTTTTTACAGGATATTTCAATGGGATCTGACTTCTGTCAGAATACTAACAAAAGACAGCCATAACAAAACCTACACCCTGTGATGGGACAAAATGGGTATAATCATTTTGTATTAATCAAATTTAATAATTTCAAATAATAAACCCGGCAATGTAATGTTTGGTGCCAGGTAGTATCTGATACACACTGGGAGTGGTAGCAAAGGGTGCGTGACTCATGGTAAAAGTGCGTGGCTTGCGACACAAAATTCATCACGTGTTGTCAATCCCAACTGCTTTCCGGGTCTCGGGAAATCTTCTAGAACATTCCACAACCAATCAGAGAACGAGTGAGAAGTCGACATCCGTTTTGATGGCAACGTGGTCGACGCCCAAGGCGGTGCATAGTATACGGTCGCGAGCGAAGCTCGCCCAGTTCAGCAACACACTTCAAACAGTACAGTCGCAGTAAAATAGTGTCGGGAGGCCTGCCCCAAAGTTATGTAGAAAGAACAAATGAAATATTAAAAACAAGTTTAATAATGTGACAGTGTAATTGGTGACAGGTGACAATGAAATAAATGTTTTAAAACGTTTGGTGTGAGAGTGACATTTAAAAATGAATTCTTAAAGTTGAATGAATAAAACAGTGTTAGTGGTGACAAAGGTTAAAGTGAGTTAAGAAAGATGGCGGGACTCTGCGGATAGCACGTGCAGGTACCATAGAAAAACAATCATATTGATTCAAAGGGAAGTAAAACAATAAATAAAAGAGCTCATTAAATAAAACGGGGGGGGTTAAAAAAGAATGAGAGAGAGAGAGAGAGAGTATTCGAAGTACTGGATTGCCTTGAAACGTATATACTCTTTGATTAAGTAATTTCATATCTTAGAATTGTTAGATAGATAACATTAAAGAAGTAAGAAGGAGAAAGAAAGTAATTTTTAAAATAAAAGAAAATATTTGATTTAACGATAAACATGTGTTAGAGTAGTTATTAAGCCGTTCCCATAACCTGTTCCCGTACGGGAAGCACGCCTAAAACGGACCTGGTAAATGTTGAAATACAGGGAATTAAATAATCTAAATTCTGAAACAGGTAAAGTATAACAGGGTTTCCACATTCCCCTTAGCACAAATGTTGGTGGCAAACTGTAAAAAATCTTAGAGTCTTCTGTTTTGGTAAGTCATAGTAAGGTAATCAGGGTTACTGAGTAAAAAAAGTTCGCGCAGGTAAGTGATAGTCACGTGGGAGGTTTTGCGAAAAATGTTTGTAAAGTTACAACCCTATAAATTAATTACTGGTATAGTTAATGATTCTAGATGCAACAATAGCAACATTGATACATGTTTCAATCAACTAGTATTGGCTAAGAACGAGCATAACTATAAATCACAGAGCTAAACCAACCTTTCATAATGTTAACAAGTATATTACTGTTTTTCATATTTTTATTATTTACATTGACACAATACCCACATTAATACAGTCACTTGCCTTGTTAAAGATTTCTCGTTTATATTGTTCTCTTTCGTTATCCAAAGTGTTGGCAGTCTCAGTGACCTGCTCTGTTAACCTTATGTTCTCCTTTTGAAGCAGATCAATTTGCTGTTCAAGTGTGTACGTATCGTGTTCTTGCGCCTTTTTAAGACGAACATTGTCGTCTTGAAGTTTCTGAGCTCTACTAAATAAAGTGCTGTAGTCTTTTGCTATACCTCCTATTAACTCCCTCTGATGGTTCTCTAATGCCTGCATGTTTTCAATGAGTCCAAGCCCTGATACAACATAGATACAAAACATTAATGTTGATGTGCATTTTAAATAATACATATATTTCTGATACACATATTATCATGTATTCTATATTCTACAGATAATACTGATTTTGTTATGAGTAATGTTGATAAGTTAGTAAGTATTCTAATATTTAAATGATATTAGAAGGAAACAAAATTTGCCAAATTTACTGTTCTTCAAAAGACATACAACACATGTAAAGGAAAAAACAACACCGGTTTGAGCCATTTACAGTGGAACCTCGATATAACACCCCTGTGATAAAACACAACCCTTGATGTAATGCTCATTTTCCACAGTCCCAGCAAATTAAATAGTTAAACTTGAGACCTTTATATAAAGCAACCCTCAATATAAAGTGCTTTTTGGGCGGTCTGCAGAAGAGTGTTATATCAAGGTTTCACTGTAACTATAAAAACACTCCACTGATCATGAAGAAGTACAGCACACACTATGCAAAAGTATTGTCTTTTTTCTTGGTGCTATCTAGATTTGTTTGTAAGCGATTAAACTGTAATGTTCTAATCACTTTCTTATGTGGATGTATTTTGAAAAACTGTGAATCTGGTAATTTTTTTTATTTCTTTCCCTAACAATGATATTTAAGCATACAGTCAACTAATGTTAATTAAAATAAAACAAAGATACCCCATTTGGGATAATCAAAACTTCAGATAATAAATAAATGCTGATTTGGTATCAAACAGTAGAAAAAGATTTGTACGGTATTTTACATTTAAACAATTCTTTTAATTTATGTAAGTTATAATACTAAATAGAACAAAATATTTAAAAGAAAACTCAGCACTACATGTGCACAAATTAGTGTCTTCAATAAACAGAAGTAGTGGTTTATTTTTTAATATAACTCTTAATTTTAAGAAGAAGGTTAAGATATTATCAACTTTTACAGGAAGAAGACAAGGAGAAATTTGCACCGTTAAGACCAAAGTGTTTGCGATACATTGATGAGTCATGGGGAGGAAGAACTTGAACGGTTCCTGTCTCACATCAACAGTGTTCACCCAGGGATCCAATTCATGATGATGATGGAGAGGGACCAGCAGCTGGCGTTTCTCGATGTATGGGCACACGGTTTACAGAAAGCCGACGCACGCTGAAAGGAATTTTCACAAACTGTTGGACCATCACCCCAGGCAGAACCGAGCGGTGCTGAAGGCGCTTGTGACTGAGCAAGAAAGAGCAGCCTGACTGAGAAGATCTGATGAGCCAGACTAGTCAGTGTTTCAGGAGTTTGTCGGATTGGCAGTTTGCCATAAAGGGAGTGACGGACCACATAGGCAGACTGCTGTTGTTCGAGGCATAGCAACTGTGTGACCTAAGAGTGAACAATTTTTGCATTTTGTTGTTCATGACTTGTCCATTGATTAACTAAATATAAGTATATCACTACCGACTCAGAACACAACTTGTGTTCCGAGTCAGTAGTGATATTCTTATATTTGGTGAACAATTGCTGACGTCTGCGCCAGCCAGAGACCCAAGCATGCTCTCTATAACTCTGACCATGAGGCCTGGCATTAAATCGCGCCAGTGTCCCTCGGCTTGGCAAACCATAAAGGGAGTGATTGAAAGTATAGCCAACACATGGCATCCATGCAATCCACTGTTGTCGTTTGCACCAACCAAAGAGCTGAGTACGCTCTCTGAACATGAGGACAATGAATTGGCATGGCCTGGCATTAGTCATAACCCAAGTTTAATTTAAAATGTCAACTGCATAGGTAAATAATGTTATTAATGCTGGTGTTCTCTAAGCATAGTAAAAATAATAAACCAATGAAATCAGTTAATTGACAAGACACGTATTCATAGTGTTATAATATAAATATTAAAGTATCATTATAGCTTGTGTGTGTGTGTGTGTGTGTGTGTGTGTGTGTGTGTGTGTGTGTGTGTGTGTGTGTGTGTGTGTGTGTGTGTGTGTGTGTGTGTGTGTGTGTGTGTGTGTGCGTGCGTGTGTGTGTGTGTTAAAAAAGTATTGAAAGTTTAATACTATGAGTCTACAACAAGCTGAAGTGAAGAACCTCGCCAAAACCAAATCACAAATCACACCATTGGACATCAGGCCAATAGTATTACTTAATCTTATGAAGTAAGAGTATAATGTCCTTACTTTAAATTTGTTATGCCATTAATATATATGAGCCATCCAGAAATTAAGTTTCCTACTCTATAATGAAATACAGATAACTTGGATAGATGAAGACAAAAATTTATTTACAATAAGTCATGTGTACACTACGTTTCTACATGGTCCCCATTCCTGTTTAGGCCCTTATCAATTTTACTAGACTCATCATATTGAAAAGTAGGTCCCATTTCCAGAACCAGGCCTTAGCTTCTCTGTATATGATCCTTATTGTTCTTGAATGTATTTCCTTCAAAATAAACTGAGTTGAGGGAAAAGATAGAAGTCTCTATGCGCAAGTTCAGAAGAATAGGGTAAATGTGTGCCGTACTGGGTTCGGCATTGTAGGCGAAGTGTTTTTAAAACGAGCGGCTTTGACGTCACGTGCGGCCACGGCATCTCGTCGCCGTCCGGCTATGCACACTGTTGTTGTGTAACTACGAAATTCAGTTGGCACGTCCAGCTGTTTTTTGTACATTCCTGCATCGAGAGTTTTCTTGGTTAGACAGACACATTGAATCTGTCTCATTTTTATTTGAACACTCAACCAGGTCATCTGCTCTCGGCTGACGGCACTCATCAGTTCAGGACTTCGTCGACTTTCTCTATGGTTGGCTGAATAAAGTTCTGCTCCAGGTATGTACAAGTTGACTGGTTCTAAAAATATTCTAACCCCAAATATATTTTTGTGTTTCATCTTCTATTATAAACTATAATTGTGTGTGTGTGTGTGTATATCAGTTTTCAATTTGGGAGTTAACGCAATTAAAGATTAACTTAATATGAATGTAAATGTTGCGGGTCAAATTGACTTCAGTAAAGAAAATGATAATGCATCTTGCACTCAGCTGTTGTTGTTTTGTGTCATTAATAATTATGAAATACTCAGTTAATTAATTTGAACATTTTCAACGAAATACTTAAAACGTAATTGGTAGATGAGTGAAATAAGTCACAGCTGGGGAGTTTAATACTGATTAATACGAATTAGTGGCGATGTGTGTGGGGGCTGTTGATGTTTAAAGTTTGTGTTAGAAATTTAATGCGGACGGCATATGTGGCGAGATCATTTCCTTATGACACCCTATACAATTCATTGCATGTCGCAGGTGCTCGAACAAGGGCGAGATGGGTGTCGGGTGTGACGACCAACTGTCCACCCTCCTGGCAGAGACGATCCTTTAGCCACGATTGCCGTCAGTCGTGATCTACCGTTCAGACACACTTCAAACGCTACGCTGCCCAGGACTTCGTAGTACAACCGAGACACTACTGATCAGCCACAGTATTGCTTAAGTGCACCGGACGATCCAGGTGGGAACATTCTAATTATCTAATTCTATCTCAACGACATTGTGAATGCACGGAAGCTCCCAGAAGCTCACTCATGAAGTTTTAACCGTTAAACTTTTGCACAGACTCTCATGTTCAGTTCTGTGACTGCATGTGTGAACATTACACAATTAGACCTAATGAAATATTATATCTGCTTATAATGTGTAAGAAAATTACACACACACGCATATCCGCAGTCGGCTTTAAGTTCTATTTTTTTAATCCAATTAAAGCCATTAGAGAGTTAGTTATTTTGTGCTTTCATGTCATACGGTCATGGCAGAATTCTAGTCACGTAAAGGGGGCTGTCTGATGTTTTAAGTTGTGAAACTATTTTCCTGGTCACATATTCTTATTGCTTTTATGATTAAAGTGAGGGTTGATTAGTATGTTGAGTCTCTGGTTTAGTTGGGGGCGGGCACTTACATTCTCTGGTGCTAATTACCAAGGCATATTAATGCTTCGTAGCTGTGATTTATCTGATTACCTTGTTAATTATATTTATACATATATATATATATAGTTGTGCATTCATTTATTCTAGTTGAAATGGGTTTTATGAGGGGTTTAGTACTGAAATGAGGGATGTTGTGTCATTTATGTTGTGTATGTGCTTGTGTGTGTAATCTATATATATTTTGTTGGGGGGGAATATGTTATAAATTAAAAGATCATAAATGTGCTTACTAAGTTACTAAAAGGCTAGCCTATTTGAAGTCTATACAACACTTATGGATTAGTGATTTTCTATTTTGTGAATAATATTATTGCAACCATTAACTGGAACATAATGTGGCAGGATTTATGCAATTTATGTTAATATTCAATTCACTCACATTTTATGCCATTAAGACTATTAATCTATATATATAATCCTGCAGTTAATTTTGCTCTTGTTCAATCTATAACTTGTCATCTCATGTAAGAGTTGCATGCTTAATAAAGTATACGCTTGTTGGTTAAGATTTTTTTTTATTTGCAAGTCCTGTCATTCACCTGGGGGGACATGTCTGTAATTGTAATTGGGCCTTGCACACTTTTGCTTCCTCTAGGTTCACCACCTAGTTCTAAATATGATGTCTCTCCCCTTTACAAAAAAAAAAACAATAAAAATAAAATAAAATAAAATAAAAATTCAAAAAAAATTTACAAAAAAAAAACTAATAAAATAAAAGGGGGGTTTCAAATGTTCAAAAATCTCTTGTTCAAATTTTTTCCTGTGCATAATGTGCAGCATGAGGACAGAACTGTCATACTTGAGAAACACTACTTCTGACAAATTGCCATGTCTTTTCCATTTGACTGCAATTATGATCTTTACAAGAGTTTGGCAGTATCTTTCAGTGTTGATTGTTATCCCTTTCAGCAAAACTTTATTTCCAGATAAGACAAAAGATTATACAGGTTTTAGAGTGATACATTGTTATTATATTTTGGGAAAAACATTGAAAACTTGGCAAATAATAGTTAATAAATTAAATCAGTAATTGTCCATTAACGGTTTATATATTAAATTTCCTTTATTGTATTTCTTATTATTACCATCAAATTTACATTTTTTCTTTATACTGCCAGAATATTCACTAGCACTAGTGAATAAATAATTCACCAGTAACTCACACTGGCCATTTTCGGATCTGTATTAGATTTGTCAATAGAGACAGTCTAAAATGTTGTGTAATGTTTTAATCTCATCTTCAATGATGAATTTTGCTTTGTTGTTAAAATGCCTACACATGATTGTATAAATTGTTATATAGACATGACTTTTGTTATCTTTATGGCAAGTGTGTGATTAAAAACATATTAATGAAATGTTATGATTTTATCAGAAAAACACTTTCTGGACTACTTTTTTCAGCTACTTTTGGGTAAAAAGCTGGAAAATAAGGATAAAAAAAATGGCTTTCTCATAAAGTATGTTATCTCTGAGTTAGAGAGGGAGGAAGGAAGAGGTCAGTAGGTAAAAAGAAACATTTTGGATTTTGTATCTGAAATTCAAACAATTTGGAGGAAGCGAGAAATATTAATAAAAGTTTTCTTCTAGAATTCAAAGAATAAGCAAATAATTTTACATCCAAATCTTCCTGGATTTTGTTGTCCATGGCATGTCTGTCTGTTGATTAACTAATTACTAATATATCACTACTGACTCAGAACACTAAGTTTTTTATTGGTAAAAAATGTTAAACTTTTACCTTGTAGCCTATGTAACCGTCTTTTCGCCGCGTTACAAATTCAGGGAACCCCTCGTAATTAAACTCCGTTAATTAGATGGGCTGCCTACGTTGTAACAGAATTGATAACAAATAATTAATATAACAAATTACTTACTAACTGTGTAAGGAAACAATGGCAAGGTATACAATTGATTTAAGCACTCCTCATATGTGTGTAACAAGAAGACTTCTCTTTATTTAACATTTAAAACATTTACTGACAGATCCCATGACATTACTAATTCAATTATTAAGTTATTTGAAAGGTTTCTTTAAACTTTGAGATCAAACTTGATTCTATATAGCTACACCTCGGATCCGGGTCAACTTTCTGTATTTCTGTAGTTAAGACTTTTAATTATACTCATTTCATGATATTAGCTTGCAAGACTTTCTTTTATTCAACCATTGGAAGAATGGTATTATTGCTTGAATTATATTACTCTACATTAGCATATAAACTGTTACAACGTATGAAGTTAGAATAGTTACATGAAATTCTTAGATTTAATTTATAAGTCTTTACAAAGTTAATAGTTTCTGAAAAGTCTCTTTCAAGATGTGTTGTGTAACAAATATTAGTAACCCTCGATAGACAGGCTATCGAGTCACCTTTTAATTGGTATGCAGAAGACTCGTCCTGGGGTATCCGTCTTGGGAAACAGGAACAGCTACGTCGTCATCTCGGTCTGGCCTTCCTCTGTAAAGGGCTCCAAAAGTTCGCAGGTTGAACAATATGTCGTGTAGATATCTACAATGATCTTGTAGATTCTCGGATGTCCTGATCTGCATATTCTGTCACGTGCCGTAGAGTTTGTGGCTTCTGATAGTTCACATCTCCAGGTATGACTTTGGAATTGTTATTATTTGTTGAAGCACGAAGTCATCTTGTGTTACACTCCTTTTTTTACGTTTCGATTTTTTTACTTTAAATTTCTTGTCTATTTACATGACTATATTAGTTAACACATCCAGATGCTTTAAACAGCTACATCTGGTACACCATCTTAAGGTGAAACAAAATATAGTTAACATATTTTAAGAGCACAGCTCCTACGTCTATACTGTACGAAGTCACCATTGCAAGAGAGAGAAAAATTCCGCTCCCTTCGCCTGGTACTGGGCAAAAGTTAGTGGGACAATTTCCGCGCGAGAATATAGTTCCTAACTATATTTAAGTTAACATTTTTATTTATACAAACTATCCCTGAACAAATATACATAATTTAAATCAGTTGTTTTAGCGACTATTTATGTCTTCAGATTTTTAATTATTAACATTAGTTTTTTTTTTATCTTATTCTAACTTACATAAGACTCGGAAAACATGTCGAGTCTGGAATCAACAGGACAGCGCCTGCTCACAAGCAAAGGGTTAAATACGATATTAATAACTCTTTACAATTTATCTTTTTATTAGAGTATCTTATAACTAATTAATTACTGCTTCCTCTCATACTGAGTACATACAGGTATTTTATATTAATACAGTGAGATTTAAATGGCTTAAGAGCTCGCAACCTTAATTTTTAAAAATTTTATTTTCTTGATTATTTCTTTTATTTAAATCGTCACATACTCCACCGCTTAAATTGCACGCTACGGTTAAGCCTTTTTTTTTTTTTTTTTGAGTCTAACTCACTATTGGGCACTGGGATATTGAATGGGGTTAGTGTGTGTAATTTCTTTCACATAGTTGTACACTTTACAACGTTGTCCACATAGTTATTACCTACAGTTACAACACAGTACACTTTATATTCTTATGAACTACCTTTTTTTTTTTTACATACTATTTACACTAAATATTTACACAATTAAAACACAAAACTCTTTCTTATCTCTATCACTTAATTTTACTACCGGTTTTTCTGTTTGTCTTACTCTCTCTTCTATAGAGTAACTTTCTAAATCTTTACTATTTAGAATTCTATCTTTTCTTCTGTGGGTCCTATATAACTCATGTAGTTAATGAGTGTTAGTACCCATCTAGTTAATGATTATTCGTTAATGCATGCTTCGCAGAACTGGAACTCAGGTTGATCAGGCCTCGTTTCCAAACTCTACGTTTTACATTTTTTTTTACGTGGATTCAGAAATATAATTTTCTTTACTGCCTAGTATTCCCTTTTCTTTTTTGGGTTATACTATACCGTCACTTCTTCTTATACAACTTTATTTGCGAAATATGCGTTCTCCGCACATATTTCTGAGTTGCAGGTTCGCACAGGGCTACTGTAACTGGAGTTAGGTACTTTCGGATTTGGTAAGGGCCACACCATCTGAATGATAGTTTCGAGGTGGTCTTATCAATCGCACTACTAATGGGGTGAGTCTTGTACATTACTAAGTCACCTACTTGGTACCTGACTGAGTTGCTATGATTACCTTTCTCGTGGTATCTTCTGGATTTTTCCAAGCTTGCTCTTAAGTTAGAGCGGGCTTTGTTCCATATTCGCTTTATCTGCTTATCCGTTATTTGCGGAGGCAGCAGATCGTGTATATTCCATCTTGTGGACAAAGGGTGGTTTGGTCGATACTTGTATAGTAACTCGAACGGGGTCGACTTGTGACCTTCGTGGTAAGCTGAATTAAAAGCGTATTGAATCCAGGATAGATTTTGGTCCCACGATGTGTGATCGTTCGCATGATAGGCTATTAGCGCAGATTTGAGGTTTCGTAGATACCTTTCAGCAATATTGCCTTGCGGTCGATACTCTGTAGTGGTTATATGGTCTATCCCTAACTTGAAACACATATTCTTAAATTCTTTTGCTTTAAACTGCGGGCCGTTATCAGATACTATACGTACTGGAGTACCGTAATCTTTAAATAATCTTTCCTGTAGTATTTTAACTGTTGTCGACGCTAATGCTCGTCGCATGGGATACATCCAAACAAATTTGGTGAACGAATCTACACATATCAGTAACATGGTATTTCCTGATTTGGATCGTGGATACGGACCTGAGAAATCTAGATAAAGTTTCGAAAAAGGGGTCTTTGGGATTTCTGATATCAATTGGCTTACTTGAGTATTTCTGGCGGGTTTGCTAAGGGCGCATAATGAACATTTCTTTACGAAGGTAGCTATTTCGCAGTTCATATTGTTCCAATGATATTCCTTTCGAATACGATGTATCGTCTTATTGATTCCCATATGGGCTCCTATGGTAGATGAATGGAAGTATTCCATTAGCATGGGCTTAATTACATCCGGGGCTATTATTCTTAATTCCTTTCCGTCTCTTATTTTGAGACACAGTACATTCTTACTCAATACGTACTTCTCGGATTTAATACCTTGGGTAAGTTGTTCTATAATAGGCTTCAGTAAGGGGTCTTGTTGTTGATACAGGGCAATGTTTGTAAAGGCAAGGGGGAATTCAGTAATTACGACGTTCGCACTTGCTATTTCCGGCTTCACTATGTTTTCGGAAGTTTTAGTGGGTGACTGGAACATACGGGACAGGGTATCGGCGACTACATTTTGAGTACCTTTAATATGCTGCACTCTGAATTTGTAGCAGTTTAATTTCAATATCCATCTGCCAATTCGTCCTAATTGTTTAGGGTGATTCAATAACCATGATAACGCCTGATTGTCGGTTTCTAAAAGAAATTCTTTATGTTCTAGGAAGGGTTTAAACTTTTCGAATGCAAAAACAATTGCTAAACATTCCAATTCATATGCAGAATACTTTCTTTCTTGATCGCTCAGTGTTCGTGATGCATAACTAATTGGTAGTCTACAGTTATCTATCTCTTGGTATATCACTGCACCTAACGCTACACTGGAACTGTCGGTTTGCACGACGAATGGTTTTGTGAAATCAGCTAATTGCAAAACTGGGGGAGATATAATGCTTTCTTTAAGTTGCTCAAACGCGTTTTGATGTATTGAGCTCCATTCGAACTTTGTTCCCTTCTTTCGTAAGGAGTTTAGGGGTGCTGCTATTTCGGCAAGATGGGGAATATATTTGTGGAAATAATTCACCATACCTAAAAATCGGGCTATACCTTTTGCATCTCGTGGGGGTGCAAAGTCTCTAATAGCACGGGTACGTTCGGGGTCAATGCTTACCTTTCCATTCGCTTTCACTATGTGTCCTAAGAAAGAAAACTGAGGGACAGCAAAACTTACCTTATTTGGGTTCACCGTTAATCCTGCTCTTAGTAAACGAGATAACACTTCACGCAAATGTCTGAGATGTTGTTCCATTGATTCACTGTATATTACGATGTCGTCCAAATAGTGGTACACATATTTAAATTTAATGTCGTGAAATATCTTCTCCAATAGTCTACTACATACGGAACTTCCTTGAGATATTCCAAAGGGTACCCTAGTAAATTGGTACAAGTTAAAAGGAACTGCAAACGCGGTTAGACGTTTGGATTCTTCTGAAAGAGGTATTTGGTGAAAAGCTTGATTTAGATCCATTACCGTAAAAACCATTGCTTTAGTAAAATAATGAAACGCACTATGGATGTCTGGAAGAGGGATTGATTCAAATTCTATTCTTTTATTTAATTGCCTGTAGTCTACAACTAGTCGGTGTTTATCTGGTCCTTTCGGTACTAAAAAGGAGGGTGAAGAATATGGGGACATAGAGGGTTCTATGACTCCTTGATCCAATAACTTATTGATATGGTTTCGCATGACTTCCATCTTGGGAGGCGACAACTTGTACGGGGGTAGTCGTATTACTTTCTGATCACTCAGATTAATTTTATACTCTATTAGGTCCGTAAGTCCTAGTTTTGGTGTAAGAACCGAGGAAAATTCTTTTATTAGTTTTACTATTTTGACTCTATCTCTTCGTTCTAGGTGAGATAAATCTGAATCTTGGTGTATTACATGTGCAGTAGATGAACAACGTTTATCTTCATTACTATCAAATTTATGTTTTCTTGCACGGTCAAATCTGAAATAAAATTCTCGCTCGTAGATGTCAAGAATCATTCCTGTCTTACTAATAAAATCTGCACCTAATATTAAATCAGGTCCTAATTCTTTACATACTAACATTGTAAATATCCAACTTAGGTTTTTTATTTTAACCTTAACGGTAATGCTCAGGTTTATATTTATTTTACGTTTATCAGCGGTAGCACACTTTATATTCACAGGTTGGTTCCGTTTTACTAGATGATGTTTAGCTAACATGTCCGCTAATTCTTGGCTGATTAAGCTTCTACTAGATCCCGAATCAATTAAGGCGATAGGGGATGTAACGCCTAAGTCGACTTGTATTAATGGTAGTAGATTTTTTTTCCATTTACATCTATTAATCGCATTACACCTTTCACGAAATTCTCGCACATAGGGGTCGATATCTTTCGCACCTTTTTTGTTTTTCACTTGGTTACAGAATAATTCATTCTTATTATTATTACTGGTTTCTTTTAGTTTACCCAATTTTGAGTAGCTGCGGAAGACACAGGTTTTCGGGTCTCCCTGCCTTACATGTTTTTTGAATTGGGGTTATTCCGTTCCAATGGCTTACTTTTGCACTCTCTTCTTATGTGCCCATATTTGCCACAATTATAACAGGTGGGTTTTCTGCGAGGTGGGTACTTGGTTTCCGCTTTATCTGTGTTTACAATTAACTTACCAGCTTTGCGCACATGGTGAGGTCTACTAGAAACTTGTCTTTCATACGAGGTTGTTACATCAGGCAGTAGCGCTCGAAATTGATGTCTATTAGTTCCAGAGGTTTTCATTGCTTCTCTATTTTGATCTGAGTACCATACATTTGAAGAATGGATACTGCACTGTTCTAGATCAGCAATTGTATTGGGTCTATTCATCAATGATAGTCGAGATCTTTCTTCAGGTGACACTCCTATTAAAATGGTGTCCACCAGTTGTGTTTCATTCCAGCTTACACGTAGTAGTCGAGAGGACTCCCTAATATCGGAGATGTAGTGAGCTAATCTCTCCTGATGTCCTTGTACTCGGAGTACTGTCTTCCTTTTTATTTCCTCATAGATGCCGGTGGGAATAAAGTATTTTATTAAAGAGCTATGTAGCTCTTCTACTGGGAAAGTAGAGGTTAGGGCTTCTAGCACACGATTTTTTAACGGGGGTTTACACTTTGGTAACAGAACTTGTAAAATTTGCCAGTCATTCAGCTGCTGTAGATCCTTTATCTGAAGAAGATAACTAATAAATGTTAGTAACTTGGAAACATTTAAACCATCTGTATAAGGGATTTCGGTTAAAATCTTCTCCACAGGGTGAGTCGTTTTTCCGTATAGATCTGCGTTATAGTTCATAGGGGTAATTCCTCGATGAGGGCGATTAGATTCATTGGGGGTGTTGGTCAATTCATTATTTCCGGGACGAAACTGAAAATGCTCGGGAGGAGGGACATTTACATCTGTATCAGTTTTTTGTTCTGGGTTCGCTTGCACTTGCGATACAATAGGTGAGTTCCGATCCGAGTTATGTGGAGGTAAACCAGTGGTGGGGGATTGTACTGGGGAGATGTGTAATTTCATTAATGATTTCTCTATTTCGTCCATCCTGAATGAGTCGGATTTTCGTCTTAAATCGTTGATAATTGAAGGTAAGCGGCGTAGAGCTTCGTCTGCTAGCTTTTGTACATCAACGGGTATTTCTGTGAGATTCGGCCAGATCGACAAATTTTTTATTCGCCTGGTTAAATGCTCTATTCTCTGGGTAGTCCGCAAAATTTTTGCCGGAGATTTCTCGTCTTGGAGTGTTTGAGACAATAAGTATAGTTCACTATACTTGGCATTACAAATTTCTTTCTCGCTTTCATAATCGAGTTGGCTTAGATTGTTTAATTGCATGGGCGCATCAAATCCACATTCGCGAATTGAACTTCGTAATTCCGCGACTGTTACATCAGCATGGGGTAGTCCACGCAAAAGGGCTTCGTAAGACAGCTCGTCTTTTAATAACAAATCCGGGTTAAATTGGGCCATTTTGTTCTAACTCATTAGCACGTACTTAAAATTAATACTAGTATATTACACATATATTACATATACATATAATAAATTCATAAGTAATCAATTTACACAAATTAGAAAAGAACAATTTCTCTTCTAAGGGAGAGACAGAAATCACACACACATATTTTTCAATGTTAAATAGCCGATCAGCTGTTTACTGGAATGTAGGTCAGAGGGTGGCCTACATATTTAGTTAACAAAGGAGGGTTGAGCGTGTCAGTGAGAAAGGGGGTTTTACTCTTATTGTTCTCCACAATGCGACTGAATAACACAACTACTGTATACCGGTTTAAACAAGAGAAGGGGAGCGCAGACGCTAGATTCTATTATTATTATTCTGCTTAGACAACACTTTGGCTCCGTTCATTCATAAACTTTTCTCAATTAAATAATTACTTATTTTGTTCACAAGTTTTAAATCACGAACTTCTACTTAATTACTTTATTATTATTAACAAAGTTATTTTTAATCAAATTTTTTTTTATAACACATACTAGTGTATGTAAGCTAGATAGTTGGACATACACTGTGCAGAATGATTCAGGAAACAACAGGTCATAGATTGACGTAAACAAACCTGTTACAGATTGTTCGGTTGACCAAAATTGTTATGTTTGGTCACAATTCATGTATGCAAGTAATTATATCGAATTATGCAGGTTCCTACTGGCTTATAGAATTCAAAAGCTACATGCATTGTATGACGCTAAGGATATTTTACTTATACATACTACCATCTACGTAACTTAATACACTATTAAATATGTTTTGAACATTACATTTATTAAAGTAACTTTCTGAGTGCATATATCAATATTATATATTTAGTTATTGATCATACAATTTATCCACGCATAGTGAATGCAATTTTGTTTGTGACACTCTATACACAATTAAAACTCTTTCCTTTGTTTCCTTTATTTTTTTTGAATGACGCAATTTTGTTTGCTTAAAACACCTTTATAAAATTTAGCAGAGTGGCGCACTTTTGTAACATCTTTTCGCTGCGTTACAAATCCAGGGAACCCCTCGTAATTAAACTCCGTTAATTAGATGGGCTGCCTACGTTGTAACAGAATTGATAACAAATAATTAATATAACAAATTACTTACTAACTGTGTAAGGAAACAATGGCAAGGTATACAATTGATTTAAGCACTCCTCATATGTGTGTAACAAGAAGACTTCTCTTTATTTAACATTTAAAACATTTACTGACAGATCCCATGACATTACTAATTCAATTATTAAGTTATTTGAAAGGTTTCTTTAAACTTTGAGATCAAACTTGATTCTATATAGCTATACCTCAGATCCGGGTCAACTTTCTGTATTTCTGTAGTTAAGACTTTTAATTATACTCATTTCATGATATTAGCTTGCAAGACTTTCTTTTATTCAACCATTGGAAGAATGGTATTATTGCTTGAATTATATTACTCTACATTAGCATATAAACTGTTACAACGTATGAAGTTAGAATAGTTACATGAAATTCTTAGATTTAATTTATAAGTCTTTACAAAGTTAATAGTTTCTGAAAAGTCTCTTTCAAGATGTGTTGTGTAACAAATATTAGTAACCCTCGATAGACAGGCTATCGAGTCACCTTTTAATTGGTATGCAGAAGACTCGTCCTGGGGTATCCGTCTTGGGAAACAGGAACAGCTACGTCGTCATCTCGGTCTGGCCTTCCTCTGTAAAGGGCTCCAAAAGTTCGCAGGTTGAACAATATGTCGTGTAGATATCTACGATGATCTTGTAGATTCTCGGATGTCCTGATCTGCATATTCTGTCACGTGCCGTAGAGTTTGTGGCTTCTGATAGTTCACATCTCCAGGTATGACTTTGGAATTGTTATTATTTGTTGAAGCACGAAGTCATCTTGTGTTACACTCCTTTTTTTACATTTCGATTTTTTTACTTTAAATTTCTTGTCTATTTACATGACTATATTAGTTAACACATCCAGATGCTTTAAACAGCTACATCTGGTACACCATCTTAAGGTGAAACAAAATATAGTTAACATATTTTAAGAGCACAGCTCCTACGTCTATACTGTACGAAGTCACCATTGCAAGAGAGAGAAAAATTCCGCTCCCTTCGCCTGGTACTGGGCAAAAGTTAGTGGGACAATTTCCGCGCGAGAATATAGTTCCTAACTATATTTAAGTTAACATTTTTATTTATACAAACTATCCCTGAACAAATATACATAATTTAAATCAGTTGTTTTAGCGACTATTTATGTCTTCAGATTTTTAATTATTAATATTAGTTTTTTTTTTATCTTATTCTAACTTACATAAGACTCGGAAAACATGTCGAGTCTGGAATCAACAGGACAGCGCCTGCTCACAAGCAAAGGGTTAAATACGATATTAATAACTCTTTACAATTTATCTTTTTATTAGAGTATCTTATAACTAATTAATTACTGCTTTCTCTCATACTGAGTACATACAGGTATTTTATATTAATACAGTGAGATTTAAATGGCTTAAGAGCTCGCAACCTTAATTTTTAAAAATTTTATTTTCTTGATTATTTCTTTTATTTAATCGTCACACCTACACTAATTTTTGCTCATTACAAGCTTCGTCAGAAGCTGCCGCTAGGAGCGCTGTCTGTCTTGTTTTTGGTGATGTATTGTTCGAAAGATCAATGTGTGTGTGTGTGTGTGTGTGTGTGTGTGTGTGTGTGTGTGTGTGTGTGTGTGTGTGTGTGTGTGTGTGTGTGTGTGTGTGTGTGTGCGTGCGCGTGCGTGTGCGTGTGCGTGTGCGTGAGAGAGAGATATGTTCGAATAGTATGTGTGATTTAAATTGTGTCTGTTCATTTAGGATGTTGTTTTTATGTGTTCCTAGTATTTACAAACTAAACTGATCAGATTGTAACAATTTCTACATAGACCAGACAGGATGTAGCTTCAAACAGAGATACATTGAACTCACAAAGGCACTACACTCCACCACCGAATCCACCTTTGCAAACACCTCATTGAACCAAACCACACATAACACAAAACATGGAAATTCTACATGTACATACAAAAGGCCGAAAACTAAACACTCTTGAACAACTATAAATATAGACACACAAAAACACATAAAAACAACATCCTAAACGAACAGACACAATTCAAATCACACATACTATTCAAACATATCACACCACACACACACACACAACATCGATCTTTCGAACAATGGCTCCGTCACCAACAAGACACACAGCGGTCCTAGCAGCAGCCTCTGATGAAGCTTGTAATAAGCAAAAACTAGTTCAGGCTGCAAAGTAAAAGTTTATCATTTTTACAAATAAAAAACTTAAAGTGTTCCAAGTTAGTAGTGATATATTAACAATTAGTTCCAAATCTTCCTTCTACCAATCTTTCATGGTGCACAGATTCTGCACATCCTGTTCCTCCAAAATCATCAGATACCTGATACTTCTGATCTGATATCTGAGAGCAGAATGACAAATATTATTATGATAATAAAGCCCGTGAATTGTTTACTAAATATAAACTGAATTATCTACCAGAAGGTTTAGCATTACCAGAGAATTCTGCTCGATTTTTAGGCTACGGACTGAAAGGAAAGAAGGACTGAAAGGAAAGAATTTATTGGCAGCCAGAACAACAGTGTATAAATGTTTCGCTTCTGGATTTAAAAGGCTAAACCACACACACACACACACACACACACACACACACACACACACACACACACACACACACACACACAACATAAATGTATAAATAGACAAAAGCATTTCACTTTCTACTTTTTACAAGAAGCTGATAGTGTAAATTGAGATATACAAATATAAAAGCAATAGACTCAACTTATAGGACAAATGAAAAAGTCTTGGATTTTGTTGTCCATGGCGTGTCCGTTACTTAACTAAATATAATTATTTCACTACCGACTCGGAACACAAAAGTTTTTTATGGGTAAACACGTAAAAGTTTTACCTTATAGCCTTAACCGGTTTTCGCTTTTAAAAAGCTTCTTCAGAGCCTGCCTCTGGGAGCACTTGTTGTTGGCGACGGTATCGACTTTTGAAAGATTGATATTGTATGTGTGGGA